>CM074315.1:7830030-7855030 GCA_037194245.1 Opsariichthys bidens | reverse complement strand
AGTTTGAATGAGTTTAAATGAGTTTGAATGAGTTTGAATGGCTTAGAATGGCAGCTTCATTGAGTCTAATGGGCTTCAGTTTGTTTAGATTTGAAATTTTGACAGTTGGAGTTTGATGGAATGTTCAGATTTTCAATGTAAGTCTATGGGAGGATTTTCCTAGTTTTAATCAGCTTTTTTAGGAAAACCGTGAGTCCGATCAGTCTAAAAAGATATAGCAACTCAAGTCAGAACAGTCTGAAGGTCTGGGCCGAGTTTGGTGGTTGTAGCTTTAAAGCTCTAGGAGGAGATACAGTCTAAATTTTGGCTCAGAAGAAGAATAATAATAACTAGAACGTACATTTCCTGAAGGAAATGTGAATGGTGCTTGCAGTGGCAAAATTCGGCACTCGGTTGCTAGGGTGTTTCTAGGCAGTTTCTAAGGTGTTCTGCGTGGTTGCTAGACGGTTGCTAGGCAGTTGCTAAGGTAATAGGTGTGGTTGCTAAGATGTTGCTAGGCGGCTGCTAAGGTGTTCTGGGTGGTTGCTAGGTGGTTGCTAGGCGGTTGCTATGGTAACCTGGGTGGTTGCTAGGCAGTTGCTAAGGTACTTGGGGTGGTTGCTAAGATGTTGCTAGGCGGTTGCTAAGGTGTTCTGGGTGGTTGCTAGGTGGTTGCTATGGTAACCAGGGTGGTTGCTAGGGTGTTGCTAGTTGCTAAGGTACTTTGGGTGATCACCACAATGTTGCTAGGCGGTTACTAGGGTGTTCTGGGTGGTTGCTAGGCGGTTGCTATGGTAACCGGGGTGGTTGCTAGGGTGTTGCTAGGCAGTTGCTAAGGTATTTGGGGTGGTGGCTAAGATGTAGCTAGGCGGTTGCTAGGGTGTTTTAGGTGGTTGCTAGGCGGTTGCTATGGTAACCGGGGTGGTTGCTAGGGTGTTGCTAGGCAGTTGCTAAGGTATTTGGGGTGGTTGCTAAGATGTAGCTAGGCGGTTGCTAAGGTGTTCTGGGTGGTTACTAGGTGGTTGCTAGGCAGTTGCTATGGTAACCGGGGTGGTTGCTAGGGTGTTGCTAGGCAGTTGCTAAGGTACTTTGGGTGGTCACCACAGTGTTGCTAGGCGGTTGCTAGGGTGTTCTGGGTGGTTGCTAGGCGGTTGCTATGGTAACCGGGGTGGTTGCTAGGGTGTTGCTAGGCAGTTGCTAAGGTACCTAGGGTGGTTGCTAAGAAGTTGCTAGGCGGTTGCTAGGGTGTTTTAGGTGGTTGCTAGGCGGTTGCTATGGTAACCAGGGTGGTTGCTATGGTAACTTGGGTGGTTGCTAGGGTGTTACTTGGTGGTTGGTAGTTGTCACAGATAGTTACTATGGAGTTATATAGGGTTCTTAGCTTGATATCAGCCCACTTTAGGTCTTAGCTAATCAGTATTAGCATGTAGCTATTCACCGCTAGCATGTGTAGCATGTTGAAAGTCCAGTTTGCTAGCATGAGTCAAAAGATCCAACAACCATGTCTGTACGATGTTCTGATGCTGAGATATAGGTCTTGCTAATCAGTTGCTAGGGTACTTTGTTTGGTTGCTAGGGAGTGGCTTGGCAGCTGACAGGCTTAAACTAATAGACTGCATGTGTGCCCATATCAAAAATGCCATACTCGCGTGTCTCTTTGATGCTTTCATCCATTTAAATCCATTTCATATATTTTTCAATGGAAGTCTTTGAGGTGGTTGCTAGGGTGCTCTAAGTGGTTGCTATGGTGTGGATATAATGAAGATTTTAGGTCATTGCTGATTGGCTACTTGATCAGATGTCAAATGAGTGAGAGAGAGTGAGAGAGAAAGGGTTCCTCGGGCCCTGCGTGTGTGTCTGTGAGTGAGAAAGTGACAGTTGAGATTCACGGAATGTTCGTGAATTTGAATTTTTCAATGCAAAGTCTATGGGAGTTTTTTCGCCGCTTTTTTGTCCGCTGTACGAACGTTGTCGGTCCGATCGCTTATAAAAGTCATAGCACACCTCTCCTCAATGAGCCGGTCGATTTGACACCTCATTCATGGGGCTAGGACAAACGGTGCGGGACGAGTTACGTGCCAAAGTTTTGTCCGGAAGAATAATAATAATAAGGATTTAGAAGAGTATGAATGATGCTTGCTTAGGCAAGCACCATTAACTAGATGAGTAAAGTTCGTAGACAAACTTTAAGTTGGCTTGAAAAAGGCCTTGCTAGAAAGTTTGAAAGTGTTAGGTAGTTTGAAGAAGTTTGAAAGTTTGAAATAGTTTTGAAAGTTTGAAGTAGTTTTGAAGGTTTGAAGTAGTTTGAAAGTTTGAAATAGTTTTAAAAGTTTGAAGTAGTTTGAAGAAGTATGAAAGTTTGAAATAGTTTTGAAAGTTTGAAGTAGTTTGAAGAAGTTTGAAAGTTTGAAGTAGTTTGAAGAAGTTTGAAAGTTTGAAGTAGTTTGAAAAAGTTTGAAAGTTTGAAGTAGTTTTAAAAGTTTTAGTTTAGTATAGATAGTGTGTGAGTGTGTGTGTGTGTGTGTGTGTGTGTGAAAGTGTGTGTGAGTGTGTGACAGAGTGTGTGAGAGTGTGTGAGTGAGTGAGAGTGTGGATGTTTATGAGTTTAAATGGCTTAGAAATAGCACATTGAATGAATAGTGTGTGTGTGTGTGTGTGTGTGTGTGAGAGAGAGAGAGTTTGTGAGTGAGAGGGTGAGAGTAGAGAGATATATGTAATTTGATGAGTTTGAATAAGTTTAAATGAGTTTGAATAGGTTTAAATGAGTTTGAATGAGTTTAAATGACTTAGAAATAGCACATTGAATGAATAGTGTGTATGTGTGTGTGAGTGTGTGTGAGTGAGAGAGTGAGAGTGTGTATGTGAGAGTGTGAGAGTAGATAGATATATAATTTGATGAGTTTGAATGAGTTTAAATGAGTTTGAATGAGTTTAAATGGCTTAGAAATAGCACCTTGAATAAAAAGTGTGTGTGTGTGTGTGTGTGTGTGTGTGTGAGAGAGAGTGAGAGGGTGAGAGTGTGAGAGTAGATAGATATATAATTTGATGAGTTTGAATGAGTTTGAATGAGTTTAAATGAGTTTAAATGAGTTTGAATGAGTTTGAATGGCTTAGAATGGCAGCTTCATTGAGTCTAATGGGCTTCAGTTTGTTTAGATTTGAAATTTTGACAGTTGGAGTTTGATGGAATGTTCAGATTTTCAATGTAAGTCTATGGGAGGATTTTCCTAGTTTTAATCAGCTTTTTTAGGAAAACCGTGAGTCCGATCAGTCTAAAAAGATATAGCAACTCAAGTCAGAACAGTCTGAAGGTCTGGGCCGAGTTTGGTGGTTGTAGCTTTAAAGCTCTAGGAGGAGATACAGTCTAAATTTTGGCTCAGAAGAATAATAATAATAAGTTTACGTACAATATCAGTAAGTTGGCCTTTTCAAGCCAACTTAACTAGATGAGTAAAGTTCGTACACAAACTTTAAGTTGGCTTGAAAAAGGCCTTGCTAGAAAGTTTGAAAGTGTTAGGTAGTTTGAAATAGTTTTAAAAGTTTGAAGTAGTTTGAAGAAGTATGAAAGTTTGAAATAGTTTTGAAAGTTTGAAGTAGTTTGAAGAAGTTTGAAAGTTTGAAGTAGTTTTAAAAGTTTGAAGTAGTTTGAAGAAGTTTGAAAGTTTGAAGTAGTTTGAAGAAGTTTGAAGGTTTGAAGTAGTTTGAAAGTTTGAAATAGTTTGAAAGTTTGAAATAGTTTTAAAAGTTTGAAGTAGTTTGAAGAAGTATGAAAGTTTGAAATAGTTTTGAAAGTTTGAAGTAGTTTGAAGAAGTTTGAAAGTTTGAAGTAGTTTTAAAAGTTTGAAGTAGTTTGAAGAAGTTTGAAAGTTTGAAGTAGTTTGAAGAAGTTTGAAAGTTTGAAGTAGTTTGAAAAAGTTTGAAAGTTTGAAGTAGTTTTAAAAGTTTTAGTTTAGTATAGATAGTGTGTGAGTGTGTGTGTGTGTGTGTGTGTGTGTGTGTGTGTGTGTGTGTGTGTGTGTGTGTGTGTGTGTGTGAAAGTGAGTGTGAGTGTGTGACAGAGTGTGTGAGAGTGTGTGAGTGAGTGAGAGTGTGTATGTTTATGAGTTTAAATGGCTTAGAAATAGCACATTGAATGAAAAGTGTGTGTGTGTATGTGAGAGAGTGTGAGTGAGAGGGTGAGTTTTAAAAGTTTGAAGTAGTTTGAAAGTCTGAAGTAGTTTGAAGAAGTTTGAAAGTTTGAAGAAGTTTGAAAGTTTGAAATAGTTTTGAAAGTTTGAAGTAGTTTGAAAGTTTGAAGTAGTTTTAAAAGTTTGAAGTAGTTTGAAGAAGTTTGAAAGTTTGAAGTAGTTTTAAAAGTTTGAAGTAGTTTTGAAAGTTTTAGTTTAGTATAGATAGTGTGTGAGAGTGAGTGAGTGAGTGATTGAGTGAGTGGGTGTTTAAGAGTGTGTGTGAGTGTGTGTGTGAGAGTGTGTGGGTGTGTGAGAGAGTGTGTGTGTGTGTGAGTGTGTGTGTGTGTGAGAGTGTGTGGTGTGTGTGTGTGTGTGTGTGAGAGAGTGAGTGAGTGTATGTGAGTGAGTGTGTGAGTGAGTGAGAGTGTGTATGTTTTATGTTTTAAATGGCTTAGAAATAGCACATTGAATGAAAAGTGTGTGTGTGTGTGTGTGTGTGTATGTGAGAGAGTGTGAGTGAGAGGGTGAGAATAGACAGATATATAATTTGATGAGTTTGAATAAGTTTAAATGAGTTTGAATAAGTTTAAATGAGTTTGAATAGGTTTAAATGAGTTTGAATGAGTTTAAATGGCTTAGAAATAGCACATTGAATGAATAGTGTGTGTGTGTGTGTGTGTGTGTGTGAGAGAGAGAGAGAGTTTGTGAGTGAGAGGGTGAGAGTAGAGAGATATATGTAATTTGATGAGTTTGAATAAGTTTAAATGAGTTTGAATAGGTTTAAATGAGTTTGAATGAGTTTAAATGACTTAGAAATAGCACATTGAATGAATAGTGTGTATGTGTGTGTGAGTGTGTGAGTGAGAGAGTGAGAGTGTGTATGTGAGAGTGTGAGAGTAGATAGATATATAATTTGATGAGTTTGAATGAGTTTAAATGAGTTTGAATGAGTTTGAATGGCTTAGAATGGCAGCTTCATTGAGTCTAATGGGCTTCAGTTTGTTTAGATTTGAAATTTTGACAGTTGGAGTTTGATGGAATGTTCAGATTTTCAATGTAAGTCTATGGGAGGATTTTCCTAGTTTTAATCAGCTTTTTTAGGAAAACCGTGAGTCCGATCAGTCTAAAAAGATATAGCAACTCAAGTCAGAACAGTCTGAAGGTCTGGGCCGAGTTTGGTGGTTGTAGCTTTAAAGCTCTAGGAGGAGATACAGTCTAAATTTTGGCTCAGAAGAATAATAATAATAAGTTTACGTACAATATCAGTAAGTTGGCCTTTTCAAGCCAACTTAATAAGCTTAAGTACAATATCAGTAAGTTGGCTCTTTCAAGCCAACTTAATAAGCTTAAGTACAATATCAGTAAGTTGGCTCTTTCAAGCCAACTTAATAAGCTGGACAATGACACCATTTTCTTATTAATGTAAAGCTGCTTTGCCACAATTTGGATTGTAAAAAGCGCTATATAAATAAAGATGACTTGACTTAACTTGACTTGGAAATGGGAAATAATGGCATGTCAATAGCAATAGTTGAGTGTAATTAAAAATAATTATTTTGTTTCAAATCAGTTTCAAAGCGTCAGTTTACTGTCGGGGATTTTCGTGATGCATTGGGTTGTGCCGCCCTGCATCTAGTGTAGACAGCATCACTGATCATAGTGGTTTCTTTTGCGTTGTGCCGCATTGCATCGGGTGTAGACAGCATCACTGGTCATTGTGGGTTCTAAGTGTACTTCGATCAGGATTTTTGGGTCCGATCATCGTTTACGATCACTGGAAGCTGTCATTCATTTTAATTGCATTGCTTTCATAATGCATTCATTTTCCACCGCTTATCCGGGGCCGGGTCGCGGGGGCAGCAGTCTGAGCAGAGATTCCCAGACTTCCCTCTCCCCAGACACTTCCTCCAGCTCTTCCGGGGGGACACCGAGGCGATCCCAGGCCAGCCGAGAGACATATAACCTCCCTAGGGAGGCGTCCAGGAGGCATCCGAAACAGATGCCCGAGCCACCTCAGCTGACTCCTCTCGATGTGAAGGAGCATCGGATCTACTTTGAGCTCCTCCCGAGTGACCGAGCTCCTCACCCTATCTCTAAGGGAGCGCCCTGCCACCCTGCGGAGAAAGCTCATTTCGGCCACCTGTATCCGGGATCTCATTCAAAGCTCATGACCATAGCTGAGAGTAGGAACGCAGATTGACCGGTAAATCGAGAGCTTCGCCTTGCAGCTCAGCTCCTTCTTCACCACGACAGACCGGTACATTGACCGCATTACTGCAGAAGCTGCACCGATCCATCTGTCAACCTCACGCTCCTTCCTTCCCTCACTCGTGAACAAAACCCCAAGATACTTGAACTCCACTTGAGGCTGGAGCTCTCCACCAACCTGAAGAGGACAAACCACCCTTTTCCAACTGAGAACCATGTTCTCAGACTTGGAGGTGCTGATCCTCATCCTAGCCGCCTCACACTCAGCTGCAAACCGTCCCAGTGCACACTGGAGGTCCTGGCCCGATGGAGCCAATCAGGACAACATCATCCGCAAAAAGCAGGGATGAGATCCTGTGGTCCCCAAACCAGACTCCCTCCGGCCCCTGACTGCGCCTAGAAATCCTGTCCATAAAGATTATGAACAGGACCGGTGATAAAGGGCAGCCCTGCCGGAGTCCAACATGCACCGGGAACAGGTCTGATTTACTGCCGGCAATATTTCTGACACTACACTGGAAGCTGTATTTGCTGATAAAATCACTGGTACCGATCACCAAAGTAAATAATGCTATTCTTAGCAACAATATATTTTAACCCTCTGGTATTGTTCATTTGGGAGTCACACTTGGGAGTTGTTCGCAGTCAAAAGTGACTGAACACCAGGGGCCACATTCACAAAACATTTTATCTGACCAATACGAGTTCTCCTAAATGACAGAAAAATGTTCTTGGTTACGAGTTTTCTCTTAACCTATTCACAAAGCTGCTGAGACCAACTTTTACTAAGGTATAGAGAGAAGTCTTAAGCCAAGAGTAAGGGCGAGTTTGACTTTGTTGCTATGGGTGATGTCAACATGCTTACTACCTGTACGCACAGTGATTGGCTGATGGGGGGGGAGGAGTCTCTGTCCGCGATTTAATCATAGAAGTAGGCTGTTGTGGAATGAGGTATGTCACCATATTCAAATAAAGGTTTTAAAATAAAAATGTTTCCATTATTCAAATAAAAATGTAGGTGTGGCTTAAGTCTTAAAGACTTGTCACAAATGTTTTTAAGCAAATTTTGGGAGGAGCACATTAACCCTTTCGCACGTAAGTTTAAAATATTACGGCTGAGTGCATTGATTGTCACGTGACACACGGCAACCTCAAAAGCGCTGTATGAGTCAAAGGGTTAAAACTATCTATCTAGTCAGTTCGAGATGAAGTACACAGCTCAAAAAAATAAAGGGAACACTAAAATAACACATCCTAGATCTGAATGAATGAAATAATCTTGTTAAATACTTTTTTCTTTACATAGTTAAAGTGCTGACAACAAAATCACACAAAAATTATCAATGGAAAACAAATTTATCAACCCATGGAGGTCTGGATTCGGAGTCACACTCAAAATTAAAGTGGAAACCCACACTACGCTGACAGACAAACCCACAGTTCACGTTGATGTGCCATCCTGGATGAGTTGCACTACCTGAGCCACTTGTGTGGGTTGTAGACTCCGTCTCATGCTACCACTGTCGCTGTGCAATACGGACTTTCAGCTCCCTCCAAAGATTTTCCATTGGGTTGAGGTCTGGAGACTGGCTAGGCCACTCCACTACCTTGAGATGCTTCTTACGGAGCCACTTCTTAGTTGCCCTGGCGGTGTGTTTCGGGTCGTCGTCATGCTGGAAGACCCAGCCACGACCCATCTTCAAAGCTCTTACTGAGGGAAGGAGGTTGTTGGCCAAGATCTCATGATACATGCCCCATCCATCCTCCCCTCAATGAGATGTAGTCGCATCACCAAAGAATGACGTTTCCACCTCCATGCTTCACGGTTGGGATGGTGTTCTTGGGGTTGGACTCATCCTCCTTCCTCCAAACACGGCGAGTGGAGTTTAGACTCTATTTTTGTCTCATCAGACCACATGACCTTTTTCCATTCCTCTTGGATCATCCACATGGTCATTGGCAAACTTCAGACAGGCCTGGACATGTGCTGGCTTGAGCAGGGGGACCTTGCGTGCGCTGCAGGATTTTAATCCATGACGGCGTAGTGTGTTACTAATGGTTTTCTTTGAGTTTGTGGTCCCAGCTCTCTTCAGGTCCTGCCATGTAGTTCTTGGCTGATCCCTCACCTTCCTCATGATCATTGATGCCCCACGAGGTGAGATCTTGCATGGTACCCCAGACCGAGAGAGAATGATTGTCATCTTGAACATCTTCCGTTTTCTAATAATTGCGCCAGCAGTTGTTGCCTTCTCACCAAGCTGCTTGCCTGTTGTCCTGTAGCCCATCCCAGCCTTGTGCAGGTTTACGATTTTATCCCTGATGTCCTTACACAGCTCTAAGGTCTTGGCCATTGTAGAGGGGCTGGAGTCTGTTTGATTGAGTGTGTGGACAGGTGTCTTTTATACAAGTAATGAGTTCAAACAGGTGCAGTTAATACAGGTAACGAGTGAAGAACAGGAAGGCGGCACGCGGGATACACCGTAGTGCTTTGTGCCACTCTGTATTGGAGCCTTTATAATACTTTTGCAGAATGAAAGACTATCTTGTTCTGTTCTACCTATAATTTGTTGGTTCATTAAAAAGCTGCACTATACATTTAAATGAGATGTTGTTTAATTTTATTGTGTGTGTGTATATATACACAGAAGCCTAAAATACTTTCTTGACTTGTCATGTCATGAACTATCATTAGATTACTATTTTTTGTTTTTGGATGTTCCAATCAGAGTGCAGGATGTGAAATTTTAAAGTAATTATTCTATACTTTGCTTGCAGACAATAAAGTTAATGAGTTAATAAAAAATTTAACTGGTTGTGTGAAATAGGCACATAATATCGAGATATCGATTAATACAAGCAAGTGTCCCCAACTTAAGCAAGCCAAAGGCAACAGCGGCAAGGAACCAAAACTCCAACAAATGGAGAAAAAAACCTCGGGAGAAACCAGGCTTAGTCGGGGGGGCCAGTTCTCCTCTGGCCAACAGTGAACACTTGTCCGATACTCAGGCAGAGTTACAGGTCATTAAACCGATTTGGAATCGCAACAGTCAAAATATTTAATCTAGTTCCATCTAGTTTAAGATCTTTTGATCACACCGGTATGGGACGGTTTGTTGGGATATGTGCCACTGGCTGATGAGTCGGTAAGGTCTTAACCTTCCCATACTTACTCTGTAGCAGCAACATAGCAGATCTATTCAACCAAGACCAAACATTTACATTTATTCATTTGAGAGACGCTTTTATCCAAAGCGACTTACAAGTGAGAAGTTGCCCTTCTTGGGGATTGATCCCAGGTCTCTGGTGCGTTAGAAGTTTGTGTGCTCAATCTTCAAATACACGAGTAGCATTTGCTTAGCAGTGCAGAAACCCTCCACCTTCCCCAGCTCCACCTGTATAGATCTGCTATGGGTAATTCATGTATGTACACCATACATATCTATATTGTACAGCAGCAGCATGTCTCACTTGCTCACAGCAGCGTGTCGTGTATGTATTAGCAGTAGCAATAATCAACAGCTTCAGCAGCAATAAAAGCAGCAGCATAGCAGATATATTCCGCCAAGACCAAACATATCAACATTGTCATACCCATTACCATGCCAAACACTCCATGAGTTATCATGGCAGAACTTCTATTGTCTTTTTTTTTTTTCACAAAATGTGACATTCCATTCCAGTGAGTAATATACTGTTCCTGTATAAAGATACTGGAGCTCCTTTTCCCGTCTCGCTGTTAATGTGAGTCTTTGTGTTTTAGGCCTGTCTGCAGCCTGGAACATTTTATTTTGCAAGGCCCCATAAGTTATGTTTTTTCCAGGTGGCAGGGAAAGCACTTTTGTTTCAGATTCCCCACCACATCTCATGAAACCCATATGAGCAGTGTCTCACGGGGCTAATCGTGGGGCCCCTTTCTTCACAACCCCCAGCTACGAGACACGTTGTGACTTGTGCTTGTGTCTGTGTTAGCCTCGATGGGCCGATTTGTTTTGTAAGTGTACCATTCCTAGATCTGAGATGATGTCATTGCTTTTTGCAGTTTATAACAGCCTAAGCTGTGGCAAGGGAATTTTCGGTGAAAAGTTCCTGGCTTGGACACAGACAGAAGCTCTCACTGAGGAATAACTGACCTTTCACATTTGTTCATTGCGTTTGGTCTTTATAAACTGTTAGATGGGGTGCTTATGCTTTGCCAGAAATGAAACAAAAAGTTTTGTGCAGTGCAGGGGAGTGGTAAATCCTGTTCTTTTTCCACAACATTATAACTTAATAAATACAGTAATGATACGTATTTATTTGTATTCAGTCATGTTCATATAGTATACAGTATTTTAAATATGAAAGGCAATGAGAAGAAATTCAGACCCTTAATTTTCTCACATTTTGTTTATATTGCAAGCTTGGAACCTTGCTAAACTGCTTTGAATGACTTTTTTCACATCAATATGCACTCCACACCCCATAATGACAAAGAAAAAAAAAAAAACAGATTTGTGATTACTTGTAACTTATTAAAAATTAAAAACAGAAAAAATACGTTTGTAAGATTTCAGATCCTTTTATGTGTTACTTAAAATTTGGCTAAAGAGCATTCCCATTTTTCTAGAACATTTGGTAACACTTTACAATAAGGTTTCATTACTTAACTACTTGAGTTAACATGAACTAAGAATGGGCAACCCCTCCACGGCACTTATTAATCTTAGTTTATGTTAATTTCAACATTTACTAATACAGTATTAAAATCAAAAGTTGTATTTTGCAACTTTAATTAATACACTGTGAGCTAACATGAACAAACAATGTTCATGCTGGATTTTTATTAATTAACATCAACAAAGATTAAAAGATACTATAACAAATGTATTTCTCTTTGTTAGTTCATGTTAGTTAATGCATTAAGTAATGTTAACAAATGAGACCTTATTGTAAAATGTTACCGAACATTGTTTTTAGATATTCCTACATATGGATTGTATTTAACCTGTGACAAATTTAATTAATTGGACATGATTTGATAGACACACACCTGTCCATCCAGGTCTAACCATGAGGTCAAAGGAGCTGCCTCAGAGGCAGGGTTTTGTCGAATCACGGATCTGGAGATTGCAAAAAAAAAAACTGCTGCATTAAAGGTTCATAAGAGCGCTGTGGTCTCCATAATTCTTTAATGGAAGAGGTTTAGAACAACCCAGACTTAGCTGGCCACCCAGCCAAACTAAGCATTCAGAGAAGGACCATGTAAAGAGAGGTGACAAAGAACCTCTGATTGAGCTCCAGAGATCAAATGTGGAGATGAGAAAAACATATGGAAGGACAAGGATCAGATGGCTGTAACGGTTCACTTATTTGGACTTCATAGCAGAGTGGCCAAATGAAAGCCTCACCTCCGTGTAGACACATGAGGAGCTTGTTTGAGTTTTCAAAAAAGAGACTGGTAGCTGCAGTTCATAATGGGCATGCTAAAATGATAGTGTTGCAAAAGAAACTAACCCCTAACTCTACCCCACACCCTAACAGACAGCTTTCGCGATCGATTGTGAAGACCTTTTGGCACACCCACTACATTTCGGGAAGCCCATTACTCCGTTTTGTAGATTCCCTCACTTGAAACAAGCACATAAAAGACTCTCAGACTTTGAAAAACATAGTTGATAAGTCTGATTAACCTCGATTCCTAGCATCATGTCTGGAGGAAGCCAGAGATAATTGTGCAGCACGGTGGTGGTAGCATCACGCTGTGGGGCGTGGGACTAGTTAGACAAGAATGAAAGAAACGCATCAGAATACAGATATATCCTTAATGAGACTCAACAGGACAATGACCCTAAACACACATCCAAGACAATGCAAAGTGAGTTGGGGACAAAGATTTTGTACTGGGGGTCTGAATACTTGTTATTTCTTTTCTTTTTTTCTTTCTTTCTTTTTTAAAATTTTGCCGTTATCACAATTTTTTTTTAAATTAAAAACAAAAATAATAATAATAATAATAATAAAGGGGTCTGAATACTTTCTCAAGGCACTATATATGAATGCACCAAATAATAAACAGAATTATTTACTAATAGTTTTTACTAAAGTATTATAAAGAATGTTTTGAATGATGATTCAAAGATTCATTTGAATCATCATTCAAAACATTCTTTATAGTACTTTAGTATATATATATATATATATATATATATATATATATATATATATATAATATACACACACACACACACACTACCGGTCAAAAGTTTTAGAACACCCCAATTTTTCCAGTTTTTATTGAAATTTAAGCAGTTCAAGTCCAGTGAATAACTTGAAATGGTACAAACGTAAGCGGTAAACTGCCAGAGGTTAAAAAAAAACCCGTTTAGGTTACCAAAAACTGAAAAATAATGTACATTTCAGAGTTCTACAAAAAGGCCTTTTTCAGGGAACAAGTAATGGGTTAACAACTTACAGCTGTTCTGCAGCAATGGAAGTAAAATAAGCCTTGAAAGTTGATGCTAACAATTCCTACAGGTGTCCCAACTTTTGTTGATTACTTACAAACCCTCTGTCTGTATAAAAGCAGTGTTGGAACAGGCTGTGTTACTACACTCTCTTAAGTATTATTTGGACAGTATTGTACCGCAGGAAGTAGTATATTGCTCTCATAATGGCGAGAAAAAGGCAGTTAACAAAGGAAGATAGACAGACCATTATAACCCTTAAAAGTGTAGGTCTTTCCTTTAGAGAAATTGCAAAGAAAGCCAAGGTGTCAGTGAGTACAGTTTCCTAGACCATCAAAAGGCATTTGGAAACTGGAGGAAACTCTGACAGGAAGAGGTCTGGCAGACCCAAAGCCACAACAGAATCAGAAGACAAGTTTCACGAGTCAACAGCTTGCGTGATAGGCGGCTCACAGGACAACAGCTTCAAGCACAGCTTAACACTGGTCGAAGTAAGCAAGTCTCAGTTTCAACTGTGAAGAGAAGACTTAGAGCTGCAGGTTTGACAGGTCGAGTGGCAGTAAGAAAGCCATTGCTAAGATGGCAAAATAAGGAAAAGAGGTTTGCCTGGGCCATGAAGCACCACCAGTGGACCACTGAGGACTGGAAGAAGGTATACCAGAGGGTATTGCATGGCACTGCAAAATGCTGTGGTGGCAGTTTTGGTTCAGGGCGCCACTCACTCGGTGCAAGTCGCCGACTCTGGATCCAGCAAAAGAGCCCCAGACCGTCACGCTTCCTCCTCCATGTATGACAGTTGGTGTCACACACCGAGGAACCATCCTTTCGCCTACTCGACGGCATACAAAAAACCCTGCTTGGTGAAAGCAAAGCAAACCTACAAGTGCAACACATTTGTGGGAACTTCTGCAACAGTGTTGGGAAGAACTTTCCGAACAATATTTGATTTCCTTTGTAGAAAGAATGCCACGAGTGTGTTCGGCTGTTATATCTGCAAAAGGTGGCTACTTTGAGTCAAAAATTTAGATTCAATTTTGTTAAACAAAACGATTCCATGATTTCTTTTTTATCTCCAATTGTTTATTTGTTCTATGCTTTAATTTCAGAGTACATTTGAGACATTAAACTGCGTAAATTTCAATAAAAACCGGAAAAATGGAGGCGTTCTAAAACTTTTGACCGGTAGTGTATATATATATATATATATATATATATATATATTGTTGCCAAACATCATGGAGAATGGGCTTGTGCTCATTTTTACATAGATTTTCACAAATGAATGAATACATCCGTTGTTGCATTTGTGACTAATTGGTGTCCCTAAGTGTACCAACTTCAAGAGCATTGGCAATAAGAATGCATTGCAATCTGCAAGGTTCTTGACCAGAGTAAGCTTTAATGTGATCCAGACTTTACTCCAATTATGTGAGACTGCTTCTTTCCCTGCTATCTGTGTTTCTCATTCTCTTTTTCATGTTTCTCTGTCAGGGGTCAACTGCACCAGCAGTGCTGTGAGGAGTGGACTCTGGTCAGTGAAGAAACTCAAGCTAAGATGGCCCGCATGGCAGCAGCTGCAGCTTGGGGACTGGGTGAGGGAAGAAAAAAAGAGAAAACAACCTTTTTATAAATAAAGGAAAAAACAGGCTGAAATTTGGCTGAAGTTCAGGAATTTGAAATTTATGTAAACATAGTCATGACTTAAGAGAATAAACAAACTGTACATATATTTCTTATATTCCAAGAGATCTGTGCATTAGTCTGAATGCTGCTTATTAGATATCCCGTCCCGCTGTCTGTCATCAGTAATAATCAAACAAGCTGAGAAAGACAGTCCCTCCAGAAAAACGCGGGATTTTTTTGTGATTGTTGCGGGCAAAAATCCTTGATTATGCGGCACGTTTTCTTAAAAAATGCGATGGAATATGCGGGATATTTTTGCAATTTTATGCGATGAAATTGCGGGAACTTGCAAAAACTGCGGTTTTTGATGCAAAAGAGGAAAAAAAGGTGATTCCCCAAACACCCTGTTCTCACTAGATACTACCTTCATGTAAAGAGGCAGACTTACTAAATCACAGAATATTGAAGTTCTCATTCTGTTTTATTTCAGACCTTAATCAACACATGACTCAAAATTACAAAATATAGAGTCAAATAAGCTTTACAAAAGGAATATTCAACTTCTGTAAAAATGAATAAATAAAATATAAAAAAATGAAATGTGTGCTTCCTGTTTAACAGAGGTAGCTGTACAAAACAGACATCTTCTGTTAAATGAAGTGCTTCCAGTGCACAAAGTGTAATCTCTTACTGCAACGTAAGTTATTTTACACACAACTAATATACAGCGTCATGTAACACTGGGAAACTGCTTCGCGCGGTCTTTTGAGCTTATTTTTGTTGGCAAATGAGAATTATTGGCGTGCTTCATCATGGTTTCACCGCGGGGTTTACAGATGACGTTCACGTCGCGTCATTACGTCACTTCATGAGGTTCCCATGGCAACAGGGGGAAAATAACGGCGCTTTACTTGTGTGAAGTAAACGCAACATTTTTCAACTTTCTGCTAAGATATATGAGACTTTTTTGCAACGAAAATACAGGGATTATGAAATCAATTTATATGCGGACTTTGGCTGATTATGCATGAAATCAAGCGATCGCATAATCGCGTTTTTCTGGAGGGACTGGAAAGAGAAAAATCACTCGTAGCTCTCGAATAAAAAAAAGGTTCAGGTACCCCACTCCTAAATACTGAAAGCATTGTTTATTGCTTCGTAATATTTTTTGTTCCTCATTGTTTACTAGCTTTAATGTTTTGAAGCTATATTTGTTTATTTTACATTTTTAACTTGCGATTGTTTTAATTTAATTTTTATTGTGTAATTTTTTAGAAAGTACTGTATGTAATTAATTAAAAAAAAAGATTTTAAATTTTGTTAATAAGATTGATTTAATAAGAAAAATAGTAAATCAATAATCGTTTGGAATTGGATCGTGACTCTCGGAATCTGATCAGATCGTGAGGTGCCTAAAGATTCCCCCTCATAATATACAATGATTTATTGTTTGTTCAATAAGACAGAAGATCCAAAATCGTTCAGCCCTAACTGGCAGTTTTGTCCAATTTTCTGTAGTTTTGGTAAAACACTGCTACCAAGCCGCTGTTTAAATGCCACTTATTAATCAAAAGACAATACTATAATCACATTAACACAATGATTCATATATAACGTTATACTTCTATAAGACTGAGATGTGAACTGCTCACCTTTTATAGTGAAGTTCACTGTTTTGAGCAAAATTGGTTATTTACATGACTCATGCAGTTCCCAGAGGTTTTTGTTTGAGGCGTGAATGCACGACACATTCTTGATGTCAGATAGCAACAGCAGCCAATTGCAAGTCTGACAATAATTACACTAATGCTTAATACTATATACATGGCAACATTAAGCGAGATGTTAAATACAGTTGGTTACATGAAGCAATAAGGCAACTTCTTAATATAAGTGCTTTAAAGGCTATTCAAATTAGAATATTTATTACACTATTTGTTTTATATTTCATCTTATATTAACATTGTGTTTTAAAATATCCAAGTTTTATAATTGTGTAATTCATTAAGTATTTATTTAGATTTTAAGACCTAATGTAGTTGTTTTTGTCTCTGGTTACCCTGCTAAGAAACTCTGCATAAACCAGCCAAAGTTGACTGACCTGTAATAATAACCTACATTTCACAACCCATGTTTCAAGGTCAATTCCAATGAAATACTTCAAATTAACAGCAGCCACAAAAAAAAAAACAAACATAAAAAAAACAAGTAGATTTTTCATGTACTTTCTAAGAAGATATTTTTTTATGAGATTCTATTGTGACTTGACCTCAAATGCAATCATTATTCATCACTCCATCAGTATCAGTTTAGAATAAATATAAATTAGCATTTAATGTCATTTCATCATGCTCGTTCTCTCCTTGAAAACATTTGGATATAACATTGTCTACTTCAGTTTTAAAATTTCCCATCAGATATTCCACATCGCTGGGAAACTTTATATTGAATATGAGTCTAACAAATTACAAACAGATATTTGTTTGTAATATTAATGTATTATTTTTTAGAAGATGCAATTGTTATAATTTGCTGCTTTATGTGTTTGTCAGGCCACTGGGACAGTATGGAAGAGTATACCTGTATGATCCCAAGAGACACCCATGACGGAGCTTTTTACAGGGCAGTGCTTGCTCTACATCAGGATCTCTACTCATTGGCTCAACAGGTACTACATAGTGAACAACTAATGAGAGTTATTAAATGAGCTGGATCTAACCTCATTTTTCATCATCTAAAAATGTCTAATTCACATTACATGGAAGAAACAACCAGGAGGGAGATGTTTATGGAAAAAGCCGTTCAGGCAAAATGATGAGCCTGTTTTTGCTTAAAATGTGACTTACACTGTGCCATCTGTAACCTGGGGTACAGAGCATTGAAAACAAAGAGGCTTGCCTGCAAGGTGCCTGTTCCATCTCCACCCAAGCATTCTGCTGATTCTAATGCTCTACCCAATGATTAAGTTTGTCAATATTACAAGAGTAATTTTAATACCTAAAGTTGCCTTTCTGAAATGCTTTCTTAATTCTTGGAATGCTTTTATTCCATATGAATGAAGATAAATGCTTATCTAACTTCTTAAAGGAAGATATGGGGATAAACAATGAGAAATGTAAAAGGAAAATAAAAATGATTAACTGTCTTTATTCTGCCTGCCAAAGAAATGGGTAATAAGAACCACTGGCTAAAATCTTTTTTATTTTATATCCTGAAATTCCCTTAACTAGATACGTTCCATCTCTTTGGGTTTGCGTGTGTTTCAGCTCGGCTGGGTAGAACAGGCTGTAGCATACACCATCGCAGCACCTGAGTAGACCTCATACCTCACTGAAGCAACTCATTGTCTCGTGTCCAAAAGTATTCAGGCTGAAGGTGTATTTTGTCTCCATCCGAGATGACAATCACCCTCTCTGTGTGACTTTCTTAATTAATCACTCCCTCTCCGGAAAATTGTGACAGTTCACTATAATTGCCCTTGCTGGTTGATCGTCTCCTGGTCTCGATCTCAAGGCCTGCTCAGAGTTAAACTTCACTCCTATTATGAATGAATTGCAGTGGCGAAAATTCAGTTAATAAGGCCCAGATTAAGAACCCACAAAGCCCTGGGGCTATAGCAAAAGCCAAGGGTTTCATAGCACTTCAGGGTAGGCTATCGTGTCACAGCATTTTCTACTGCACAAGATATTATTTTAAGTATTAAAAACAAATGCAGTGATTATGGATAAAAAACTTTCCTCATTAAAAGTATAAATGCATTAACACCAGATAAGGGGTCAAAGCAAACAGGTTTCCAGAAACAACAATTTCTGTGCAAAATTTACTTTAAATGGTTTTTATCATTAGAAGGTTTCATCAGGACTGACCGAGGCTAAAATTCAGCCCATCCAGCCCACACTTTCCTCCATAAATGGTTCGCTGCAGTTAGGGCCTTTAAATTGAAATTAAATAATTAGTGGAAAAAAATTGCATTTTACAACTGAGGTTTTATGATTGAATTCCTATTTTACTTCAGTTGCAGTTTATTAGTGTAATGCCTGTCCAGTTGGCCGAACGATGGTTTCCATTGGTTTAAGCACGTTCGGCCTTTTCAGAGTAACAGAATAGTTTAATTCCGATTAAATTTAGGTTAGAGTGCCAGTTTATTATTGGTCATTTGTATAATAGTTAGCTACACATTTGATTATTCTATTTAACACAAATTACACTCGTCTGTCTTGGTCATTAGACAGAGGCAATTGACTGATACTTTTATACGCTGCACCATGCGCGCTTATTTCCAAAAGAATGTTATTCAGTCCCCATAGATCTGTATATACTTATACCAAACATGTATAGTGTTGTATGATAATTGTTCACATTAAACCACATAGATTTTGGGTTTAGTCATTTCAACATGTGAGAGTGAGAGATAGGTGAAGGGAATGAGATTTAAATTGGGACAATACTGAGACGATCAACTCCGTGTCATTTCGTCTCGGAGGGGGGTGCTAATTTGCGAGAGAGAGAGAGAGAGAGAGAGCGAGTTCAGATGTTAATTTCCTTTGTTTTCTCAGAGTAGCCCTCTCTTGGTACAGACAGTCCTGCATCAGTCTTATAATTAGAACTGCACATATATACACAGAAGAAAATGTTATAGCTTCATCCATAATCATGGGATCCAGTCTACAGAACTCTTACATTTTCTTTTAGTTTCCCTAATGAAAATTTACCATAGTTCTTGCTTAGCATCCGGAGTGTAACTCTAAGATCATGACACAGCCAAAACCATAGTTTTATGGTTTCTATAACAACAATAATAATATTACTAATAGTAAACTATGGTATCTATAATAAAAAAAACATCTTAAACTAGGGCTGGGCAAGTTAACGCGTTTTTATCGCGTCAACGCATTAATTAATTAACGCCGACAATTAATTTATCGCGCGTTAACATACTTTTTATTTTGAAAGTCCGTTGCTCGCTGCGTTTGAATACAGACCGAACACAACACAAAGCGGGGGTCGCAGGAGGGGTGGGATGTTTATCAGTAGGCAACTGGCTGCTTGCGATGAGCGTCATCACGCGTCTCAACCAATGAAAGCATTTGTTGTTTGCCTAAGAGAGCTACAGCGCGAAACAGAAAATATCTGGTGCGGACAGAAAAATGGAAAAAGGTACCGAAATCTTAAATAGACATTTTTATTTTAAACCTCTTCCACACGGCGGAGTTGATCGAACTAAAGCTATTTGTGTCACAGAGACGAACTCCGTGATTCCCTCCTCCGACCGTCGGAGGGCGCCATCGCCCGAATATTGACTTCCTGGTTTCTGTTCTCATCCCTGTTTTCACTACATTTCCCATAGGCCCCGTACCTTGGCACTAATTGTTCTCCCAGCTGTCGGCACTTTATTTGTATTATTTAAGAGACTCTCTTTCTCTCAT
The DNA here is from genome assembly GCA_037194245.1 of Opsariichthys bidens. NCBI lineage: Eukaryota > Metazoa > Chordata > Actinopteri > Cypriniformes > Xenocyprididae > Opsariichthys > Opsariichthys bidens. The sequence goes on along the minus strand of CM074315.1, from coordinate 7,835,182 downwards.
ACTTCGCGAGGTCTTGTTTCCTGTTAGGCACAATTCTGAGCGTTAAACCCCTGTTGATAGTCTTCCTGTGTTTTGACCTGTTCACGGACCATTGTTTACGATACCTGCTGCCTGCCTTTTGCTTTGTTTGCCTGGACTCGGATTACGAACCTTATCTGCCTGCCTTGACCTGTATCTGTCTACCGACCACGATTTGCCTCGCCTTCACCACTCCTGTCTGCTGTTCCTGACCCTTGCATTGTTGACCTTGTTATACTGTGAAATAAAGCTGCTCATGGATCCCACATCGAGTGACGAGTCATTACAGAAGACCTCGCCTGAAACTGATCCAGCGGCTTTCTCTCACCTCTGCGCCGCCATGTCAGCACAAGCCAGTCAACTCGCGGCTCACCAACACCAGCTTAACCGGCTCACTGCTCTCACGGAGGAATTAGTAAAAGCACTACAAAGTCTGCATACCCCGGCAACCTCCGCGAGCACGCCATCTTCCACCGCACCCGCCGTTCCGAACGTGGTTGAAACACCATCTCCGGTGAGTCCCCGCTTGTCTTTCCCGATTTGATGGTGATCCCTCTAAGTGTAAGGGATTTTGCCTACAATGTTCTCTATTTATAACACAGCAACCAGCCTTATACCCACTGAGGCTAGCAAAATCGCCTTTGTCTGTTCGTTGCTAACTGGAAAAGCGCTTGAATGGATTACTGCTGTATGGCGAGACGACGGGACCACTTTTCCACTTATAACCTGTTCATTCAAAGATTTCGTGACGTGTTTGATCACCCACATGAGGGAAAAAGGGGCCATTGATCGACTTTTGGGTTTAAATCAGGGACGCAAAACGGCAGCAGAATATGCTTTGAACTTTCGTACTCTAGCTGCTCAGACAACCATGGATATTGACACGCAAAAAACTGTGTTTCGCAGAGGTTTATCACCTGAGCTCCAATCAGAACTAGCATGTCGAGAAGAGGGGAAAGACCTGGATGGATTTATCGAATTAACCATTCAAATTGACAATTTAATGCGTGCCCGAAGAGACACAAACCGAAATCCAGGCCGAACAGCTCCAGCTACCACCGCTGATGAAAGTGAACCAATGCAAGTCAATAACTACCATTTGTCTCCCGAAGAACGAAATCGTAGACTCACACAAAGATTATGTCTCTACTGTGGTCAACCCGGTCATCTACGGGTCGCATGCCCCTCTCGTCCCAGCCCTGAGAAGCAGAGAATGGTGAGTTATGCTATTGATGCACTCAATTCCGAAATGTGTATGAAAGTTCCCATTAATTTGCATGTCAATGGTAAATGCATCTCTACTACTGCCCTGTTAGATTCTGGAGCTGCGGGAAACTTCTTGTCACAGGGTTTTGCTCAAGAACATAGCGTTGCACTTATCGAATGTTCTTCTTCCTTAGCAGTGGAAGCGATAGATGGGAGACCACTAGGCACTGGAACTATATCAGCCATAACCCAAGAGATACTCATGCAGACTGGGCTCCTTCATAATGAGATCATTCAGTTCTATGTGCTTCCCATTTCTTCACTGACTGTCATCCTAGGCCTTCCCTGGCTCCGCCGTCATGACCCGTGCATCTCTTGGAAGGATGGTCAGATAACCCGATGGAACAACAATTGTAGAGAGACCTGCTTGGCACCTGATTTACGCCTGTCGATGGGAACGGTAACCATAACCAACACTGCGTCAGAAACGAGGCTACCTGATGAATACAGAGATCTGGAAGAGGCTTTCAGTAAATCCCGTGCCACTAAGTTACCACCCCATCGACCATACGACTGTGCCATTGACCTTCTCCCAGGTTCCATTCCTCCCAAGGGGCGCATTTTCCCTTTGTCCCAGCCTGAATCGGACGCCATGAAGGCTTACATTGAAGAGGAACTCTCAAAAGGATTTATCCGACCTTCAACTTCTCCCGCCTCAGCAGGATTCTTCTTTGTGCGCAAGAAGGATGGCGGGCTCAGGCCCTGTATCGATTATCGAGGTCTTAACGAGATCACGGTAAAATATCGTTACCCTCTGCCTTTGGTCCCTGCCGCTCTCGAGCAACTCCGTACGGCCAGGTTCTTCACCAAACTGGACCTCCGATGTGCCTACAACCTAGTTCGCATTCGGGAGGGCGACGAATGGAAGACGGCCTTCTCAACAACATCTGGGCACTACGAATATCTCGTTATGCCGTTCGGACTGTCCAACAGTCCTCCGTCTTCCAGGCTTTTGTCAACGACGTCTTCCGGGACATGCTCAACCACTCTGTTATTGTATATATTGACGACATCTTGATCTATTCGGACAGCTACGATGAACACGTACGGCAGGTTCGAACGGTACTTAAGCGGTTAATCCACCATCAACTCTTTGCAAAGCTGGAGAAATGCGAGTTCCATCAGACTTCCATAGCCTTCCTCGGTTACGTCATCAGTCCTGACGGCATCGCCATGGACGACAAGAAGGTAGCAGTTGTCCTAACTGACCACAAAAACCTTGAGTATCTAAAGACCGCCAAACGACTCAACCCTCGACAAGCACGATGGGCATTATTCTTCTCCCGATTCAACTTCTCTGTCACTTATCGCCCAGGGTCCCAAAACACCAAAGCTGATGCATTGTCACGACAGACTGAACCTGACACACTCCCTCAAGACCCTGAGACGATCATTCCGTCTCGCTTGGTTGTATCTCCCATCCGGTGGGATATCTCTACAGAGATTGACCAACTCAATGCCCAAAATCCGGTTCCAGCAGAATGTCCCAATGATAAAGTTTTTGTGCCAGCGTCCCTCAGAAATCGCCTAATGGAGCAGATCCACTGTCTTCCGTCGTCAGGCCATCCAGGTATCACGGCCACTATCCACCTCACTCAAAGCCATTTCTGGTGGCCCACCCTGAACTCTGATGTCACACAGTACGTTAAACGATGCAGGACTTGCAATATGAGTAAAGTTCCCCGTCAGCTTCCCGCCGGACTCCTGCAACCCCTTCCTCTACCACAACGACCCTGGTCACACATTGCTGTGGACTTCATCACCGATCTTCCCTCCTCCGATCACTGCACCACCATCATGACAGTCGTTGACCGGTTCTCTAAGGCCTGTCGATTATTACCATTACCCAAACTACCCACCGCTCTACAAACCGCAGAACATCTTTGCACTTGGGTATTCCGTTTATATGGTCTCCCGGAAGACATTCTCTCCGACAGGGGCCCTCAATTTACCTCTCAGCTCTGGTCCGCCCTGTTCAAGGCCCTCAACGTAAATGTCAGCCTCACCTCAGGCTATCACCCTCAGTCTAACGGACAAGTAGAGCGACTCAATCAGGAACTTATCCGCTTCCTCAGGTCCTACTGTAACCAACACCAAAACGATTGGGCACGATATCTCATGTGGGCGGAATATGCTCAAAACTCGCTCAGGAAGGAAGCCACCGGCCTAACTCCATTTCAATGCATCCTGGGGTACCAACCCCCGCTATTTCCCTGGTCCGGCGAGCCAACCAACGTACCAGCGGTCAACGATTGGCTCTCGAAAAGCGAGGAGGTGTGGAATCAAGCCCACGTCCATCTCCAACACGCTATACGCCGTCAGCGAGATCAGGCCGATCAACGTCGGAGAGCCAGTCCAGTCTACCAGCCAGGTCAATGGGTATGGTTATCCACAAGAGACCTCCGACTCAGACTCCCCTGCAAGAAGCTTAGTCCAAGGTACGTGGGCCCTTTTCAAATTGAACGCCAAATTACACCAGTATCATTCCGTCTGGCCTTACCTAACCACTACCGTATCTCTCCCACGTTTCATGTTTCCCTGTTAAAGCCCGCCGACGGTCCCCACGAGGAGGGGGAGGAGAGGTCTGGTGAACGGGGTCCCCCTCCCATCGAGATAGAGGGCGAGCAGGCGTACAGAGTACACGAGCTCCTGGATTCTCGAAGCCGAAGAGGGTCGTTACAGTATCTGGTCGACTGGGAGGGGTATGGTCCAGAAGAACGCTCTTGGGTAAACGCGGATGACATCTTGGATCCTAACCTCTTGGAGGAGTTCCACAGAGCGCACCCAAACAGACCAGCTCCTCGACCTCGTGGTAGACCTCGGCGTCAACGACCACTTCGCGCCAGGAGTCGCTCGCAGGGAGGGGGCTCTGTCACAGAGACGATCTCCGTGATTCCCTCCTCCGACCGTCGGAGGGCGCCATCGCCCGAATATTGACTTCCTGGTTTCTGTTCTCATCCCTGTTTTCACTACATTTCCCATAGGCCCCGTACCTTGGCACTAATTGTTCTCCAGCTGTCGGCACTTTATTTGTATTATTTAAGAGACTCTCTTTCTCTCATACTTCGCGAGGTCTTGTTTCCTGTTAGGCACAATTCTGAGCGTTAAACCCCTGTTGATAGTCTTCCTGTGTTTTGACCTGTTCACGGACCATTGTTTACGATACCTGCTGCCTGCCTTTTGCTTTGTTTGCCTGGACTCGGATTACGAACCTTATCTGCCTGCCTTGACCTGTATCTGTCTACCGACCACGATTTGCCTCGCCTTCACCACTCCTGTCTGCTGTTCCCTGACCCTTGCATTGTTGACCTTGTTATACTGTGAAATAAAGCTGCTCATGGATCCCACATCGAGTGACGAGTCATTACAATTTGTAACCACTGCAAAGCTGAATTGTCCTATCATCGGAGTACTTCGAGTCTGAAGCAATGCAATGCATACCGTTGATGCCAGGAAATAGTACTCGGCCAGTTATAATGTTATTATCGAGGTTCATATATATATATTTTTTTTTACAATCTAAAAACGTCAATGTTTTACTTATACGTTAGTGTTATATTTAATTTGATTACATTAATGTTTAAGTTAAGATTTTCAAGAAATGTTAACTGCTACTAACTTTTAACTGCTGTAAAAAACTTGCACTTTGCACTTTTGTTCATACAGCAGTACTTTGAAAGAATAAAATTACACAATACACTACTTTTGATTTCATTATTGAATTTTGCGCATGCTGCGATTAATCGCGATTAAAATATTTAATCGTTGCCCAGCACTATCTTAAATGCATGAAACCATAAAAAAAAATAACCTCTATAAACGTGTATTATATTGGCCAATATTTAATATAAAGCTAATAATAGTAACT
>CM074315.1:7470030-7827530 GCA_037194245.1 Opsariichthys bidens | reverse complement strand
ACTAGTTGTCATGTATAGATGTTAAACAGCTTCACAAATAGTCTCTTCAACAACAATATCATTATTTATGTTGTAAATGTTAAAATTATCACAGAAGTACCGGTTTAAAAGTTGGATCGTTGAAAAAATGAAAATCACCTTTTGAAAGTAACTTGGTGCTTTTTTTACCGATTTCTAATTTAATTTCAGTTTAATCTAACCAAACCAAGCTTCAGAAGAATTCATAAATGTAAGTGCTAAAAAGGTGGATTTTTTTTTCAGGGTTGCCAGCGTATTGTGGAGGACTGGCAGAGGATATTGATGGTGCGCTCCTTGGTCATTAGTCCACATGAGGACATGAGGACGTGGTTGAAGTACGCTAGCCTCTGTGGAAAAAGTGGAAGACTAGTAAGAACAACAGTGTCACATCCAATCTCTTGCTTCGAACCAAACTCATTATGTAACACACAAAACATCATTGCTCAAAGCTCAATTTCACAAAAGGAAAAACTCAGTTGTGCAAGTTTTAAATATCTTCCAGAATGTGACAGTTTTTACAACTCAAAACGTCCTTGTTTGTCAGAAAACAAAAACCCCTTTTTTTGTTTATTGAAACCAAGCTTCAAAAAGATTTTTTTTTCTTTTCTTTTACTTTTATTACATAACAGATGATTACATCTGCATAAAACTGCCTGCACAGACACAGATCATCCCCTCCTCAACCCACCTACTGGTGTGTTAGTGAAGTGATATATGGACAGAATGAAAAATTCTGTGATAAATGGACTAAACCTAACGTTACACTCCAGAGTTTGGAAAGTTGCTGTTTTTTGGCTGTGAATGCACAGAGTTTCTTTGTTTCAAAAATGTTTGTTGCTGTTTATGCATTGGTAAATCAAGCCAGTAATTAAAAGGTCTACTTGACTTTGCTGTTCTTAGTAGCATAAATATGTTATTTAGATTTTTTTTAAAAATCCTATTAACATATATTATTATAACAATTACAATGCTGGCCATTATTTGTTATAAGAAATAATTCTTCCACCAAGCAATGTAGTTGTTCTGCAAAATTTAGTTTTATGGTTGCCATGCAACAGCTACACTCAGTAAGTCAAGTCATCTTTATTGATATAGCGCTTTTTACAATGCAAATTGTGGCAAAGCAGCTTTACATTAATAAGAAAATGGTGTCATTGTGCAGCTTATTCTATATATTATTGATTCATTCTGTTGTAAATATCAGTAGTTATTAGTCTAGTTAATTTAGGTATATCAGCACTGCAGAAAACAGTGACGTAATCGTCCAGCTCAGCTCAGTTCACATACAACGGCGCCATCAGATGGATAGGCTGGATTTTTCCAGGCGGGGCCATTTCTGATTCCCTATATGCAGCTGTTATTTATAATGCCGTTATCAAATTTTTGGTATTTAGTTTTTAATACTTAGATATTTTCAAAACCAGATCATTTTTACTTAAATTATATATTGGTGTGGAATTCTGTACCTTTACCTGACATAGAATTTGTGTACTTTTTCAACCACTGAGGCAGTTGTGCGATATGCTAATATATCAACACGGCTCTGATTAGGCCAGTGGCAATCACAGCCATGCTGATATAGAGCCATATTGCACAACTACGATACTGCGATATTGCTTTTATACAACAGGTCGACGCAATTGGCCTCAAGTGTGTAAATAGATAAGAAACGACAACGGAGCCTCTTTAAAAACCCTCTTTTGAGCAGAACTACTTTCTTCTGACAAAAAATTAAATCTCAAGGTGACAGTTTAATAGATGAGCCCAAATCTCTATTACTAATTCAATCTAAAAAGTCACTTTAGAACTAGCAACAAAGGAATGCTGAGTTGCTTCATTGAAGCTTATTGTATTATTGTAGTACATTAGAGTATTGTCAAGTCATCTTTATTGATATAGTGCTTTTTACAATGCAAATTGTGGCAAAGCAGCTTTACATTAATAAGAAAATGGTGTCATTGTGCAGCTTATTCTATATATTATTGATTCATTCCGTTGTAAATATCAATAGTTATTAGTCTAGTTAATTTAGGCATATCAGCACTGCAGAAAACAGTGACGTAATCGTCCGGCTCGGCTCAGTTCACATACAGCGGCGCCAATGCAGGCATATCAAAAACACTGCTGAATATCAAGCAAGCAAGTGTCCCCAACTTAAGCAAGCCAAAGGAACCAAAACTCCAACAAATGGAGAAAAAACCTTGGGAGAAACCAGGCTTAGTTCTCCTCTGGCCAACAGTGAACACTTGTCCGATACTCAGGCAGAGTTACGGGTCATTAAACCGATTTGGAATCGCAACAGTCAAAATATTTAATCTAGTTCCATCTAGTTTAAGATCTTTTTGATCACGCCGGTATGGGACGGTTTGTTGGGATATGTGCCACTGGCTGATGAGTCGGTAAGGTCTTCACAAAGGATGAGCTAGTTCACACAGTCTCCGCCGACACCCCCACTCAGTAGGACTATGTCATATCATACCGTCCACGATAATACTGCTATAATTTTTTGCATGATAAAAAATAGCAACGCAATGACGTATGCCACATTTATGTTCCCTGGAGCGCACAAGAACAACACCTGTCTGAGAGTAAGAGCAGCATGTCAGCCTCCGATGACGATTTAGTACCTAAACAGGGAGGTACTTCAATGGTATGGATGTGGTTTGGTTTCAAGGGGTCAGCGGCACAGGCAATAACGTCAGCCACGCGTTCTCGCTCTTTTCTCTCCGACGGCGAAGTGACATGCTGCCGCTTCCTGTCTCTCACTCTTCTCATTCACTCCGGTTTAATAGTGCTTGTATTGCGCATAATTTTAGTAATTCCCGCAGGTTTCGCGCTCACACCAAAAGCGCGCGCTAGATTACGGATCTAAATTTGTGGATCACACAACTCAAACAACTTCTGAGTCACTAAAATGTGTGGCTTACTGTGCTAAAACTCTCAAATACATACAAAATTATATGTATTTGACAGTCAGGTTTGGAACGCAAGTTTTATAACAGTATATTGGGTCCATACATAAACTCTTAAAGTGACAACAGTACAATATTCCTGATCTATTCCTGATGAACAAAAGACAAAAGAAAATCACTTTCTGCTCTTGACTGAATGCATTTCATAACTTTTATGGTAAGCATAAATCTGCATTTAATTTTTACAATGAAGACTAATTAAAGTGGTATTTTACAATTGATTTTTTAAAATGTACCTGAATAATTATGTATTTAATTAGGTATTCTGTGATATCCAATGACAGTAGCTCATTGGAAAAGGATGGAAAAATGCCCTTCATTGTGTTTGCACTAATAAATGCTGCTGCCTGCAATGACCAATAAAACGTTTTTCCATATATTTTTCTCTATATCATCATAAATATCGTTATCACAAATATTCTTGAAGTATTGTTATATAATTTTGAGGCTATATTGCCCACCCCTAACACTCAGCATTGACACATCATGTATTGCGATCACATTAATGAAGATTATAAGAGTATTTTAAAACGGCAGTGAGTGGCCCCTTGCCTCAAAAACATTAGTGCAGAGTCTTAACCTGATGTCTAGGTATTGAAGTTATGGTTCAGTATGGGTTCGCTACAGCAGGGGGGAGAAAACATAAAATTGCTTTTTTCTTTTATTTTTTATCAAACAGTGGGTTATTTAACTAATTGGGTCTCTTTTTTTTCTTTTTTCTTTTTGTTAATCTATCCAAAAACAAATAATCAATATTGGGAAATACAGACATTATCAATGTAAAACACTTAAATAATCTCAAATTAAGTTATTATTTACAATAAACTATTAAATCACTTGAAACCAAATGTCCTTATACATTTGACATTGATGTCACACCATTCCCCAACTGAAAATAATAATAAAGCAAAAAAACAACCAACCAAACAAAAAAAAATGATTGAAGATCACCCAACCAACACCAAAACCCGCAATACATTTACCCAATTCTTTTATTCTATTAAACAAAATATGACCATGTAGGGGATGTATACTGAATCCAATCTCTCTATAGTACTGAAAAAAACTGAGACGATGTCTTAAAGCATCAGTTATCTTCTCCATTGTAAAAATATCATGTACTATGTCCATTCAGGCAAAGTTGGTTGCAGCCACTTACTTTTATGGTTAGGATTCTGAACAGGTGTTTGTTTTGAAAGTCACTGGAAATCAAACCCAGGTATATCACCTCAAAGCTGAAAAGAATTTGAATCTTAAGAGTAATTTCTAGACATTTGTCTCTCATACCAATATTGTTTAATAGAGATACAGCTCCAGAAATGTTTTGCCTCGTCAACCCCATGCTTTCATTTATATCTAATTGATAGGCTAGAAGACAAACTTTTAATAACCTATCATCTACTTTCCTTTACATCTCCTATAGCAGGGGTTCTCAACCTTTTGCAAGCGGGGCCCCCCCAAAGCTGGTTCATTGCAGTTTATAAACAAGTTAATAATATTAAGTCACTTACATTTTAGACGAAATAATGACTGTCTTGGTCTATTTTAGCAGCGAAAATAGATCCGATGAATCCCAACAAAGATCACAGCATAGCGCATCTCACAGCAACACTCAATCGTGTTTTGAACGATTCGGTTGAGTCAAAGATTCAATGACCCATGCACAAACATCTGTCTCATTCTTGATGAATCGGCCGTTTGAACGAATCGTTTGAATGAGCGAATCAATGACTCGCTTAATAAAAACCGCTTATCACCTGCATTTGCGCTCGCTGTCGACAAACCAATCAAATTTGTTCAAAACTCAGTCCAAACACATTACATTTTTTATTCAGGAGTAATGTTCATACAAAACTATAACTTTTTATGACAGTAGTTTAGTGATAAAAAAAAAAAAAAAAATCTGTTTTTTTTCCTCCCATCCTCTAGCCTGCTCGCGCCCCACTGGTTGAGAACCACTGTCCTATAGCGTGATCTAAATAGGGATCCAATTGGAGATACCTATTAAAGTCTTGGTTCTCTAGCCCATGATTTCCTTTAATCATCTGAAAGCTTTTTCCCTTTATTCATAAATGTGGGCAGTTAAGCTTTTAGTCGTCCTCCTTTTAAACCCATTTGTTTTGTTGGGAACAAATTCAGTGTCGTAGGTACACCAGCACAGCAATACCATGGAGTCTTTCAAATGATGCAGTTTTACTACTTTCTTCCAAATGTTTAAGGATACATTTAATATTTTCTTAACATTTTCTTAAGGATAAAATAAATCTCTAAAAATATAATATTCAAGGTTACAATTAACAACAGAGCACAAAATATTAAAGTCAGTTGCTATTTAATTTTAGATGTATTAATCAACACTCAAATAAAAAATACATGTAAAGTGCACATGAGGCCGGTTTTGCATTAGCTAAATCTAATTATAAAATTATTTTTTTACTCCAGTTCATTTTTGAAATATCACAGTTACTGTCATAACTTGTCTTCATTACAATTTCATTTAAACTGATATTAAATAATTAAGGCATTACTAACAGGTAAAGTAAATATAATGACTCTATAAGCTAATATAGTGCATATATTTTGTGAAATGCTCTCCTCTATGTTAAATTTTTCAAATTTTTCTTTTAATACGGTTTTATTGCTCGCCTGTTCTTTTTCGCGGTTTTTTTTTCTGTTGTGGTAGTTTTCAAACCGCGTTAAATTACTGTGTGTGCGCGCCCATCTGGATATCTGTTTTCTGATTGAATGCTCAAATAGTGATGTCCGTACCGTGACGGTTCGGGATGATTACTTCTGCCATTACACCTCTAACTGTAAGTAGACTGTTAGGTTAATGTTATGCTGAGTTCACACTGCATGATTTTCAAAAGCGTCAGATCACTGTTCTTTTCACACTGCACAACTATCTGGGCAAAGATTCAGTCGCTGCTATGTGCATATTGTATAAGGACTGTGACAGGGGTTTCACATTGCATGACTTTACAATAAGAAGAATGCCCTGCCCTGTATCTTGCTCTCTCATTGGCTGTAGGTTATGATCAATGTCAATTTCAGTCAGAACACATTTCATACAGTAGGATTTTGAATCGCTGACAGGTCCAGATATTAAGCATGCCAAATATCTCACGGGCGTCGGTGTGAGATATTGGGTAATCAAAGAAGCATGGGCAATTCTCTCAGAATACGTCTTTGATAATTTCACACTGCATGATTGTCACTTCTGTGAACGAGTACCGATTTGCCTCAGATTGTGGGCGTTTTGAGGGAAAATTGAGGCTAAAATCATGCTGTGTGAACTCTGCATTAGGTGTTAGGGTAGAATAAGATGACCTATAGTCGGTAGAATGTCAGTTGCTGGACAAACAAAATAAAGTGTTAAGTCAAGTAGTCAAGTCGCCTTTATTTATATAGTGCGTTTTACATTGCAGATTGTGTCAAAGCAGCTTTACAGTGATTGAGGGCACATTATTTTGGCTGTAAAGCAGCTCTAGAAGAAAATGCAGTGGTGTCAATGCAGTCAGATCAAAAGCATTGTTGGATATCAAGTTAACAGCTACCATTTCATGTAATTTAATGGAATTTAGTTTGTGGAAGTTTCTCATTGCAACACTTTGGAGACATAAACAGGCATTTTACTCATTCATTTAGTTTTTTTTTTTTTTTTTTTTTTTTTTTTTTTTTTTTTTTTAATCCGAACCCCTCTGTCATAAAACATTTTCTTTGATGTACCCCCATGAGATTTAAGTTAAGTTATTTTAGCAACAATTAACCATTTGGATGTTTACGGTTCTATGATGTCAGTTAATGGTCACATGACACGCAGGTAAACAAATAAAATCGTTATTTAAAATTGTTTTATTTTAAATTCATTTATTTACTATACAATTGGGTAACCCTTTATTTATTTGTTTGAATTTGACATTTTTCATGATTTAATTAATTACTTTCATCAACTCACAAACCCCCTTACAGTTTCCACACAGACCTGTTTTAGGAACATTATAAATATAAATTCAATGTTAAGCCTGATTAACTAACGTAGTTTGGCAAATGGCAATAACACATTCCTAAAATCCTGATAAACTGTTCGTTGCTGAGATTTAATGTCAAATCTTTGTTTTCCTCAGGCACTAGCCCATAAGACCCTTGTTCTCCTACTTGGTGTGGATCCCTCCAAACAGCTTGACCATCCCCTGCCTACCGCCCACCCTCATGTCACCTACGCTTATATGAAGTACATGTGGAAGAGCACTCGCAAGGTAAACATTCACAAAGTGCACTTGAATCAATGCCCCTGGGAAGTATTTCCAGTCATGTACAGTCAAAATGGCGACAAAACCTTGGAAGAATACTCCCACGCACCACTGATGAAGCTCACACCACTTAACCAGTGATAAACATATCAACAGTTATTTGACCCATTTCAATTCGACACTCCTATGATATAGGAACCTTAATGGCAGTTCATAACACTAGATCTACTGTTTTGTTGATGTTGTTTTGTATAAATCATATAGCCAAATATCTTCAGTGTTAATGGACTTTAATTGTATTAAAATAGATATTCAATACGGAAATTCAATCACCACCCTGATGAAAGATCAATATCTCTCTGTCAGAATTAAACATAGGCTTATATAAATTAAGTGAGAAGGTTTTTGCTTTTATTTTGTTGTTGTTAATAGTAGTAATTTACTTTACTACATCCTAGCTCATAACCAGTGCTTTACTGTCAAATATGTAGTATAATTATATAAGTGGTTTCTGTCCTTTATTTATTGATTTATTAAACAAAAATTTCACTGGGGAATGCATCAGATGGATAGGCTGGATTTTTCCAGGCGGGGCCATTTCTGATTCCCTATATGCAGCTGTTATTTATAATGAACGTTATCAAATTTTTGGTATTTAGTTTTTAATACTTAGAAATTTTCAAAACCAGATCATTTTTACTTAAATTATATATTGGTGTGGAATTCTGTACCTTTACCTGACATAGAATTTGTGTACTTTTTCCACCACTGACAACACGGCTCTGATTAGGCCAGTGGCAATCACAGCCATGCTGATATAGAGCCATATTGCACAACTACGATACTGCGATATTGCTTTTATACAACAGGTCGACGCAATTGGCCTCAAGTGTGTAAATAGATAAGAAACGACAACGGAGCCTCTTTAAAAACCCTCTTTTGAGCAGAACTACTTTCTTCTGACAAAAAATTAAATCTCAAGGTGACAGTTTAATAGATGAGCCCAAATCTCTATTACTAATTCAATCTAAAAAGTCACTTTAGAACTAGCAACGAAGGAATGCTGAGTTGCTTCATTGAAGCTTATTGTATTATTGTAGTACAGTAGAGTATTGTCAAGTCATCTTTATTTATATAGCGCTTTTTACAATGCAAATTGTGGCAAAGCAGCTTTACATTAATAAGAAAATGGTGTCATTGTGCAGCTTATTCTATATATTATTGATTCATTCCGTTGCAAATATCAATAGTTATTAGTCTAGTTAATTTAGGTATATCAGCACTGCAGAAAACAGTGACGTAATCGTCCGGCTCAGCTCAGTTTGTATACAACGGCGCCAATGCAGGCATATCAAAAACACTGCTGAATATCAAGCAAGTGTCCCCAACTTAAGCAAGCCAAAGGCAACAGCGGCAAGGAACCAAAACTCCAACAAATGGAGAAAAAAACTTTGGGAGAAACCAGGCTTAGTCGGGGGGCCAGTTCTCCTCTGGCCAACAGTGAACACTTGTCCGATACTCAGGCAGAGTTACGGGTCATTAAACCGAATTGGAATCGCAACGGTCAAAATATTTAATCTAGTTTAAGATCTTATGATCACACCAGTGTGGGACGGTTTGTTTGGATATGTGCCACTGGCTGATGAGTCGGTAAGGTCTTCATAAAGGATGAGCTAGTTGACACCGTCTCCGCCGACACCCCAGGGCCACATTGCTGCCGCACACAGGCACAGGTTCCCCGTCTGACCCGGACATGGCCCGGATCCAGCCAATTACGTTAATTGGTAAACCTCGGGATAAGCAGAGAGACAAAAATTAGCGTAGACGCCATTCTTCCTCTGATGTAACGAGTACATCTGGTGTTATAGGAAGTGTTCCCGGTTCCGGCTGACCTGATCTATGCAGCCTAACAATCCTTTAACGGATATGAAGACAAAAGTTTATAGTGCGTCATGTGTATGCCAGGTTAAATAGATGCGTTTTTAGTCTAGATTTAAACTGACAGAGTGTGTCTGCTTCCCGAACAATGCTAGGAAGATTGTTCCAGAGTTTAGGTGCCAAATAGGAAAAGGATCTACCGCCTGCGGTTGATTTTGATATTCTAGGTATTAACAACTGGCCAGAATTCTGAGATCGTAATAGATGCGAAGGACTATAATGCATTAAGAGCTCACTCAGGTACTGGAGAGCTGGAAGAGAGCAGTTATATTACCTGCATCTGATATAGCATTTATTCTTCAGGTCAATTTTATATTCATCATTAAAAAAAAGTTGTTTGAATGTCCACTGAGGAAAGTGAAATATCTTTGACTTTGTATCCTTTTTGCAGTTACAGGGATTTCCCATGACAGCACTAGTCAATATCTATCGGTTACGTTTTATAAGGTGTTGTTTAACCTTTGTGCGCTGTTCGATTTCTGTGTACACTCGTTATGGAGCAGGATTGGATTCAGTACAGTTCCAAAAAAATCACACTATGAAAAACAACAAAGATTCAGGTACAAACTGTAAACTTTTAATATCAACATTTGTCAAATATTCCAAAAAATATATATCTGAAAATATGATTTGATGACAATTTGAAAATAAACAGTACATTTTTAAATACAATAAATACATTTTTGTAACTTTTTTTTTTCTTAGAGCATCATAACTGAACAATTAAATGTAGCTGTATAATGAAAATATTTACTTTTCCTAAGTTGGCTGTTTTGTAAACTCATTTCATAAAGTCAAGAAGTTTCTTCTGACATGAGCAATTTGATACACTGCCGATTTTGCATGTTTGCCCACTTCTACAAGCATTTAGAAGTCTGTCATTTTTATCATAGGTACTCTTTAACTGTGAGTGATGGAATCTAAAACAAAAATCCAGAAAAAACAGGTTTTTAAGCAATTAATTTGCATTTCATTGCATGACATAAGTATTTGATCGCCTACCAACCAGTAAGGATTAGAGTTAGTTTTTCTTTACGAAGCCTTCTTGTTCTCCACTCATTACCTTTATTAACTGCACCTGTTTGAACTAGTTACCTGTACAAAAGACACCTGTCCACACACTCAATCTAACAGCCTCCAAACTCTCCACAATGGCCAAGACCAGAGAGCTGTGTAAGGACATCAGGGATAGAATTGTAGACCTGCACAAGGCTGGGATGGACTACAGGACAAAAGGCAAGCAGCTTGGTGAGAAGGTAACAATTTTTGGCACAATTATTAGAAAATGGAAGAAGTTAAAGATGACGTTCAGTCTCCCTTGGTATGGGGCACTATGCAAGAACTCACCTCATGGGGCATCAATGAGCATGAGGAAGGTGAGGGATCAGCCAAGAACTACACAGCAGGACCTGGTCAATGACCTGATGAGAGCTGGGACCACAGTCTCAAAGAAAACCATTAGTAACACACTACACCGTCATGGATTAAAATCCTGCAGCGCACACAAGGTCCCTCTACTCAAGCCAGCGCATGTCACAAAAATAGAGTTTTTGGTCTAAACTCCACTCGCCATGTTTGGAGGAAGGAGGATGAGTACAACCCCAAGAACACCATCCCAACCGTGAAGCATGGAGTTGCAAACGTTATTCTTTGGGGATGCTTTTCTACAAAGGAGACAGGACGACTATATCTCATTGAGGGGAGGACGGATGGAACAAGTAATAGATTAATAAAGCCAAAGATTGCCTGTCTATTGTTTGATATACCCAAAACAAATTCGATCTCATGTTTAACCACTGTCTAAATAAGAGCCAGCTGCAAAATCCCGAAGGACTGGCCGAGATAAAGCTGTTCTCGGCGGGTACATGAGCATTCAGATAGTTGAAATAGGCACCACCCATCTATCCATCCATCTACCACATATTCGGGGCCGGGTCGCGGGGGCAGCACTCTAAGCTTCCCTCTCCGCAGACACTTCCTCCAGCTCTTCCGGGGGGACACCGAGGCGTTCCCAGGCCTCCCGAGAGACAAAGTCTTTCCAGGGAGGCGTCCAGGAGGCATCCGAAACAGATGTCCGAGCCACCTCAACTGACCCCTCTCGATGTGAAGGAGCAACGGCTCTACTTTGCGCTCCTCCCAAGTGACCGAGCTCCTCACCCCATATCTAAGGGAGCGCCCAGCCACTCTGCGGAGAAAGCTCATGTCGGCCACATGTATCCGGGATCTCATTCTTTTGGTCATGACCTAAAGCTCATTGACCATAGGTGAGAGTAGGAATGTAGATTGACCGGTAAATCAAGTGTTTCACCTTGCAGCTCAGCTCCTTCACCACGACAGACCGGTACATCCACTGCATCTCTGCAGAAGCTCGGTATCCGTCTGTCAACCTCACGCTCCTTCCTTCCCTCACTCGTGAACAAGACCCCAAGATACTTGAAACTCCTCCACTTGAGGCAGGAGCTCTCCACCAACCTGAAGAGGGCAAGCCACCCTTTTCCGACTGAGAACCATGGTCTCAGACTTGGAGGTGCTGATCCCCATCCCAGCCGCTTCACATTCTGCTGCAAACCGTCCCAATGCACACTGGAGGTCCTGGCCCGATGGAGCCAACAGGACAACATCATCCGCAAAAAGCAGAGGCGAGATCCTGTGGTCTCCAAACCAGACTCCCTCCGGCCCCTGACTGCACCTAGAAATCCTGTCCATTAAGATTATGAACAGGCAGCAAATAGGTTCTGGATGTTGTGGGGCTGCATTCAAATAGGCACTATGTTTATATAAATTGCATATTTGCGATCTAAACGACTACATTCTCATGTATATATATATATATATATATGTATGTATATATATATATGTATGTATATATATATATATATATATATATATATATATATGTGTATGTATATATATACAGTACTGTGCAAAAGTTTTAGGCAGGTGTGAAAAAATGCTGTAAAGTAAGAATGCTTTCAAAAATAGACTTGGTAATAGATTATATTTATCAATTAACAAAATGCAAAGTGAGTGAACAGAAGAAAAATCTAAATCAAATCCATATTTGGTGTGACCACCCTTTACCTTCAAAACAGCATCAATTCTTCAAGGTACACTTGCACAAAGTCAGGGATTTTGTAGGCATATAGTTAGGTGTATGATTAAACAATTATACCAAACAGGTGCTAATGATCATCAATTCAATATGTAGGTTGAAACACAATCATTAACTGAAACAGAAACAGCTGTGTAGGAGGAATAAAACTGGGTGAGGAACAGCCAAACTCAGCTAACAAGGTGAGGTTGCTGAAGACAGTTTACTGTCAAAAGTCATACACCATGGCAAGACTGAGCACAGCAACAAGACACAAGGTAGTTATACTGCATCAGCAAGGTCTCTCCCAGGCAGAAATTTCAAGGCAGACAGGGGTTTCCAGATGTGCTGTCCAAGCTCTTTTGAAGAAGCACAAAGAAACAGGCAACGTTGAGGACCGTAGACGCAGTGGTCGGCCAAGGAAACTTACTGCAGCAGATGAAAGACACATCATGCTTACTTCCCTTCGCAATCGGAAGATGTCGAGCAGTGCCATTAGCTCACAATTGGCAGAAAACAGTGGGACCCTGGTACACCCATCTACTGTCCGGAGAAGTCTGGTCAGAAGTGGCCTTCATGGAAGACTTGCGGCCAAAAAGCCATACCTCCGACGTGGAAACAAGGCCAAGCGACTCAACTATGCACGAAAACACAGGAACTGGGGTGCAGAAAAATGGCAGCAGGTGCTCTGGACTGATGAGTCAAAATTTGAAATATTTGGCTGTAGCAGAAGGCAGTTTGTTCGCCGAAGGGCTGGAGAGCGGTACACGAATGAGTGTCTGCAGGCAACAGTGAAGCATGGTGGAGGTTCCTTGCAAGTTTGGGGCTGCATTTCTGCAAATGGAGTTGGGGATTTGGTCAGAATTAATGGTATCCTCAATGCTGAGAAGTACAGGCAGATACTTATCCATCATGCAATACCATCAGGGAGGCATCTGATTGGCCCCAAATTTATTCTGCAGCATGACAACGACCCCAAACATACAGCGAAAGTCATTAAGAACTATCTTCAGTGTAAAGAAGAACAAGGAGTCCTGGAAGTGATGGTATGGCCCCCACAGAGCCCTGATCTCAACATCATCGAGTCTGTCTGGGATTACATGAAGAGAGAGAAGCAACTGAGGCTGCCTAAATCCACAGAGGAACTGTGGTTAGTTCTCCAAGATGTTTGGGCCAACCTACCTGCCGAGTTCCTTCAAAAACTGTGTGCAAGTGTACCTAGAAGAATTGATGCTGTTTTGAAGGCAAAGGGTGGTCACACCAAATATTGATTTGATGTAGATTTTTCTTCTGTTCACTCACTTTGCATTTTGTTAATTGATAAATATAAACTATTAACATGTCTATTTTTGAAAGCATTCTTACTTTACAGCATTTTTTCACACCTGCCTAAAACTTTTGCACAGTACTGTATATATCGGCTAATTCGAATAAGACCTAACTAACTTATTTTAATTTAAGAATAATGGAGTTTAGAATGAATAGTTGGAGTCCACACCACATGCTGTGAGGACATAAACATTACAAATTTATGTAGTAGGAAGAGATCAAGCTCTCCCCCTCTTAAGCATGAAATTGCTTGCTTGTTAGGGTTCTGATTAGCAACATTTTCAACAATGCCAAAGAGATTGCCCAGTTAGAAAGGATTGTCTGGCACCACAGAACTCAATAATACAGAATAGTAGATTCATGTTTATTCATGATCAGTCATCGGATGATTTTTTTTCTTTTTAAATAGACTCTAATCCAATTATCTGATTAGATCATGCCAGTATAATTAAGTTTAATTGTTCATTTTGTATTTTACAGTTCATTATGACTGTCACAGGAAAAAGTTTATGTAACAAATTGTAACACAATTTGAATAGATAAGGTTGTTGATGGAAAAAGTGTTTTTGGCTGTTCTGGCAAATTTTGACAATTTAAGAGGAAAAAAACGTAGCTTTCAAAATCATAATAATTGCATAACGTCACTATCCTGTAATACAGCTTATGTTGTGCCTGCGGGAGTTTACATAAGTGGCAGGCACCAAAAATCACACACCCAGGCAGAGAGCCAGTTCCGGTCCACAGCGCAGTATTGTGTTAAAATTCCTGGCGTACGCAAATGGAGCCATTAGCTTCATTGAAATATTCCTGTAAAGATATGAGAAACCAATACACAAAATTACTAGAACGCTTTTAATTGTTAATTGCTAAAGATCACATTAATAGAAATCACAAAACACATTTGACTACTTGTATGTTGTTGAATGAGCTGCTCCGATTTTCAATATGTATATTACTCAAGGAAAATATCTACATAAGGCAATGACCAGCTTATTGAAGTCTCTAGAAAAACAGCTGTTGTGGCATAATGGCTAATGCTCATGGCTGACAACTTGCAAGTTGCTGGTTTGAGCATGGGCCATCATTTTAGTTCCAGGGATTTACTTGCATGATATATTCACACATTCTATATGCATCTCTCTCAGATTGATGCATTCCAGCATATGCAGCACTTTGTGCAGGGGATGCAACAGCAAGCACAACACGCCATTGCAGCCGATGACCAGCAGCACAAACTGGAGCTACACAAACTAATGGCACGGTAAGTACAGCTCACAATCATATGTTTAACCTTTGTTAAACATACAAAACATGTTTAAAGGGTTAGTTCACCCAAAAATGAAAATTGCCATTAATTACTCACTCTCATGTCATTCCACACCCGTAAGATTAATCTTTGTACACAAATTAAGATATTTTTGATGAAATCAGAGTATTTGATATCCGGTAAATGACTCGTCCATATATTTTTATTATAAAAATATAACGCATTAAAAATACCAAAATGAAAGTATCACTGTCAGACTCAAGTTGTATCGGTGCATGTCGTCATAAAAATGTAATTACAATGCTTAGTAATTGCAGAGTTACAGATAGCAGTCAACAAGCAATAGCAACACTAGTAAATTGTTGTTGTGTCGAGAGCTGCAGACACAGATGACACACCAACTGGCCAAAGGTTGCAACGCATAAACATCCTAAGTACAACAATAGAAGAATAAAAAAATAATATACAGGCAGAGGACAATGTCTCTGAAAAAACATACAGTTCTAGTGGATCATAAGTAATGATTGAAAGAGTTGATTTTTGTTCAAGTCTGTTTTTTGGGAAAATGCTGCATTTTTTTGTCATGCTTAGATTTTAATTTTTGTTTAAAATGTTGTTAAATCTTCTGAATCTCTGTCTCACTGTACTTACCACCCCAGTTGGTAAGTATTGCAAGAAAATTCAGTATTGCAAGTTATCGCAATTCTGATTTTATAACTTGCAATTATGAGTTTAAATCTCCCAATTCTGAGAAAAAGTCAGAATTGTCAGAAGAAAAATTGCAATTCTGAGGAAAAAAGTCGAATTGTAAGGTAAAGTCGCAATTACCTTTTTTACAATTATAAAGTGACTCACAAACAACTACAGCAAAACATGAACGGTCATGGATCATCCAGTATTGACAGGATAGTAAAGAATCAAGGATATATACATTGTTTACATTGGGCAATTTTTATAAATCCAGTCATTTTGTCTTGTGGAGTACATGTAAACGTCTGTTATGTGAAATGGCTTATTCATATGAAACTTGTGAAGAGAAATGAAACAGTTTTTCGGACTGTCAGAATCGGAGAATGACTAGTTGCTGTTACTGCACGTGTACAGTCGTGGCCAAAAGTTTTGAGAATTACATAAATATTGGAAATTGGAAAAGTTGCTGCTTAAGTTTTTATAATAGCAATTTGCATATACTCCAGAATGTTATGAAGAGTCCTTCTTTGCCATGAAAATTAACTTAATCCCAAAAAAAAGCTTTCCACTGCATTTCATTGCTGTCATTAAAGGACCTGCTGAGATCATTTCAGTAATCGTCTTGTTAACTGAGGTGAGAATGTTGACAAGCACAAGGCTGGAGATCATTATGTCAGGCTGATTGGGTTAGAATGGCAGACTTGACATGTTAAAAGGTAATGCTTGAAATCATTGTTCTTCCATTGTTAACCATGGTGACCTGCAAAGAAACGCGTGCAGCCATCATTGCGTTGCATAAAAATGGCTTCACAGGCAAGGATATTGTGGCTACTAAGATTGCACCTAAATCAACAATTTATAGGATCATCAGCAACTTCAAGGAAAGAGGTTCAATTCTTGTAAAGAAGGCTTCAGGGCGTCCAAGAAAGACCAGCAAGTGCCAGGATCGTCTCCTAAAGAGGAGTGTTCGGAGTGCCACCAGTGTGTAGAGGCACTGTCCCCAACCGCCACGCGATGCTGTAGAGACGTGTCAGCCAAGACAGCCCCACAACATCCAGAGACTTGAGGTACTCGGGGGTGTATCTCATCCACCTCCGCTGCCTTGCCACCAAGGAGCTTTCCAACTACCTCAGTGACCTCAGCTTGGGTGATGGGTGAGCCCACCTCTGAGCCCTCGGCCTCTGCTGCCTCAGTGGAAGATGTGTCAGTGGGATTGAGGAGATCCTCAAAGTATTCCTTCCACCGTCCAACAATGTCCCCAGTTGAAGTCAGCAGATTCCCACCCCCACTGTAAACAGTGTTGGCAGGGCACTGCTTCCCCTTCCTGAGGCGCCGGACGGTTTGCCAGAATTTCTTTGAGGCTGACCAATAATCTTGTCCATGGCCTCACTGAACTCCTCCCAGACCCGAGATTTTGCCTCCACAACTACCGGGGCTGCAGTCCGCTTGGCCTGCCGGTACCCGTCGGCTGCCTAAGGAGTCTCCCGAGCCAACCAGGCTCGATAGGCCTCCTTCTTCAGCTTGACAGCATCCCTTACATCCGGTGTCCACCACCGGGTTCGGGGGTTGCCGCCACGACAGGCACCGGAGACTTTACGGCCACAGCTCCGAGCGACCGCGTCGACAGTGGAGGTAGAGAACATGGTCCACTCAGACTCAATGTCTCCAGCCTCCCTCGGTATCTGGTTGAAGCTCTGCCGAAGGTGCACAGTACGTTTGGGTCTGCCGAGTCTGTCCAGCTTCCTCCACTGCCATCTGATCCAACTCACCACCAGGTGGTGATCAGTTGACAGCTCCGCCCCTCTCTTCACCCAAGTGTCCAAGACATACGGCCGGAGGTCAGATGAAACAACTACAAAGTCAATCATCGACCTCTGCCCTAGGGTGTTCTGGTGCCATGTGTAATGGTGGACACCTTTATGCTTGAACATGGTGTTCATTATGGACAAACTGTGACTAGCACAGAGGTCCAATAACAGAACACCGCTCTGGTTCAGATCAGGGGGGCCGTTCCTCCCAATCACGCCCCTCCAGGTATCACTGTCGCTACCCGTGTGAGCGTTGAAATCCCCTAGTAGTCCCCTCCCAGAGACTCCAAGAAGGCCGGGTGCTCTGCACAAGTAATTTATTTGTATTTTCCAGGTAAGATCTTCTGTGAGATAGACCCCAAGGTATTTAAAGCTACTCACCCTTTCAACTGTTGCCCCATTGATCATCAGGGCGCTGTACATCCTCACTTATTACTTCCCATAATCTTAATCCTTAGTCTTAGAGACATTCAGAGAGAGATTGTTAATACAACATCAAGTGGTGAGAACATCTACTTCCTCTGAATAGGCGTTTTGGTCATTTTTACGGATGAGGCCTACCACCACTCATCAGGAAGCTTCACCAGTTAGTTAGAACTGTGTTCAGCCATGCAGTCGCTAGTATAGAGGGAGTAAAGCAGTGGGCTGAGGACACATCTCAGGGCGCTCCAGTGTTAAGGGAAAGTGTGAGGTGATGTAATTTCTCATTTTGACCAACTGGGGGTCTGACACCATGACAGAAAACTTCCACACAGCGCTCTCTTGGGAGAGCTTGTGCAGAAGTTCCCCCATACCTGTGGGTATTTTGTGAGTGCCGCAAATGGGTTGGTACTGATGACACTAGTTGCACACATTACACCCTTGTAAAGAGATTTTGTGACTGTGAGCCAATCACTGGCCTTCAGCAATTTCTGGCTTCATGCTTGGGATCTTCTGGCTACCTGCCAAAAAGTGGACTGTTAGCCCGGTGTTTCAGCATCAAGTTAAGACTCCTGGAGGGTTCTGTTCTCAGCTCCTCAGCACAAATCTGAATGAGTGGAGTAGGCCTCTCCTATTATACCCTTATATAAATAATTTTTGAATGTGTTTCTCCTCCGTGCAGGTGTTTTCTGAAGCTGGGGGAGTGGCAACTCAGCCTTCAGGGTATCAATGAGAGTACCATCCCTAAAGTGTTACAATATTACAGTCACTCAACGGAGCATGATCGCAATTGGTACAAGGTATGTTAACTTCACAAACTTTAAATGTATATGGATCTCATGAAACCTGTTAAGAACATGTTCTCGTTGTCACCCAAAATCTTCATTCATCCTCATTAGATGTTTGATATCATGATCCTTAAATACTTAAAAATGTAAATAATACAGTTTGAGACAACAAATACAAATCCTTTTTAAAGTTAGAAATAACAATGTAGGACTTAGCAGTTTTAGGAAAAATTTAAAACAGTGGTTACACTTTACAATAATGTTATTAGTAGCTCTATTCATTTAATAGCAGTTTGGGTTAGGGTTAGGGTAAAGCCGCAGAATTTATTCTTTAACCTTGGCCAGATCTGTGCCTTGCCACAATTCTGTCTCTGAGCTCTTCAGGCAGTTCCTTTGACCTCATGATTTTCATTTGCTCTGACATGCGCTGTGAGCTGTAAGATCTTATAGACAGGTGTGTGACTTTCCTAATCAAGTCCAGTCAGTATAATCAAACACAGCTGGACTCAAATGAAGGTGTAGAACATCTCAAGGATGATCAGAAGAATATGAGATACATGTGTGATAATTCAGTTTTTAATTTTTTATAAATCTGCAAAAATGTCAAGAATTCTGTATTTTTCTATCAATATGGGGTGTTGTGTGTACATTAATGAGAAAAAAAAGAACTTAAATGATTTTAGTAAATGGCTGCAATAAACAAAGAATGAAAAATTTAAGGGGATCTGAATATTTTCCGTACCCACTGTATTTCTTGCTTTCCCCTCATCAATGTGAACTTAACTATACACATTTTATTATAATTATTGAAACACTGAATTATTATTATTATAAGTAAAATATAAAACAGTTGAATGCATAAGTATGTGATACATAGACATAAATTATTAGTTTAATAATAAATGTTATTACTTGCCTTATCTTTTCTATGGTCACCTACAATAAGTGTGTGTTAAAATGACAAAAGGAAATTTATTTATATATATATATATATATATATATATATATATATATATATATATATATATATATATATATAATTCAGTGCCCTCTATAAATATTAGGACAGTAAAGACAAAATTGCTCTGTTAGCTCTTGTGTCAAGATGATTGATTGATATGATATGATTCATTCATTCAATCATAAATATGATTAAAAGATTAATATGAGCTATAAGTATAAAATGTTTTTCCAACTAAGAAGTACAACGCTTTGAGTTTCATCCCTCTGCCTAATTTGAGCAGAAGTATTGGGACAGTTTAACTTAAAGCAAATTTAAATGCATAAAAGCTAATATTTAATTGTAAATCTCTTGCAAGTAATCACAGGAGCTAATATGTGACCCATAGACGTCATCAGTCTCTTGGTTTCACACTGTGAAATGTATTTTCAGGCCTTTAATACAGCCATTTTCAACGGTTGCTTGTTTTGGGGACTTTCTGCCTTTAGTCTCCTCTTCAGCTGGTGAAATGCTTGTTTAATAGGATTTAAATCTAGAGATTGACTTGTAATGTCCAGTTTGGAATTTTTTGAAAAAGATAGATACCACTGACAGTTTCACCAGCATCCTCCAGAAAGCTGAGGTGAGGATATCACAATCTGCTGTTCGCAGGAGACTTCACCAACAGAATTACAGAGGATACACAGCAAGATTAAACATCTGATCAATACCAAAAGTAGGAAAGCCAATTTGAATTTGCAAGAATGCAGAGATGAGCCAGTAGAGTTTTAGAACAGTGTTTTATGGACAGATGAGACCGAGAATAACTTTTATCAAAGTGGAAAAGCAAAAGTGTGGAGAACAAAAAGAAACAAATGCTCCAAGGCATGCAACCACCTTAAAATGGCTTAATTTTTACTAAATTGATTGAGTCACCACTTTGATAGTGAGCCTGGCTGTGATTTTGTGATTTTTGTCTCATCATCTAGCCATGTTGCATCTGTTGTGCCTGTCACTGGAATTTTATTACATTGCGTCTGGTTATCGCATCATGCCTGGTTAAATTGCAGCCTTTTGAGATGCAAAAAATAAATCCAAGAATTCCAAATATATTGTATACCATTTAATTCAAGCAAGGGACAACTTTTAAGTAGTATTTAATTATTTTATTTCTAAAATATTCAAAATAACCTGGCTGCACAAGTGTGCACACCCCTCATCTAATACTTGATTCAATTGCTTTTTGGTTATAATACAGTTGCCAATCTTTTTGAGTAAGAGTCAACTCATCATACTTTGGTTTATTACATTTTTTCTTATTCTCTGCAAAAGAGCTTCAAATCATATCTCTTGTGTATATCCCTTTTTAAGTCATTTAAGTAGTTTTTTTTAGATTGGTTACAGCTTATTTATCCTGTAGCACTCTTTGCAGTTTACAGTTTTTTTTCACTATCACATGGATTGAGAAATGCAAGCTAACTACAATAAACTGTTCAGTAAAGATATATGTATTTGGATCTATGATGTTTTTAATTTTTTCTCTGCAGGCCTGGCACGCTTGGGCAGTAATGAACTTTGAGGCTGTGCTTCACTACAAGCACCAGAACCAGGGCCGGGATGAGAAAAAAAAACTACGACACGCAAGCGGTGCCAGCGCCAACAGCGAAGCCAGTAACAGTGACAGTGAGGCAGACAGCACAGAGCACAGTCCTGTACCCTCCCCTGGACAGAAGAAAGTCAATGAGGTGAGGAACAAACCAAAGCTAGACATAAACACTGAAGCATTATTAAAAGCTAGTGCAAAGCTTCTACAATATTCACCTTTGCAGCATTTCCAAACAACTGGTAAAAAAAAAATTCTAAAACAAATCTAAAGCAAGTTTAAACAAGAAAATGGAGTAGGCATCTTTCATCCTCCAATATGTTTATATTCCCATATGAACAAATCTACAAACCATTGCTATTAACAAGGCATCAAGATAGTCGGCAAGATAGGGGTAGTCGTGGCCTAGTGGTGAGGGTGTCGGGCTTGTAACCTGAAGGTTGCTGGTTCGAATCTTACGCCGGCAGGAATTGAAGGTGGGGATTGTGAATAAACAGCACTCTCTCCACCTTCGATACCATGACTAAAGTGCCCTTGAGCAAGACATCTAACCCCTAACTGCTCCCCTTGTAAGTCGCTTTGGATAAAAGCGTCTGCTAAATGATGAAAAATGAAATCAAGATTTCCAAACCCGGAATTGAATGGAAAGTAAAATAATGTTTATCAACAGACATTTGTGTGAATAAACAAATACATTGACATTCAGTCCCAAGATCTTGAAGTCAGAAACATGAAGTTAACACATGCAACACACTTAAAAGTTTATACAAAGGAAATAACATTTTTTTTTGTTGACCTTTCTGTAATTTGAATTTTTTATGTTCCAGGATTTGTCAAAGACTCTCCTTCTGTACACAGTGCCTGCAGTACAAGGATTTTTTAGATCCATCTCTCTCTCACGTGGAAATAACTTACAGGACACACTGAGGTAAGACCGCACTAAGTAGTCTAGGTGACAATACACTATATCTCTGTATAAAATATTTATATTTCTGTTTAGAGGATGCGGTCTTGTTTTAAATTGTGCTAAAACTAATTAAGATCTTCAGGAGCATATGATAATTATAGGGATGTTGGATCTCTGCAGGTAGGCAGGTTACTGACCCACATATGACAGTTAACCGGAAGCGATGGTTTATAGTTTAAGGTGGTCTAGAGCAGTGTTTCTCAAACTTTTTCAGCCCAAGGACCACTTTATCTTCCAATTTTTTTCTGAGGACCACCTAACAGAATCCCACTCTAAACACGCCCCCCAAAAACATCAAAAAATAGGACGGATAAACTAAATTGAAGTTTAATATGCAACTGTTTCAAGTCAAAAACTAATTATTCAAACACAAATGCAATGATATGATCCATTTTTTCGTTATTAAAACACTGACGCCAACCCCCTGCCCGCGATCCGGTGCGGGTTAAGAGCTTGCCTAGTTTAGGTCATCTCTTCGCGGACCACTAGGGGGCGATGGCGGACCACACTTTAAGAATTACTGGTCTAATACAAAAGGTAATTCCATGTTTTCTGATAGTCTTCTAAAGGAATAATCAAAACAACAGAGCACTCCAAAATTCGCAATAAAACAGTAGTTTGACGAGAACCGTCCATGTACTCTGGAGTCTAAATTCTTCTTCTTCAAAATTCTCTTCCTAAATCAGCAAAAACAGCTCATTGAGCAGACACAACTTTTTCTAGAATATTTTAGACGGGAATGGAAGATTTGAAATGGGTGTATAATTAACCAGCTTGAGTGGTTGAAGTCACCATGAAATCAAAATGGACATAATCTTTAAAAAAAAACGTCCCCTTCCCCCTGCAAGGATGTCTCTTCTCTTATGACGTGTTCACCGGCACAAGAGCAGAACAATAACCTCTCCCCTCTAGCAACCTGTCACTCACATGAGATCGTAGCAATAGCAGAGAACAGCGTTTTACTTTTTATTTTTTCTCATTTGAGAAGCCATTTTTCTTGGATTTACATTACAATAGGGATTAAAAGACAAACACGACTTCCATTTCAAGCCGACTTTAATAACTGCCAGCATGAATGTTCTCGGAAGCACCTTTTTAGTAAAGTTTTGTTGGTTCTTCCTGACCTATAGCAGAGAAAGACAGAATCTGCTCTTAAGGGATGATATGAGATGCTTTCTCCGAAATGCAGTAATTGATACTTCTGTACAGCACCTCTCAAACAAAAAAAATATTTGAAATATATTGAATTCAAATACAATTTATGGAGTAACTTCAGACTGTGTGTGTGTGTGTGACAACGTTTTTTTTTTGTTTTTGTTTTTTTTACATTTAGAGTCCTGACCTTATGGTTTGATTATGGCCACTGGCCTGAGGTTAATGAAGCTCTAGTTGAAGGTATTAAGACCATTCAAATAGACACCTGGTTACAGGTAAGACAATTTACAGCTTTTTATACATAAGCAGGGTCATAATTGCAACAAAAATGGTCTCAAGTTAAATAATTAATGTCTATTGCCATTGGCAGCAGCACTTTGTGTACACATGTGGTTTCATCAGATTTGATTATATTAGTAGCACACATCTAGCAAAATTTATTGGGTTATCCTTAAAATAAGAAAGCTCAATTTTCTAAAGAGGTAAGAAAAATAACAATTTCGTTGCCCAAGCAAACAGCATGTTCTATGTTGGTTTAGGGATGTTTACATGTTTTTACTGAAACACAGCAAAAAATACTGATACTGAAAAACTTTTGCTTAAAATCGCTGCAACAAGGACATGTATTATCTTCCTCCTTGTAATCAGGTGATTCCTCAACTGATAGCACGAATTGATACCCCACGTGCGCTGGTGGGACGTCTTATTCACCAGCTACTCACCGACATTGGCCGCTACCACCCCCAGGTATACATAAAAAATGAGTTATGATCACTATGCATATCTTTTATCATCTCGCATCCTCTTATTTAAAAAAATCAAAATCAAAAAATCTGGCGAAAATTGGGTCTTGGTCTGTTTGTACATACTGTTGAATTAAGCTCTTGGTAAGTGATGAAATTCCTGCACCATAAAATTGGTTTATTTCCTTTGTTATTCTAAATGTCTTTTATTCCCATACACTGCCAGTCATACATTTGGACTAACTTGGATTTGTTAATCTAAAGGATGAAATATGAATTTACATTTACTTTTGATTTATTAATTTACCAAACACTTTTACCCATAGCTGAAAAAAGTTTCAAACATTGTTCTAGAATAGTAGGATTTAAGAAATGCTGATTATCATAGAAGAGTCAGCAGGATGCAGTTAAGTGCTCACAGAGGAGATGAGTATTCAGCTGTTTCTTGAATGTTGTCTGGGATTTGGCTGGGAGATCTTTCCACCAGCAAGAAACATTGAATGAAAAAGTCTGGAAAGTGAGTTTGTGCCTTTCTGTGTGAGGTGGCATTCACTCACTGACTACGTGATTCTGGAGGGGATGTTTATGATTTTGATACTTTGATACTAAGACTTTCTGTTTGCACACTTATAGGCTTTGATATATCCACTCACTGTGGCCTCCAAGTCCACCACCACTGCCCGCCACAATGCAGCCAACAAGATCTTGAAGAACATGTGTGAGCACTGCAACACGCTGGTCCAGCAAGCAATTATGGTACGAGTGCACATTCAGTTTGACTGTCTGAATAGTAAATGTTTTATTAGGTACACATTGGCCCTTGACTATGTTCCGCTCCCTCTTAGTTGCTTTTGCTTGCTCGAACAAGATTTACAGAAGGTGCTTTATGAATGATCTGGAAATTTCCATAAACAGTGAGTTTTTCTGTGAATGTGAATTTGTAAAGATTTTTTTTTTTTTTTAAACTATTCAAGATCACTCTCAGACTTGTGCTCTCACTCATCTCATCAATTTTAATTGCTACCTGCAATTATTTTAATTCTCCGCTGCCTGCGTTGTCACTTACACTTGTCACAAATAAAGACAAAATATATTTCCAATGGTTTTTGTTTGCCATGCCAGTGGGTCCAAGAAGCTGAAATGGTTAAATGATTTCTTACCATGTTGAGACAGATTATAGATTTTTATTTTTATTTTTGTTTCTGCTTATCATGTCTGTTGCAGGATTATAATACATTTCATTGTCAACAAATTGCTCAAAGAACATAAGCATATCCTGCACATGAGTCAAAACACAGCTCTGTTCTCTGGACATTCAGTCTTCCGTAACTTGGCCATTGCCTTCGTCTTGTTCCTCCAAACACAGTATTTAAAAAGAAATATTAAAGGAACTATTACTTCACTAGTAAAGTACCTAAAGTCATAGTTACAGTGTATATATACTGTGTATACATATACAGTGGGTACTGAAAGTATTCTGACCCCCCCCTCCCCCCCCGGCCAAATTTTTCACTTTGATATATTGCAGCCATTTGCTAAAATCAATTTTTCCTCATTAATGTACACACAGCACCCCATATTGACCCAAAAAAACACAGAATTGTTGACATTTTTGCAGATTTATTAAAAATTAAAAACTGAAATATCACATCGTCCTAAGTATATATACCCTTTGCTCAGTATTTACTAGAAGCTCCCTTTTGATCTAATACAGCCATGAGTCTTTTTGGGAAAGATGTAACAAGTTTTTCACACCTGGATTTGGCTATCTTCTGGCATTCCTCCTTGCACATCCTCTCCAGTTCTGTCAGGTTGGAGGGTAAACATTGGTGGACAGCCATTTTTAGGTCTCTCCAGAGATGCTCAATTGGGTTTAAGTCAGGGCTCTGGTTGGGCCATTCAAGAACAGTCACGGCTTGTTGTGAAGCCACTTCTTCACTAATATCAGAATCAGAAATACTTTATTGATCCCCGAAGGGAAACTCTTTGTCACAGCAGCAGCTCGTCTTTAAATCAGTGCACACAGAGAGTACTAACAAGGGAAAAAATAAATACTATACACTATAATAAAAAAAAGAAAAAAATAATTACCAGGTGAAATAAGTATAAATAATAACTAAAATAAGTATAAATAAATAAAAATAAAATATAAGATTAAATAAGTGTGTAGTACAATGGTTGTCGATTGAGAATGATAGTACGGTATAAGGAAAAACTAGAATATTGCACCGGGTAATAACACAGTATATTGCACAATCATTTCAAGTATTGCCGAGATGTTATGATCTTCGTTATTTTAGCTGTCTGCTTGGGGTCATTGTCTTGTTGGAAGGTAAACCTTCGGCCCAGTCTGAGGTCCTGAGCAGTCTGGAGAAGGTTTTCATCCAGGATATCACTGTACTTGGCTGCATTCATCTTTCCCTCGATTGCAACCAGTCGTCCTGTCCCTGCAGCTGAAAAACACCCCCACAGCATGATGCTGCCACCACCATGCTTCACTTTTGGGACTGTATTGGACAGGTGATGAGCAGTGCCTGGCGGGCTTTCATGTGTCTTGCACTGAGGAGAGGCTTCCGTCGGGCCACTCTGCCATAAAGCTCCGACTGGTGGAGGGCTGCAGTGATGGTTGACTTTCTACAACTTTCTCCCATTTCCCGACTGCATCTCAAGTTCAGCCACAGTGATCTTTGGGTTCTTTTTTACCTCTCTCACAAAGGCTCTTCTCCCCTGATAGCTCAGTTTGGCCAGACGGGCAGCTCTAGAGAGGGTTCTGGTCGTCCCAAACGTCTTCCATTTAAGGATTATGGAGGCCACTGTGCTCTTAGGAACCTTAAGTGCAGCGTAAATTTTTTTGCAACCTTGGCCAGATCTCTGAGCTCTTCAGGCAGTTCCTTTGACCACATGATTCTCATATGCTCTGACATGCACTGTGAGCTGTAAGGTCTTATATAGACACGTGTGTGTGGCTTTCCTAATCAAGTCCAATCAGTATAATCAAACACAACTGGACTGAAATGAAGGTGTAGAACCATCCCAATGTTGATCAGAAGAAATGGACAGCACCTGAGTTAAATATAGTGAGTCACTGCAAAGGGTCTGAATACTTAGGACCATGTGATATTTCAGTTTTTATTTAATCTGCAAAAATGTCAACAATTCTGTGTTTTTCTATCAGTATGGGGTGCTGTGTGTAAATGAATGAGGGGAAAAATTTACTTAAATGATTTTAGCAAATGGCTGCAATATAACAGGGAAAAATTTAAGGGGGTCTGAATACTTTTCATACCCACTGTGTGTGTGTGTGTATATATATATATAGCTTAAAAAATATTTCGTGATTCTCTCTAATCAATTCTTCCTCATTTTTAACAGCAGATGGCAATATGTGCATTATAAACACCCGTACTCTCGTTTGCTTCCAGTTCCTTTACACACACACCACATAAACCTAAAATTACATTAATCTCGCATCATAAAAGCATTTGAGCTGAGGTGCAAGTATACTCAGGTGAAAAAAAGTGCTCTAAAATACACTATTTCAATGTGCTTCCATAATTTCCTTAAAGTGAATTAATTTTGTGTACTAAAAATTCTTTTTTAGTACTTAAGATAATCTTAAGAACATCTAATGCCTAGTTCGCACTACAGGACTTTAAACGACTGCAGGTCGCTGTGCTGTTCAGACTAAATGACTTGCTGTGGTGTCTACATGAAACACACGCGAGAAGTGGAATCCCTTCACAAACACGCACACCGAAACACACTTGCAAAGACATTACCAACCAAATATAAAACACATTATTCACTTTCCATAATAAAATTATAACTGAAATATACACCTACGCAAGTGCCCCTTAAAAACTTGTTAATATTCTCATTTTTCCAAGTGTCGTTTTCTGTCCTTTTCTCCATTCAATGATGCGCCTGATGAAATAATTATACAAAAGTTATTCGTGCTTTGCGAAGAGAAATGCACGGACTGAAAATACATTAGCAACCAAGCAAAAACACATTCCATCCATGAGTGTTGTACGGAGTCGCACTCACGCTGATATCTAATGATTAATCAGATAATTAATTAATCCATTGTTCACTTAACTCAAAAATAACTATTAAATAATAAAACAATTAAAGAACTTGATGACTAAAATCAGCTTGAAAATGCTCTCATGAAACAAAGGCGAATTTAATGGTAGCTACACTGTTATTTCATCAGTCAAATGTAAAAGCCTTGGGGTTGAAAGCTTTCTTAATTGAAGTGAGCATGCACGTAAATTCTAAACAAGAGCAGAGCCATGAGACTACTATATATTTGTGAGCGTGCGTCCAGTTTTGTGCTAGAATGAAAGAAATCCACCTGCAAGCGGAGAGATTCGTTACATGGATGCGTTCTCGCATTTCAATAATGCACACTTAACAATTGTCATTAAAATGACGCCATAGAAACAGCCTCAAATGACTATAAAACGAGTTTTGCAATTGCTTTTCTTTATTATTGCTTAAAATGAATGGAGAATATCTTGTTTTTCCATGAGTGCTCAACCATTTCTGTGGGTGCTCGAGATCGGCACCTATGCCTCATTGGCTGTAGCTCATCGAGACACGACACCATTTACATGTACATTTAGTCATTTAGCAGACGCTTTTATCCAAAGTGACTTACAAGTGAGGAAAACAAACAAGCGATTCTTCATGAATTGGCAAATAGCACAGGAAGTGCTCACAATACAAGTTTCATACATTGCTCAGTACCATAAGCTAGAGTAGGAAGGGAAAAGGGAAGGAAAGGGGTTTTTTTTTTTTTTTTTATGAGGGGATCAAGTGTTCACGGAAGAGATGAGTTTTCAGCTGTCTCTTGAATATTGCCAGGGATTCTGCGTTCCTGATGAAAGTAGGGAGATCATTCCACCAGCAGGGAGCAGTGAAGGAGAATGTTCTGGAGAGTGATTTTGTGCCTCTCTGTGACGGTACCACAAGCCTACGCTCCTTTAGTGATCGCAGGCTTCTGGTGGGGACGTAGCGTTGTAGCAGTGTGTGGAGGTAGGAAGGTGCAGAGCCTGTGGTGGATCTGTAAGCAAGCATCAGCGCTTTGAACTTGATGCGAGCAGCGAGGGGTAGCCAGTGCAGAGAGATGAAGAGGGGCGTGACGTGGGCTCTCTTAGGCTCGTTGAAGACAAGACGAGCACCAGCGTTCTGGGTCATTTGAAGAGGTTTGATTGCACTTGACGGCAGACCAGCCAGGAGAGCATTGCAGTAATCAAGCCTTGAAATGACCAGGGCCTGGACAAGCAGTTGCGTTGCGTGCTCAGTCAGGAAGGGACGGATTTTCCTGATGTTGCGAAGTGCAAATCTGCATGACCGTGCCGTCTTTGAGATGTGGTCTCTGAAGGTCAGTTGGTCATCGAAGATAACTCCAAGATTTCTGGCCGACTTTGATGGGGTGATGGTGGTTGTACCAAGCTGTATGTTGATGTCATGTTGTAGAGTAGGAGTGGCAGGGAAGACTAAAAGCTCAGTCTTTGCCTGGTTGAGCTGCAGGTGGTGTTCTTCCACCCACGTGGAGATATCCGCCAGACAGCTTGAGATCCGTGCAGCTACGGTGGAATCATCTGGTTGGAAGGACAGGTAGAGTTGTGTGTCATCAGCATAGCAGTGGTAGGAGAAACCATGTGCCTGTATGATGGGACCCAATGATGTAGTATAAATGGAGAAAAGGAGGGGACCAAGAACTGAACCCTGAGGGACCCCAGTGATCAGTTCATGAGGTTTGAATACCTCTCCTCCCCAGGAGACTCTGAAAGACCTACCTGTGAGATAGGACTCAAACTACTGAAGTGCAGTACCTGAGATACCCAGTGATGAGAGGGTGGACAGAAGAATTTGATGGTTTACGCTGTCGAAGGCAGCAGATAGATCCAGCAGAATGAGAACAGACACCACAGGATGTCAAGTCGGCTGACAGCTCCAGATATTTGGCATGCTAGATATTTTTCTGCCATTGACGACGTGTCTGTGACACACAAAAAGATCACTCGCTGATTTGCCACCGATCACAGCCCAACCTGTCAGCGAGCTCATTAACTTGCAAATCGGGGTTGAAATCCTGTAGCGTGAACTTGGTATTCGTGTACCGTAACTATGCTGTTTTGAGACACCATGAATATGAACTAAAATGTGCTCTTAACGTACTAATCTGTTTTAAAAAAAAATGTATTTAGTTGTAGTACACTTGAACCCATCTTTCATACACTT
Source organism: Opsariichthys bidens (assembly GCA_037194245.1). NCBI lineage: Eukaryota > Metazoa > Chordata > Actinopteri > Cypriniformes > Xenocyprididae > Opsariichthys > Opsariichthys bidens. The sequence continues at coordinate 7,797,296 of CM074315.1, read as the reverse complement.
TTTAATATACTCATCAGACAAAATAAACTTATGAATTATTTAAAATGTAAGAATAATATATAAATATATACAAAATGTATTGCCCACATATTTTTATATGTTAAATAATTCATTTTAACTGTATTGTAACTGTTAATATTCCCTTTATATGTGTCTGTAAATAGTACTGTCACATGAAATAAGGATTCAATAGCAAATAGCAAATGCAGAAAATATCAGTTTATTGAGAAAAATGGCAGTAGGAAAGGCAGCAAGGGTCAGAGATCGTGGGTGCAGATGGCAAAGTATTTCTTGGTAGCACAGAGACTGCAATGGGCAAACCAGTCCTTCGACAAGAATCAAACAGGTAATCCAAAACTGTCTCAACAGGGAACATCCAGAACAGGAACCAGAGACTCAAACACATCCAGGACTAACACAGCAGGAACATACCAACAATCTAACAACACAGGGCAAAATGCACAAACATTAAATAGTGGTGCTGATGAGCCCCAGATGACACTGATCAGCTCATCAGCAGCAGCACACATTCATAGAGAGATGGAGTATGTGCCTCAATCAGCTCCCTAGTTCAGTAGTCAGGGCACTGTTCATGGACTCGGCCACATTCATTTGCACAATACACTGATTCACAACCTTGGGAGATGATTGAGACGCAGGATTACTATATAGAAGTCTACTGAGATTGACTATTGTGGCAGTAGCATACTTTATTTCAATGCAATAAAAATCAATTAGTATTAGTGGTATTTAGTATACTTTAAGTGCACTGAAGTAGAAATATAGTTAGTGTATTTATAATGTACAACTTTTAATAATTTTATGTAGCATAAAAAATAAGAATATACTACAAATGTACTTGCTTGTATTTAAGTATTTTTTTAGTGTATTCAAGTATACTTTCTTTAACCTCTTGCATGACTCAGCCGAACACGGGATCGCTGCCTAGCATTCTTCTTCATGAACATTTGAGTGTACGGTTAAAAAGTAGCCTTCTGGTTAAGCGCCATCTGCAATTAAAACTAAATTCAGATTCAAGAGAAAATATCAGGATCAATCCAGATTCATTGTATCGAGAATCGATGTATTGTCCCAGCATTAGTGCTAATGTGTAAGTGATATAATTACATCAAGACAATGTAAATGCCATTCAGTCAAAATGTTTATTTATCAAGGTAGTACAGGAGTGGCATCATCCCAGAATCATAATAAATAGCCTAATGTCTAAACACACAGAACTGCAAATCATAAATCAAAATAACTTTTAATGATTGTATATCAGCAATAAAAAAAAGTCAGAAGCACAGCATATAATTATGTATTGAAAAACAATTGCGCATACAGCAATGAATCTTGAAGTAAATCAGACATAAGGCACATTGATGGGTGGTGTAAGCGCAAGTGAGTGAGAATGCAAGTCTGCAGCCAGATCCTTAGTCAAGGGTCAATTAAAATCCAAAGCGTCTGCTAAATTGGTCTAAGAAGCACCACATGACCACTGTTTCTGTTCATGTTCAGGTAAGTGAGGAGCTGATCAGGGTGGCTATTCTGTGGCATGAAATGTGGCACGAGGGGCTGGAGGAGGCGTCACGTCTGTACTTTGGAGAGAGGAATGTCAAGGGAATGTTTGCCGTCCTGGAGCCTCTTCATGCCATGATGGAGAGAGGGCCACAAACTTTGAAAGAAACATCTTTTAATCAGGTAAAAATGCACTTCACATGCTTCAAAAAAGAATATCATTCAAAACAGAGAAGATAAGACCCTTTAATGGTTGTTAATGGATGTTATGAGTCTACAACATTAGTAAAACCGCTGTGACGTGACTTCTTGTGCATCTGCATTAATGGGTTAGTTCACCCAAAAATGAAAATTGTGTCATTAATTCCACTCCCTCATGTCGTTCCACACCCGTTAGACCTTTCATCTTTGGAACTCAAATTAAGATATTTTTGATCAAATCCGAGTTAACACTTTAAATTGACCCTTTGCAAAACCCGCCCCCTTTAGTTACTGTTGCTTTGTCCGACAAGCCATGAAAAATACATCCCGGAGCAAAGAGGACACTGACAACGCGTGGACAGACATGAAACCGTTTCATAGTGGCTTTTTAATGTGTCATGACAGATCGCTGTAGCTCCTTCAATCAGTTCATGAACCAACCATCTCTTCTTACTAGTTCATTTATAGCATCAAATAAACATGAATGGACATCAAGTCAAGTCAAGTCAAGTCATCTTTATTTATATAGCGCTTTTTACAATGCAAATTGTGGCAAAGCAGCTTTACATTAATAAGAAAATGGGGTCATTGTGCAGCTTATTCTATATATTATTGATTCTTTCCGTTGCAAATATCAATAGTTATTAGTCTAGTTAATTTAGGTATATCAGCACTGCAGAAAACAGTGACGTAATCGTCCGGCTCAGCTCAGTTCACATACAACGGCGCCAATGCAGGCATATCAAAAACACTGCTGATTATCAAGCAAGTGTCCCCAACTTAAGCAAGCCATCAGAAGGGATTGTTGTTTCAAGCACAAAAGACGTGAGTACACACAATTTTTGAAGTTCAAGTTCACCAACGTTAATCTACTATACTCCCCTGACTACTTTGTCAGACAAAATGGCGGATTCGGGGTTATGATTGTTCAGCTTCCCTGTCAATCAAACTGTTTGCATAGGGTCAATTTCCCAGAAAGGTACTAAAAGCATATTTACAACAGAGTGGTTCAACCTTAATGTTATGAAGCGGCAAGAATACTTTTTGTGCGCCAAAAAACTTATCTAGTGATGGGTGATTTCAAAACACTACTTCATGAAGCTTTGGGCAAAGGGGTTTTTTTTGTTTGTTTGTTTTTAGGAAAGATCCTAGTACTGAGCCTTGCGGTATTCCCTACTGATCTTGTAATCAATATGATACCTCTTCATTTACGAATGCAAATTGATGACAGTCAGATAAGTACAATTTGATCCATGCCAGTGCATTTACACTAATGCAGACCTGCCAACCTGTTCGCATTTTGCATAGCGGGTATGCATTTTGACCTCAAAGTACAATTTGTGAGTCCTCTGTACTGAAATCAAGCAACATCAAAAGCAAGCGCGGATGATTGACACATGCATAAGGCCCATCATTAAAAAGAGACTGCAAATTGACAGCAACACAAAATCCCGCTCCCGATCTCACCATCTGGCTGGTTTCTTTACCTAATGTAAATTCTTGAAATTGCAGACAAAAAATTATTTTCATTTATATTAATTGAATGCAATTCACTGGAGGCTGTCAACTTGTATAAGCACACATTATGCAGTACAATATTAATCATGAATAAAAAAGCAGGTTTTGAGCAGGTGTATTGTAGCTTTTACTGACTATATATTATAATATAGCCCAGTGCAGTGCAAATATGCAGTATAAGGTCTTACAAACATGTTGTTGTTTAGATTATTTAATGAGTTTAGACAATTCTAATTTAGCAAGGAATGAATGGAATTGTTCCTAAGGGAAACTATAATGCATTGTCTAATTTAATACTGTAGCAGACAATTGCATGTTTATAATTTTTTCTCTGATAGTATCAGTCTTGTGAGTAACGAAATTTGTGAAGTCTGCTATTGGGAAGTGTCTGCAACCGTTTTATGTTTTCATTAATTTTGACACTATTTTGAATTAATACCTTGGGGTGTGGTCTTTTCTCTTCTAAAAGAGGTGAAAAGTAAGCAGCTCTAGCAGTTTGAAATGCCTTTATGTTGGTAAAAATACTATCCTTCCTCGCAATGCAAAAGACCTCTAGTTTTGTTTTCTTCCACCTTTTTCTTTCTTTCTTTATCTTTATTTATATAGCGCTTTTTACAATGCAAATTGTGGCAAAGCAGCTTTACATTAATAAGAAAATGGTGTCATTGTGCAGCTTATTCTATATATTATTGATTCATTCCGTTGCAAATATCAGTAGTTATTAGTCTAGTTAATTTAGGTATATCAGCACTGCAGAAAACAGTGACGTAATCGTCCGGCTCAGCTCAGTTTGTATACAACGGCGCCAATGCAGGCATATCAAAAACACTGCTGAATATCAAGCAAGTGTCCCCAACTTAAGCAAGCCAAAGGCAACAGCGGCAAGGAACCAAAACTCCAACAAATGGAGAAAAAAACCTCGGGAGAAACCAGGCTTAGTCGGGGGGCCAGTTCTCCTCTGGCCAACAGTGAACACTTGTCCGATACCCAGGCAGAGTTACGGGTCATTAAACCGATTTGGAATCGCAACAGTCAAAATATTTAATCTAGTTCCATCTAGTTTACGATCTTTTTGATCACGCCGGTATGGGACGGTTTGTTGGGATATGTGCCACTGGCTGATGAGTCGGTAAGGTCTTAATAAAGGATGAGCTAGTTAACACAGTCTCCGCCGACACCACAGGGCCACATCGCTGCCGCACACAGGCACAGGTTCCCCGTCCGACCCGGACACGGCCCAGATCCAGCCAATCACGTTAATTGGTAAACCTCGGGATAAGCAGAGAGACAAAAAATTAGCGTAGACGCCATTCTTCTTCTGATGTACCGAGTACATCTGGTGTTATAGGAAGTGTTCCCGGTTCCGGCTGACCTGATCTATGCAGCCTAACAATCCTTTAACGGATATGAAGACAAAAGTTTATAGTGCGTCATGTGTATGCCAGGTTGAATAGATGCGTTTTTAGTCTAGATTTAAACTGACAGAGTGTGTCTGCTTCCCGAACAATGCTAGGAAGATTGTTCCAGAGTTTAGGTGCCAAATAGGAAAAGGATCTACCGCCTGCGGTTGATTTTGATATTCTAGGGATTAACAACTGGCCAGAATTCTGAGATCGTAATAGACGCGAAGGACTATAATGCATTAAGAGCTCACTCAGGTACTGAGGAGCTAAGCCATTTAGTGCTTTGTAAGTAATTAGCAAGATTTTAAAATCTATACGATGTTTAATAGGGAGCCAGTGCAGTTTTGACAGAACCGGGCTAATATGTTCATATTTCCTGGTTCTAGTAAGGACTCTAGCTGCTGCGTTTTGGACCAGCTGTAATTTGTTTATCACGCGAGCAGAGCAACCACCCAAAAGAGCGTTACAGTAATCTAGTCTCGAGGTCATAAACGCATGAACTAGCTGTTCCGCATTTGTCATTGAGAGCATATGTCGCAATATAGATATATTTTTAAGATGGAAGAATGCGGTTTTACATATGCTAGAAATGTGGCTTTCAAATGAAAGATTGGTATCAAAGAGCACACCCAGGTTCCTAACTGACGAAGACGACTTAACAGAGCAGCCATCAAGTGTTAGACAGTATTCAAGTTTTTTATGTGCTGAAGTTTTTGGTCCAATAATTAGAATCTCTGTTTTTTCTGAATTTAGTAGTAGGAAATTACTAGTCATCCAATTTTTTATATCAGCTACGCATTCTGTTAATTTTGAGAATTGGTAGGTTTCATCAGGGCGCGAGGAAATATAGAGCTGAGTATCATCAGCGTAACAGTGAAAGCTAATGCCATGCTTCCTAATGACATCTCCCAAGGGTAGCATGTACAGAGTGAAAAGCAACGGTCCTAGAACTGAGCCTTGTGGTACTCCATATTTAACTTGTGATCGAAATGACATCTTTTCGTTTACTACTACAAACTGATAACGGTCAGATAAGTATGATTTGAACCATGCCAATGCAATTCCACTAATTCCAGCATAATTTTCTAGTCTATTCAAAAGAATATTGTGGTCAATAGTGTCAAAAGCAGCACTGAGGTCTAGTAACACTAATAGAGAGATACAACCATGATCTAATGATAAGAGCAAATCATTCGTAACTCTAATGAGAGCAGTCTCCGTACTATGGTACGGTCTAAATCCTGACTGGAAATCCTCACAGATACCATTTCTTTCCAAGTAGGAACTAAGCTGAGATGATACTGCCTTTTCTAGTATTTTTGACAGAAAAGGTAGATTGGAAATCGGTCTGTAATTGACTAATTCACCAGGATCAAGTTGTGGTTTTTTAATAAGAGGTTTGATAAAACCTCGGCCACCTGCTCTCCAGAAAAGAGGAGAGTCCGTAGTTTGTTTGCAACATCAATTATTTCTGAGGTATCAGATATCCTGAAGAGTTGAGACAAATCGGGAAGATTTACAAAGCACTCTTTAGTGGTAGAAGTGATAGTTCGACCATACAGTGCATCCAGTAAGTATTCACAGCGCTTCACTTTTTCAACATTTTATGTAACAGCCTTATTCCAAAATAGATTAAATTCATTATTTTCCTCAAAATTTCACAAACAATACCCCATAAGGACAATGTGAAAAGTTTGTATGAAATCTTTGCAAATTTATTAAAAAATAAAATAAAAATCACGTTCATTAGTATTCTTTTGCCCTATTGCCCACTGAAGCCAAGCAGGGCTGAGCCTGGTTAGTACCTGAATGGGAGACCTCCTGGGAAAACTAGGTTGCTGCTGGAAGAGGTGTCAGTGAGGCCAGCAGGGGGCGCTCACCCTGTGGTCTGTGTGGGTCCTAACACCCCAGTATAGTGATGGGGACACTATGCTGTCAAAAAGCACCGTCCTTTGGATGAGACGTTAAACTGAGGTCCTGACTTTCTGTGGTCATTAAAAATCCCAGTATGTCCTTCGAAAAGAGTAAAACATCCTGGCCAAATTTGCCCACTGGCCTCTGATCATCATGGCCTCCTAATCATCCCCATACACTGATTGGCTTCATCACTCTGTCTCCTCTCCACCAACAAGCTGATTTGTGGTAGGCGTTCTGGCGCAATATGGCTGCCGTCGCATCATCCAGGTGGATGCTGCACATCAGTGGTCGATGAGGAGATTCCCCCTTCCATATGTCAAGCGCTTTGAGTACCCAGAAAAGCGCTATATAAATGTAACTAATTATTATTATTATTATTATTATTATTCTCAGCCTTTGATCAGTACTTTGATGAAGCACCTCTGGCACCAATTACAGCCTCAAGTCTTTTTGAGTATGATGCTACAAGCTTGGCACACCTATTTTTGGGCAATTTCTCCCAATTCTTTGACCTCTCAAGGTCCATCAGTTTGGATGGGGAGCATTTGTGCACAGCCATTTTCAGATCTCTCCAGAGAAGTTCAATCTGGTTCTAGTCTGAGCTCTGGCTGGGCCTCTCAAGGACATTCACAGAGTAGTCCCGAAGCCACTCCTTTGTCATCTTGGCTGTGTGTTTAGGGTTGTTGTCCTGTTAGAAGATGAACCTTTGCCCCAGTCCGAGGTCCAGAGTGCTGTGGAGCAGGTTTTCATCAAGGATGTTATTGCTGCATTCATCTTTCCCTCGATCCTGACTAGTCTCCCACTTCCTGCTGCTGTAAAACAACCCATGCTTCACCATAGGGATGGTATTGGCCAGGTGATGAGCAGAGTCTGATTTCCTCCAGCCTTGATACTTGCTATTCAGGCCAAAGAGATCAATCTTTTTTCATCAGACCAGGGAATTTTGTTCTCATGGTCTGAGTCCTTCGGGTGCCTTTTGGCAAACTCCAGGCTGGCTGTAATGGCTTCCGTCTGGCCACTCTTCTATACAGGCCTGATTGATGGACTGCTACAGAGATGGTTGTTCTTCTGGAAGGTTCTCCTCTCCTCCACAGAGAAACACTGTTCCTCTGTCAGAGTAACCATTGGGTTCTTGGTCACCTCCCTGACTAAGGCCCTTCTCCCCGATCGCTCAGTTTGGTAGAGTCCTGGTGGTTTCAAACTTCTTCCATTTATGGATGATGGAGGCCACTGTGCTCATTGGGACCTTCAATGCTGCAGAAATGAAAAATTACAAGACAATAGACCAGACCCCTAGGAGGCGAGGATGTGAACACAGTCCAAACAGTAGGCAGGGATGAAGCACAATGACGGGCAGGCTGAGAGAGAGCAACTGCTGAGTCCAACCCAGGATGACCAGCGAAGACCAACGAAAGAAAAAAAACGAAATACTTAAGTAAACCGAAAACACTAGAAATAACTGAGATAACTCAGGGAAAATACTAGACAGCAAGGATACTGCTCGAACTGAGGACTGAACGGGACACAACTAGAATAAATACGAAAGAACTACAAGGAACTTGTAGTAACAATGAATCCCTTAGGACGCTTAACTACTTCAAGAGAAGTACAATGTAGCACAAAGCAATAAATAATGTAAAATAATATTCTCGGGAGGTAGACTCATTTAAAGTAATCTATTCATCTGGTTTTAGCCTGGTCTTTGTCAAACAAAGCACATCAAAGTTATGATCTGTGATCATATCATTTACAAAAAGGATGGAATGGATCTAATATTCATCATGCAGAATTTTATAGTCATAAGCTCGCATAACTTGTTGACATTAAGTCAAACTATTAATAGTTCATAATGAATCTATGAATAATCTATTTAAACACCATGTAGAAAACACTTTTACTTATTTTGACCGCTATTGTGTACACTCTTATTTATTCAACACATGAATTCTTCAATAGGCTACCTTTATTTAATTAAAAAAATATAATGTGGGCCTCTATTTTTGCATGTTTATTAGTTTAGTTTATGGATATTAACCTGGTTAAATCTGTTTACAACCCCAATAAGTCTTAACATTATTTTAATTTAGTTATATTAACATAAACTTGTAGCTAAAAAAGTTGAGAACCGCTGGTATAGTTCAATCTAATATGCATCCATGATGACACTCACTCATGCTGCATCAACTTTTTACTGTTACAGACTCATAACCTTCCTTATTCTGTAACATAAATCTAAGTTGCCATGCAGCATTAATTGCCTTTTACAATCAATTCATAATTGTAATAAATTGTTGGGGGTGTTTTTTTGTTTGTTTGTTTATCTTTTTGTCTTCATCATCTTTGCATCTGTGTGTTCTTTAAAGTTTCTATGTGCGTAATGAAAGTGGTTACACAAACTCCAAAGTCCCTAAACGCAATATTAAATATGTGTTCTGAGATTGTCACACCACAGAAAAAAAATATTATTAATCATTCAGCCAAGTTTTAATGATAAAAAAAAAAACTTGCCAAGTAAATAAAATCAGCTCTGCTCTCAAATGCTGGGGGCATGTCCACAGTCTGTGCTGAAACCACGCCCACTTGCAAAGCTGCTGCCTCTTAACTATCAAATACCGCTATAGCCTGCTTAATTGGATTTACAAAGCCATACATGTTTGAGCTTCCAGAGCCACAATCCAATTCCTACTATAATTAGCACATAAGTTAACTTACACTTATTAGTGAGCACGTACAGATGACAATGGCACCAGATGTCGGCAGGACAGGAGGATGAAGGGCCAGGTGGGAAATAGTCGGTTCGGCCTCATTTATAGTAGCGCTGGATTATCTGTGAATACCAGTTCATATTTTATTCCCAGTCTTCAATGAAAGTTTATAAATTCATCCGATGTAAAATGATCACTACAGAGGCAGGTTTTGGTGGTGATCCTCAGCTCTCCATCAAGGGGGTTCTTCACAAAATTGATCCACCTCTTTTTGATATAATCATTATTAGGAAATTTAATTGAGGACATTGATAACATATGTTATCGCACCCAGGTAATATGCATTTCCGTGACGGAAGGCATAGCTAGCTAGCAAACTGTAAGCTGTAGTAACTGACAATAACTTGCGATTGAGTGGGTGAACTGATGCGAATGTGCTCGCTGATAATCTTTTCTTAGAGCTGCTGTAAAGCCAAAACAATCTGTCCATTAATTTTCCTATTATCACTGTGAAGTTGCTTTGAAACAATCTGTATTGTAAAAAGCGCTATATAAATTAGGATTACTTGACTTAACTAGTTGTAGTGTTAGGGGAGCAGCCATGCTCGGTGGCTCCAGTACGTCATAGACAGTTATTATAGCGAGGGGCGTGCATCACACAGTTTTAGCCCCGCCCGAAAAATCCTAAACACTGAATTGGTGAAAAACTGTTTAACGTCTAACTCCGCCATTCAGCACTACAGAGTTCACAGTCTTTGTAATGTGCTTCAGCAGTACGTTTATAACATTTATAATGCGTTTAGAAACAATTCTCAGAATTTACTTTACAGGGACTTTAAGCACTTTCATTCTGTACAAGAAAGTCCTTTACTGAGAATAAAGATGCTGACTATTATTCCCAACAACAGCTATTAAATGTCTGGAACTGTCTTTGATTCACAAGGGGTTCACAATCAGTGAATCGAATGCTGATAATTTGATAACTGAGGCTGCTATTGCAGGCTTATGGTCGAGACCTGATGGAGGCGCAGGACTGGTGCAGAAAGTACATGCGATCAGGTAATGTGAAGGACCTGACGCAGGCCTGGGACCTGTACTACCACGTGTTTCGCAGGATCTCCAAACAGCTGCCACAGGTATGCCAACAGTGTTTCCTATCATTAGATCAACTATCTACCATTAGCAATATCATAAATCATCATGCAGTTTTATTTTGGATTGAGAACTAAAAATATGATAATAACTATACAACTCACTAGAGGCCTTTGTGATGTTAATGAACTCAGAGCTGGTGAACTTTGTAAAGCGGATGTTCAGAATGAAGACTGGCATTGATGATATCAGATTTTTTATTTTGTTGTCATATATATTGGACAGTGATAAGATGTCAGATGTGAAGTTGTATAAAAGAGCTGTACTTTCAAACTGAACCTTTTACTTCGGTCAGGATGTAATTATAATGGTAATGCTTCATAAAATTGCACATTGATGTGTATTGCTTTGTCCACAGCTCACTTCTCTAGAGCTTCAGTATGTCTCACCTAAACTGCTTATGTGTCGTGATCTGGAGTTGGCTGTGCCTGGAACATATGACCCAAATCAGCCAATAATACGTATCCAGTCCATTGCTCCCTCACTGCAAGTCATCACCTCCAAACAGCGGCCACGCAAACTCACCATCATGGGTAAGAGCCAAATAAAATGTGCAGTTTTGCATAGGCTGCAAATTTGTCTTTAATACTATCGTCATAGAAAATAGTCGACAAATACACAATTCTACATCTGATCAGGCTCATGGCTTACCTCGTGCAATGACCAACTATACTGTCAGTTTGTCTGCCACTTATCAAACTGCCTGTTGAATATATTCACATACATTTCAATGCAAAAATAAAACAAAAAATGAAAGCACAGTGAAATAAATTAAAGATACTTTAGAAGTGAGAATGTGGTTCAATGGCATGTTTTTTTTTTTTTTTTTTTGTAATATTTGACCTGGGCTCCACAGGTCCTGGTTTAAGGGATAGTTCACCCAAAAATTAAAATTCTGTCATCATTTACTTAGCCTCAAGTAGTTCCAAACCTGTATGAATTTTTTGTTCTGCTGAACACAAAGGAAGATATTTATAAGAATGCCACTAACCAAACAGAAAACATAAATACTGCGTTAGTCAGTGGGGAGTGAGATCTGTTTGGTTACTGACATTCTTACAAATATCTTGACACATACATCTTGGTTTTAAATGTGAATGCATGCATAGCAGTTGAGTTTGATATGGAGAGACAAAGCTCTCCCTGTTCTCTTCTGCACCCCGCAGGAAGCAACGGTCATGAATTCATGTTCCTGCTGAAGGGTCATGAAGATCTGCGGCAAGACGAGAGGGTCATGCAGCTTTTTGGTTTAGTGAACACTCTACTGGCCAATGACCCAGCCTCCTTACGCAAGAATCTAAGGCAAGTCTCTTGCATTCATGCATCTCGGAAAGTGTCATTCTTTAAAACAATTTATATCAGGCGAACAAGACAAAGCTAAATCAAATAATATATTGATATTGATCTTCATTGATATTCTTTTTATGTATTTTCTCTGAGATCATTTTATTTTTTGGTCTGTGGAATCACTCATTGACATTGTCAAGTAGATTCGCAATGTTTGATGCAAGAAGTGCAATACAGTATAAATTAGCTATAAATTAGTCAACCAATTTTCAGTATAATGTATTAGCCACCATTTGGCATTTTTAATCACTGACACATATGAAAACAACTTACTGCGCTTCAGGAAGATGAGATATTATATATTTTTCAAAAGACAAAATAACAATTAACACAGATCATCATGTTCAAAGTTAACATATCTTAAAGTCCATGTATAGCAATATTAAATGTGTTTTGAGTTTGTCACACCACAGAAAAATGATTACCACCAAGCCAAATTTGAATGATTAAAAAAAAACTCCAAGTAAAGAAAGTTATCCATATCTTGGAAAAAAAAAGCAGTTTTCGCTGCTTTCAAACAATGGGGTTGTGTCTGCTGTCGGTGCTGAAACCGTGGCCACTGTTAATGGTCACCACAGCGGATCGTTCACATATTTATTTAGAACAGGTTGTACACTAGATGTCCTTCCTGACGCAACCCAGGACTGGCAGTGCACTAACTCATGAAACCGTAGTGCTGGGATGCAGTCACACACCTCCACACTCACTCTTATGGGAAATTTAGTATATTCTGTCCACCTAACCTGCAAGTCTTTGGATTGTGGGTAGAAACCAGAGCACCTGGAGGAAACCCATGCTAACACAGAGGGAACATACAAACTGCTCTTAGAAAGTCTTTCTTGCTCAGCTGGTGCTCAAATTGAGGACCTTGTTGCTGTGAGTCAAAAGTGCTACCTACTGAGCAGAGCTGGTATTACCACCTCAAATATTGACACTTGATATGAGCAAAACTCGTTTGCTGTTGATCTGTTGGTTTGGTCCTTTATTTAAAGTATTGACTAAATCTGACTTTAAATTGACGTGAGAAAAATCTTAAAGATCTTGCTATCAAAATTTATTGAACCCCCTTGACCTACAAGACATTCTGGTTTTGTCAACAAAATTGTATGAAAAAGCTTCAACTAAGGCATCAGAGTGGCGTTCATTCAGGTGTCCAAGTATGAAGTCTGCACTGAAATGTTTTTCTTCCTTTTATAAATTCACTGCTCTGATCAAACATCTTATTCCCCTTGATGAAATTGTTCTTTTTCTTCAGAGCCCTGGAAGGTTTGCTATGGTACCATACATTTTAAATGTATAAATGATGCTGTCAACTGTGTCTCTAGGAGCTTTTAATGTGTCTCTAGGTCTTGAAATGTTCTTATAGCCATAGCCTTTGTGATATAATAAAACAACTTTTTCTGTTAGCTTTTTTGTCGTAGCCATATTTCCTACTCAACTTCAGCACTAAAGTTATGCATGTCACAGCTTAAGATAATTAAGTGTTGTTTTATTAAGAATTGAATTCCCAAGAGCTTAATTGTTTTTAATACAATTTGCACCATACCATACTAGTAAGTGATTTTTTTTTTTATAAAAGCAATGTTGAATAACTAATCCTATTCTTAATCCTATACCTCAAAAATATTACATTATATGTTAACATGATCACTTTTAATGTCACTAAAGTTTTATAAAAAAAAAATTTAAACTGCTTCTTTAAAAAAAAAAAAAAATTTGTAAGTTGTTAGAGGCTCTGTGGGGTTTAATAATTTATCATTTTGATGGCAAATGTATGTTTCCAACAATAACTGGCATTCCTTCATATAACATATTTATTTAGAAGATGCTTTTACCCACCTACAAATGCTCTGCTCTGAACAGCTCTGAATCTTCTCCTATAAAGGCCAATTCACACAAGTTTGTTGGGTTTTGTCTAATCAGTGTGTTACCTGTGAGCGTCTGTTGGTGTTGGTCCACCTGTTGTTTTACCCTGCTGACCATAGTCAATCAGTGTTTGTTGGTGTCTGTTAGGGCAATATAGATGGAAAAGATACTTAAGATTTTTATTCATATGAATTTCTGGGAGTGCCAATAATTGTAGTACACATTTAGGGGGAGAATATTTATTTATTTGTTTTATTATTTACATTTATTTGTTCTAGACTTTTCTAGATTTTGTCTAAAGATAGCCGTTTGTTTACCAAGGGTTCTTATATTTATGGAGGACTCTATACAATGCTCATACTCCCTAGTCATCTGTGTAGTCTATTTGCATTACTTTTTCAAAACTTATTAAAAAATATTACCCAGCTCTAAAGGTAGGTAGGTTATGATGATATAATTTTTGTGGCTAATGTTTTGAATTTGTTTCCTTTAATGAATGTGTCTTTGAACAGTATTCAGCGCTATGCTGTGATCCCACTTTCCACCAACTCTGGTCTGATCGGCTGGGTTCCTCACTGTGACACGCTGCATGCACTAATTCGAGACTACCGAGAGAAGAAGAAGATCCTACTCAACATTGAACACCGCATTATGCTTAGGGTAACATGTCTTAAACATAAAAATACAGCTTCCTGTTTGCCTTTAAAGTCAGTCAGAATTGACCATTATTACTTTCTTAATACACTTTCATGGTCTTAATTAACCAGCGCATATTATAACACAAAATGAATATGTTTGTCTTTAGAGTCTTTAATGTCTTTAAACAAAATGGTGACCGAGAATGGACAGTTCACTTGGTTTTGTTAGTTTTAATACAGTCGTGGCCAAAAGTTTTGAGAATTACATAAATATTGGAAATTGGAAAAGTTGCTGCTTAAGTTTTTATAATAGCAATTTGCATATACTCCAGAATGTTATGAAGAGTGATCAGATGAATTGCATAGTCCTTCTTTGCCATGAAAATGAACTTAATCCCAAAAAAACCTTTCCACTGCATTTCATTGCTGTCATTAAAGGACCTGCTGAGATCATTTCAGTAATCGTCTTGTTAACTCAGGTGAGAATGTTGACGAGCACAAGGCTGGAGATCCTTATGTCAGGCTGATTGGGTTAGAATGGCAGACTTGACATGGTAAAAGGAGGGTGATGCTTGAAATCATTGTTCTTCTAAGAAATGCGTGCAGCCATCATTGCGTTGCATAAAAATGGCTTCACAGGCAAGGATATTGTGGCTACTAAGATTGCACCTAAATCAACAATTTATGTATTATTATTTTTTTTTAAGTTTCATGGGTCTTTTTTAACCCTATTGTCTAATTGTCCCTATTGACTTTTTTTTACGCAATAGTCTAATTCATTAGACTATTTAGATCAGTTGTATTAGTTTTCTGATTAACTTTTATTAGACTGTAGAAGAATGCCTATTCCAGATATGTACTGTGTAAAAAAATAAATATTGTTGCAATCAGCTACTTGCATTAAATAACTTTCCCAGATTTAACTTGAGAAATCAAGTTATCACTTAATAAAACTTTTCTAAAAAACTTTAGCAATTTAAATTTTAAATTGACAAATTTTTTAGTGTACAGAATCCAATTGGACTTTTTTTATCATCAGAACAAAATTAATAAACCTTAAATTTGAACAAAAAACAACACAACTATTTAATTGAAATAGTTCGTAACTATTTCAAAATGCAATTTTTTTTTTTTTTGCAAAAAATAAAATCCTTATGTGGAAACCTGGCTAGTGAGCCATGAAATAAGCAAGTCATGTTCACACTTTTATCAAAACAAACTTTAATTTTAAAGCCATTTGACAATCATAGACAAAAGTGGTTCTAACTCGTGGCTAGAGCCAACAAGCTCCTGGTTACCAACCGTGAGCTTTTAAATACCCTGCAAATTGACCAAATAAAAGGGCTGCATCATTATGCATCATTTGGCATAGTGCAGGAGGAAGTGAAGAACTGAAGAAGTAAAACTGAAAATGACTCATTTAATGAAATTGTCTGCTAAAACTTCATTTGTCATTTGTTAGATGGCCCCTGACTATGATCACTTGACTCTCATGGAGAAGGTGGAGGTGTTTGAGCATGCTGTGAACAATACAGCAGGAGACGACCTGGCCAAACTTCTCTGGCTTAAGAGTCCCAGTTCAGAGGTTTGAATTCTCTTCTCTCCTTTTCATCAAAAAACTTTTGTGTTCTATATTAGGTATAGGGTCATTCACACATGTTACGCATGGATTTTGTGCTAGGTAACTAAATCATGTCTGTCATTAGCCACTGGCTTATAAATTGTTCGATTTCACTTGCCAGCGATTGAGTTAGAGGCTTAGAATGTTTTAGTACAGACATGTTTTCACTGCATGTTTTGTCTCATGGCCGCTTAGGGCACCTACACTAGAACACTACTGAGCGTTTGATGGACTAAATAAGCTCATTTATTTAATGAGACATTTAAAATTTAAACAAAGCAGCAATTAGGGGTGTGCAATATTGACAAAAAATATTATAAATACATATTTCCGTAAACCGCACGATAATACTGATCATTTACTGAATGTGATTTTGTCCTGGTTTATTGGCTGGCCTGTTGTGGACAGCTTACTCCCAAAGCTTTTCATATTCTTCATTTTCTGTGTGGTGGTTTGTTTACAGTAAAAGAAATGAACTTTTCCACTATGTACACCATTAAACTGATTTCCAAGGGATTTCTACCTTTATAATGGCAATTTTTATTAGATGTATGCATCATGTATTGTCAAATTATTGCATTTAATCAATAAATTTAATTAAAATAATAAGGAACCTTAGGCTGTCACCAATCAAATGAAAACATGTCAAATCCACTTTTGCTGCTTCTGTGTGACTTCTGCAGATGTTTTTACAATTACAGTTCCATAAATACTGCTATGAGATTGACGGTTTAAAAATAATATTTTGAACATTGAAAAATGACATTTTAGAGATGAAAATTTCATATCACGATTATAATGCCCAAAATGATCACGATTGTCAATATTTTCACGGTTTTGTTAAAATGAGATGAAAATGTTCAAAAAGAACTGACATGCACTCTGAAGTTTTATATTTGAATGTCAACAAACAACAAATGAAACTATAAACTATACTATTGTTTTAGTGATCATCTTGTCTGGACGATTGTTTTGTACACTGTACAAAATGGATTTCTAAGCAGATTTTAAAACATCAGATTCGGGCCGCTTTCTGAGGAAACTAAACTAAACTGCCACAGAAACAGAAGGCGATATTCATAGTCTACGGCAAAAATACTATTATAATTCATAAGCAAAAGTTATTCTTATAGTTATTAAAGTGAACAAAAAAACATTTTGTGGGGAACAAATAAAAGGTCAAATGTTCCACATTGCTCTTTGTATTGTTATAAAATACGTCGATTAAAAAAAAGAAAATGTATTTATATATATACTATAAAATAAAAAGACATTTCTTTTAAATATATAAAAAAGCTTTTTAATGAGACAACATGTGATAGATTGGACAGAATAAGATAATAATCTTTTATTACGCACAAGTATTATAACATGAAAGTTTTGAATACAGAGCGGCTCAAAGTGTTTATGCATCCTGTTGACAGAATTATGCTTTGAAGCAACATGGAGTCACAGCGTGCAATGGCTTCGCATTGAAAAGATCGAAGCACAAAAGTCAGCAACATTTTATCGTGGTTTATCGTGAAACTGGTAATCGTCCCATCCCTATTATATTTAATTAATAACTAAATAAAATGATACTTTAAATATGAAACCAAAACCATTCAACTAAAACCACAAGTAGGTGCTGCAAAGCACTTTCGTTAAATTGAATCACTCAGTCGTTAATCCAGCAGATCCGTTCAAGTGAATTCAGCCAGGAAGCAAGTGATGTATATGAAAGTTTTGTTAAATGTTGGTCACTGGCCAATAGCCATTCTTTTGCCAATGTGCGTCTGTAGAGGGTTGCACTACTAGAAAATTGTGGAACGCTCTCCCAGTCGCTATCAGATCCATCAAATCCTTAACGGTTTTTAAAGCTATGCTAAAATCACATTTGATTAATTGTGTGTTATGTGTGTGTTTTATATTGTTGATCTGTTTGTATCTATATTTCTTGCTCTCTTTGGGCATTTGTGAAGCACTTTGGGACAACTAACGTTGTATTAAATTGGTGCTATATAAATAAAAAATACAATACAATGACTTCATGAAGTGCCCTGCAATAAGACATGTAGTAAATTGTCTGAAATCTGCCAAAAACACACCTGGGTCATATCACACCCCAAAATATGAAATAAGAAATTTAAAATAATAATTGTAAATTGTGCATAAACAACATGAAGCCAATTTTAGTACCAAATTTAAGCATTCATTTCATTACCATAAATACAGAACATTTGTATTGTAAAAAAAAAATTTGCTTTGTCTAGACAGGACTATTTCAATATATTTATGGCTTTATAGTTGTGATTGATTTTGGTGTGAAATTTGACCTGGGCATTTGATCAAGGGATCGGATACTGAGTGGTGAATATTTTGAAAATAAACAAGAAAATAGTTTTCCTCATTTATTTTCATGTTTCGTTTTGATTTGGATGTGTACTTTTCCTCTCTTTTCTAGCAGAATTTTAGAAATTTATGCCATTGTAGATACAGAAATGTTGTTTCAAGAAATTAAAAAAATAATACAATTAAGATTTCAATTATATATGCATTATTTTATTTTAATTTATAAAATGAAAGACTTTTACATAACTTTTTATACAGGTTTGGTTTGACAGGAGGACCAACTACACCCGCTCACTAGCTGTCATGTCCATGGTTGGTTATATCTTAGGGCTCGGGGACAGGTACAAACTGAACTGAAATTTGTGCATTTTATCAGCACTTATAAAACTAATTTATTTGTTGTTTATCCGATTATGCAATCTTTATTTCCTCCTCACACAGACATCCTTCCAATCTAATGTTGGACAGGCTCAGTGGAAAGATACTACATATCGATTTTGGGGACTGTTTTGAGGTAGTTTTTCTTAGAAAGAACAAAAATTAAGCAACGTACAGTAGATTTGTTTGTTTATAACTGAAATTTTGTTTTATATTTTAAGGTTGCAATGACCAGAGAAAAATTCCCTGAGAAAATACCTTTCAGATTAACCCGGATGTTAACCAATGCCATGGAGGTAAGATGGTCATTTGTATGCGAGTATATTTGGAGTGTTAAGCTTTTTCATCTTGTCTTTACTAGCTACTTTTCATACCTGGTCATTTTTATAAAACATCCTTATTAAATGTATTCAGCACTGCAATTTTGCTCTATTCTTTAGCCAAAATTGTTTCAATTCTCTATACATGTCCATGTCTGCAATTCTGCGATTACTCAGATACACAGTGTTATTCCAGGTAAAGGTTGCAATACACTGCATGACTTTTGCCAAGATTTTTTGCCCTGATTTGTAATCTAGAGGAGTCAATGCTAGTTGTGGAAATTCATAGCCAGTCTGCAGTTTTTCTCTGAAAATTGCATAGTATATAATGAGCTCACATTTTTTTGGCTTCCATCCAGTTAGAGGATGTCAAACATATTTGATATTTTAAGCTGATAATGTTTTCATTTGCCACACGTCTCCTAACAATGAGCCACGTTTCTGTGTTTATCTTATAAATTAATTGAATGTATGTGCTCCTAAGTAATTAATTAATTAAAAAAAAAAAAAACGTAAAAAGAAGACTGCGGAATCCTACAAAAACCAAGAGAATGATTTTCCAATTAATGGCAATCAGACCGAAAATTCTCTCTAAATACTAGGGTATCCCCAAAAAAGGGAGACCCTTAAATTTGAAAAGATGAACCCCATATTTCCAATCTGAATCTAATGACATCCGACACATAATTAACTGACATATTTTTACATATTTTAAAATATTTTTATCCAGCAAATGTTAATAAAGCACACATTTCAACCTTTGACTCTGCAGTCTTTATCACGACCCCCTGAAGCAACATTCAAAGTCACTGTTTATTGATGCGAATGAACGAGCATGCAACTTTTACACCTCTATTACAAGCTGAGGTACCCAAACTTTATACCAAACTATGCATAAAAAACATAGGGCACAAATTAATGATCATAAAAGACTCATAGAAGCAGATATGTATTATTTTAAATGAAATTTTAAACGGCCTACCTAAAGACAAAACATGAAAAGGCTTGCAAGCAGGGCACACCTGTAGCTCTATCTAAAAATCCCCTTGTAACTTCTCTCCATGACAGCAACTACACCATATATAACCATTGACTTTAATGAGGGAAAAAAATTACACTGGTTGCACTGACAAACAATAGAAAATGTGTTTTCTTGTCATTACTTTGTGGTACATTTAATTTAGACTGCAAACACATTCACAACTAAGGCAAAATACAATTTTCTTTGCTGTGATGTTGAAGATTCAGCCGATGCCGTTATACAGTGGTACATAAAACACAGATATTCTAGTAATGTTATTTTATAAAGATATATAAAGATTTATAAAGACCTTATAGATATACATCAACAGATAGCCATGCTAAGCCTTAGACATTCATTGTCCATTGTGCTTGAATGACATGAACTATCTTTCTGGCTGAATAACAGATCATGTTTCCTCTCAGGTGACTGGACTGGATGGGAACTACCGTATTACATGTCACACAGTGATGGAAGTACTGCGAGAACACAGAGACAGTGTCATGGCTGTGCTGGAGGCCTTTGTCTACGACCCATTACTCAACTGGAGGCTTATGGATAGTAAGCACACAACATTTGCTCATTCAAAAGACTAAAGACCCCAATATACTCACAGCAAAGTTCTTTTTTGTTCTTCGTTTAGGGGTAAAACGAAGTTAGAAATATGTGAGCAATGAAATACTGTTATCGAACATCTGACATCACCCACTCTGCTGACAATGGCGTTTAGAGGAATAAGTAACTGTGTGTGGCACGCAAGCATTTTTTTATATATATATATATATATATATATATATATAAAACGAAGGCGTTAGAAAAGCATTGATCAAAACAACATTGGTATGTTAGCATGAACTCTGCAAATTAGCACTCCAGTAAAGTCACGTCAGCTTTATTTAGATGACATTCTATTCAATAGATTGCTTAAAAGCATGCAGCATTAAACATGAAAAACAGTGTCAGTGCCTCATTTCATCAGAAGCACAACTTCTTTTTCTACTATAGAGCAGCTGTCCAATGTGTTAATGTTTTCACCTCGACAGACGAAATGAGAGAAAGAGTTCCACATGAAAGAAGGGAGAGCTTCCGCGCACACCTCCTATTACGTTATCATCACAAACCGCTGGAGTGCACTTTTCCCTAAACAAACTTCGTTTTGGCCTGATTTTGTTCTAAATGACATCACATTAGATAGTTCTTTGATTTCTTTTGAAGTATATTGGGGCCTTTAAACATACCAGAGTCACACAATCCTACTGTTGATTCATAAACGCACAAAAAAAAAAAAAAACAGAGACTGCTCATATACTTTAGGGAAGTTGACCTGCTGTGTGACTTGCTATACTCCATCTAAAGCATTTTTCTAGTTTGCCTTTCATAGGTTCACTCAATGCCCACTCCACCACCTCTCTCTCTCCAATGTCTACTACTATATATGTAGTAGTTGCACATTCTCCTGTCCTGTGTGTTCTGCATTTCGGATAACAGTCAAACTGAGTAGTATGAACAGCAAATGTATTTCTTGTGGTCCCCACATTTAGCCCTTTGGAGCATTGGAATTTTGCCTTAGTCCATGTAATAATAACACAGTGGTTGAAACAGGTTGGGTTGTGCCCCCTGTGGTGCATGTTTGGTCCCTCATCATGTTAAGTGAAACGCACAGAATGATTGGGCCTTAAGTGGTCAAAGCTCATCATCCACAGGCTTCAGCTGTGAAACTCTTGACGCCTCTCTCAGCTCATTTGGGAGTGTAGCGGCTTCTGTCAAATGTCTCTTAGATTGTTTGTTTGAACTGTAGAGAAAGATACGAGCGATTGTCTACTGCTTGTGTCCCGTCATTTTGCTTTTGTCTAAATCCATTCAAAGCAGTGTGAGGTATTCCTGTAGAAGAAGCAGATACGTAAAGGCGAAGGTCATTATCATAACTGGGTAGTTTAGACTATGACAGCGAATAATGTGATTTATGATGTGAGCAGTTTTTAGTAGTTGAAGGAAGATCCAGATGAAATGGAGCACATTCTCGGGTAAGCAATGGGTGAAGATTACAGTTTAGCAGGCTAAGATCTAATTGACAGGTAGAAGAACTAGCTTTTGTAATTGTCACACTCAGACAATGGACTGGTAAAATTGAAGCTAGACAGAACTGTATTGTTGTATGTGTTGTTAAACTCTCACACATGCATGTTTGTAAAGCCATTTGTAAAGAGACCAGCAGACATGGATACAAGAACACTTTCAAACTTTAATTACACATCATCCTCAGTAGTTGCACACTGATATCACACACACACACTGTGTGAGCGGGGCTTCGCCGTCTTGTGATCATGGAATAAATTCGATTCCAATACATCACTCTTTTTTTAATTTAGCAAAAATGATTATATTTTAATACAATTCAAAGACTTAAAAAAGTAAGTACTCTGTAAATACTGTAAGTACTCTGACTTTTAGTTTATGATAACAAAATATTAGAATACGTTAATCCTAGAGAACTTTAGGGAGTTTACTTAACTTCCGTATGACAAACACTTGAATGAGTCTGAACAGTCTTTGTTTTATAGACTCTCTGAAACTACAGCCTTGAACTGTCTATGTGAGTGTTCAACTACAAGGTCCCATCTAATCATACGTCTGTCTCATTTTCAAATCTTAATTCCAACCAAGTATCCTGTGTCTCTTGGCTAAGTCTTTTAAAGAATGAACAGTTTCTTTTGATTGTATGTCCATTTTCTTCTGTACTCGCCATTGTGCTTGACTGTGAGTGTCTTTGTGTTTTATGGCGTTGCTCAGCTTTTGCTGATGTTTGGCCTGTGCTAATGTCAAATAGTGTTGTCAAAGTAATGTATATAAGCACGTCTCTATCGCAAAAATTCAAACGGCGTCATTTCTTATGTTGCGTAATCACTGGTGCATTGAAAACGCTGCTCCTCTCGCTCCATGACAGTGGACACGCACTGTTAAGTCTGTCAGCGAAAACAAGGCAAGTGTGAAGAAAAGAGAAGTGGACACACACAATACAAGACTCAAGTGAAGGGACAAAATATTTTTGGTTTCTTTTGCCTGACCAACCACAACAAAGAAAGTTAACTGTATGTGAGAAAGTATAGTGGTTGCTTTTATATTATTAGTTACAGAAAGGCAAACTAAAGGCTAATATCTTCTCATTTACCTTCAACATTCAGCAAATACACATCTATATCATTAAAACAAATCTCTGAATATCTAATTAACATTTCATTTCACAGACCTTGCAGATTTATTTGAATACAACAGTGAGATTCTCTGAAGTGAAGTGTTTGTAGCCCGCATGAACACGTAATCTGTGCATGACAGTCTGCCCGTGTGAAGTGAATGCAGACTTCCGTTCAGCTTCACTGGAAACACGATATATGCTGAATCAAGAACCTGCCATCTAAAATATAAGCATGTTTATTTTGAAGATTTTAGTTAATTTAATATGAATTTAAATAACTATAAATTATACATATATCGTGATTTAAGATATTTAAGATTAAGAAAACTACTCATCAAGCATGCATTGATTAATCCCAAGTTGTAGCAAAAAAGGAAAAAAAAAGGTGCGAGTAAATCATGTGCTGGTGCAACCAGTGGAAAAGTTAGTCTGGGGCCCTGACAACTGTGACTGTTTTATAACTGATGCATTTTGGAGGGGTTTGTGAGGATCAGTGGTGTTTATGTACACGCTTCAAACATAGACATTTGAATTCATGATTAAAAAAAAAATCTAAATTAAAATCTTAAACAGAATGATAAAATAATGTTATTAACAGGTTAGTGGTAATTTCAAAATTCAAAGTGTTTCTTTTCAGAACTAATTTTTGTTTGTTCCTGTTAAAATTTTGTTTTTGTTCCTTGAACCCATTCAGTTGTAAGTACACCATAGTTATACAAATGAACTTGATCAATGAATTTATTTCCATTTCAAAGAGAGAATTATTTTCTGTAGCTAGAAACTCTATCCTTCCTCGTTAGGTTTGTATTCTTCAAGCTCCATTTTCATCTTCACAATAATCAATAAGTAAGTAATCATATTCATGAATGAGCTAATGTATTCAAGTTTTATAAAACGTTACTGTGGTATGAAGCGGGGTGGGACCGAGAGCCTCGGACATTTTATGTTGCTGGTTTTATTATGCTTATATGCCGCAGTCAAACACTGCCGCTCCTTTTGTTTTGTTTGTTTGTTTGTTTTTATGATTTAAGATCAAAATTAAAATTGCATTTAAAGTCTGACCTCCTTCCCTTAACTTGTACTTTGTTACAGTTACTTTTGATCACTCAAATTAACATTATTTTATTTAATTCTAGAGAAAAATGCTGAATTACTACTCATACAGGTCACTGTAAAATAGTGTTACTGTACTTTATCCTGTACCAGCTGGAGTAGTCTTAACTCAGTACAAACCAGCCACAACTTGGTCCTTTGGTAACAAGCTACAACATCAAAAAAATATTTCTTTTTCTTATAACATCTTACACACTCAAATCTCAAATGTTTGTGAATGTCTACCAACTGGATGTTTCTGTTCTCTCCAACAGCAAACACTAAAGGAAATAAGCGCTCCAGGACTAGAACTGACTCCTACACTGCAGGACAGTCTGTTGGTGAGTCTTGACCCCATTCTAATTACATAGGAAGTTGGAGCAAATGGAAAGGTACCCAGTAGCCTTTAATTTACGTCACAATAGTAAACCAAATCAAGATTTGCTACTAGATTGATGAACTAGTTTCCCCCCCCGCCCCCGCCCAACTTTTAGGAGCACAGTAGAATATAGATGACCTCAGGCTAAAGTCTCATTCACAAAGAGATTACAGAATATGTGCTGAGTTGTTACAGTCCGAAAACTGTTCTGGCATTGCATGATTTTGTTTGCACTGCCAGAGCTTTCTCCTATACCTATATGATGCTTTCATTCACAAACAACTCCCCAACAGTCCCATAACGACTAAGTGATGTTATGATGTGGCGTCTAATGTACTCATCCAGAAATTCCATCAAAACTAATGCATGTTAATGGTAATAGATTTCATTTTCTGATATATATTTGGTATGTTTCATGTAGAAGCCATGGAGGGTATTGACCTGGGAGAAACAACCCACAAAAAGCCTGGAACTACAGTACCTGAGTCAATTCACTCCTTCAGTAAGTCCTTCAAGACCCACTCCTTCACTCCTTAAAGTTATGGTCTTTTCAAGTCCTCCATGGTAGTTTCAATTTACAGACCCAGAAGTCATGATTATGATTTAAAGTGATTTTGGTCTCAATGGTGTGAGGACCCTATTGGAATTGTTCTGTTATTATATTAAAACACTGATGAATATCAGGCAAGTGTCCCCAACTTAAGTAAGCCAAAGGCAACAGCGGCAAGGAACCGAAACTCCAACAAAATTGAGAAAAAAAACCTTGGGAGAAACCAAGCTTAGTCGGGGGGCCACTTTTCCTCTGGCCAACAGTGAACACTTGCCCAATACTCAGGCAGAGTTACAGGTCATAAGTCCGATTGGAGTCGCAACAGTCAAAATATTTAATTCAGTTCCATGTAGTTTATGATCTTTTAATCACGCTGGTATGGTACTGTTTGTTGGGGATATGTGCCACTGGCTGATGAGTCTGTAAGGCCCTCACAAGGGATGAGCTAGTTCACACAGTCTCCGCCGACACACCCCAGGGCCACGCTGCTGCCACGCACAGGCACAGGTTCCCCATCCGACCTGGACACGGCCCAGATCCAGCCAATCACGTTAACTGGTAAACCTTGGGATAAGGAGAGAGACCAAAATTATCGTAGACGCCATTCTTCCTCTGATGTAACGAGTACATCCGGTGTTATAGGAAGTGTTCCCGGTTCCGGCTGACCTGATCTATGTAGCCTAACAATCCTTTAAACGGATATGAAGACAAAAGTTTATAGTGCGTCATGTGTATGCCAGGTTAAATAGATGCGTTTTTAGTCTAGATTTAAACTGACAGTGTGTCTGCTTCCCGAACAATGTTAGGAAGATCCTTCCAGAGTTTAGGTGCCAAATAGCAAAAGGATCTACCGCCTGCGGTTGATTTTGATATTCTAGGTATTAACAACTGGCCAGAATTCTGTGACTGTAATAGACACGAAGGACTATATTGCTTTAAGAGCTCACTCAGGTACTGGGGAGCTAAGCCATTCAGTTCTTTGTAAGTAATTAGCAAGATTTTAAAATCTATACGATTTTTAATAGGGAGCCAGTGCAGTTTTGACAGAACCGGGCTAATATGCTCATACTTCCTGGTTCTAGTAAGGACCCTAGCTGCTGCGTTTTGGACCAGCTGTAGTTAATCAAGCGAGCAGGGCAACCACCCAGTAGAGCGTTACAGTAATCTAGTCTCGAGGTCATGAACGCATGAACTAGCTGTTCCCCATTTGTCATTGAGAGCATATGTCATAGTTTAGATTAGGGCTGTGCAATTAATCGCAATCACAACAATTGCAATTTGAGCACATGCGATTTCTAAATCCCATAAGTCTGCAATTTTATTTATTAATTTATTTATATTTTAATTCAGAATACTGCAACATTGTGTGCATGTTTACCAATCAGAGCTCACTCAGCACACCGCACAAATTAGAACAAAGCAAAGTGGGAGAACAGAATAGGCAAACTGGAGGAAAGAAGAAAAAATATGGATGCAGTTCAGAATAAAAATTATTTGGATAAAAGCTTTGGATAAAAAGCGTCTGCTAAATGACAAAAAAAAAAATGACTAAATGATTTGGTAACAAAGAGAAATTCAACATCAGTCATTTGAGAGAATTTTGGGATTCAAACACTGGACAAAAGATACCAGCTGCCATCTCACACTTATTTCACACAAGTTGCTATTCCCAAAGTGTATGAGAAATCTAAGGCGGGCGTTGAGTTTAAGCAGGTGAAATAATCTTAATTTATTTTATGTTGTCTGTTTTTAAGACACAATTTACTACAGTTTTGTTTATCAAGCAGTTAATCCTACTGTACAGTATGTTAGTTCATTGTGAAATGTGTGCACTGAAATACGATTTTGAAGTTTACTTATTATGATTGGAATTTAGGTTAGTTAACCTTAATTTATTTAATTTTTTCTGTTTTAAAGACAGTTAATTACAGTTTTGTTTATGAAGCTGTTAATATAGTTACTTCATTGTGAAACATTTTGTTATGTACTTCTTGTGCACTGAATACATTCAGAATGTAGCATGTTTGAAAAAGCAAAAACAATTACTAAAATCGCAAAATAAATCGCAATGTGATTATTTTGTCCATATTGCACAGCCCTAGTTTAGATATATTTTTAAGATGGAAGAATGCAGTTTTACATATGCTGGAAATGTTGCTTTCAAATGAAAGATTGGTATCAAAGAGCACACCCATGTTCCTAACCGACAAAGACGACTTAACAGAGCAGCCATCAAGAGTTAGACAGTATTCTAGGTTATTATGTGCAGAAGTTTTTGGTCCAATAATTAGAATCTCTGTTTTTTCTGAATATAGTAGTAGGAAATTACTAGTTCATCCAATTTTTTATATCAGCTACGCATTCTGTTAATTTTGAGAATTGGTAGGTTTCGTCAGGGTGCGAGGAAATATAGAGCTGAGTATCATCAGCGTAACAGTGAAAGCTAATGCCATGCTTCCTAATGACATCTCCCAAGGGTAGCATGTACAGAGTCTGAAAAGCGACGGTCCTAGAACTGAGCCTTGCGGTACTCCATATTTAACTTTACATCTCTTCGTTTACTACTACTACAAACTGTTAACAGTCAGATAAGTATGATTTGAACTATGCCAATGCAATTCCACTAATGCCAAAAAAAATTTCTATTCTATTTAAAAGAATGTTGTGGTCAATGGTGTCAAAAGGAGCACTGAGGTCTAGTAAGACTAATAGAGAGATACAACCACGATCTGATAAGAGCAAATCATTTGTAACTCTAATGAGAGCAGTCTCAGTACTATGGAACGGTCTAAATCCTGACTAGAAATCCTCATAGATACCATTTCTTTCCAAGTAGGAACACAGTTGAGATGATATTGCCTTGTGGTACTCCATATTTTGATCGAAATGAAAATCTCTTCGTTTACTATTATAAACTGATAACGGTCAGATAAGTATGATTTGAACCATTCCAATGCAATTCCACTAATTCCAGCATAATGTTCTAGTCTATTCAAAAGAATAGGGCTGCAACAACTAATTGATGATAATCGATAATGAAAATCATCAACAACGATTGTCATTATCGATTAGTCGGGTCTGCCTATGTGCGCGCGAAACGTCCGCCAGTCTTGTCAAATTACAGCACTGAATAACGCATTTCTATGGACAAAATGCATTTAAAAACAGTGGAGGAAACAGAGTGAGCTGCTGCTGGAAAGGTGCGTGATCTAAACTGCCCAAAACATGAGAACTCTTTGTTTGAAGCTTCAAGCTAATGCATTAGCTCCATGTTTAGCATGGCTTGACCTGTCAGGCGCTTGACCGATGCATGCACGTCCTCAGCGCAAAACGTTCATTCTACGGCTATATCCTTATCAGTACATGTTTCAAATTCACGCGAGGATTTCCGTTTTGCATAAAGGTTTGTCCTGAAACTTTACATTACTGAATGAGCGCCGGCGCGCGCACATGCGTCAGACAGAAAGCGGAGAGAGAGAGACAATTAATGTTCAGCGCAAAAATATTCATTTTGCTGAAATATCTGTTGTTGACAGTTCAGTTTAGGTTTAAAAATCAGTATGTCATTCAGGAATTCATGGGAGTAGTAACTGTAAAGGGATAACAGCATGTAACTGAATAAATATAAGACGTTTCTATTATTTACAGGATAAAGAAATGACAGGAAGAGGTAATGCGTGAGTTCCTCCTAACCATTTCTCTTGGCTGTTGGTTAACACTGAGTTTGTGTTTTTGATTTTCTTTATTTATTATCTTATTTTTTTAATGTAGAGATTTAAACTATATTCACTATATACAGTGCTTAAATTTATTAGACCACCGCCACCTAAACCAATGGTACTGGTGATTACCAAAATCATTTTTATGTAATGATTAATACACCGGTATGTGTAAGCTGTTTAGTCACAGTAGTATTTCTAATGCTAAAATATAAATATTGTCATCATGAATTTTCAAATTTACTTTTTTACAAGAAAGACAGAAAATTGGGCATCTTTTTTCAGATGCCCAATTACAGTCAATAACAGAGACTGTGGAAAAGAACATGAAAACAATGCCAGAAAGAATGCAAGCTTTTATCAAAGCCAAAGGAGACCAAACAAAATATAAAGTTTTTACATTTACATTTACATTTAGTCATTTAGCAGACGCTTTTATCCAAAGCGACTTACAAGTGAGGAAAACAAACAAGCGATTCTTCATGAATTGGCAAATAACACGGGAAGTGTTCACAATACATGTACACAATACATTTTTTTGGACATTGTGTTAATAATGACTTTTTGACATTAAGACATTAAGCACTGTATGTGTTGATAGCATTCATTTGGCACATTTGTTTGAACATCATTGGGCAGGATGTGCAATAATGTGTTTTTTGTCAATAAAAAAAGAAAATTAGAATTTTTATCCGATTAATCGAAAAAATAATCGGCCAACTAATCGATTATCAAAATAATCGTTAGTTGCAGCCCTACAAAAGAATATTGTGGTCGATAGTGAACAAAAGGAGCACTGAGGTCTAGTAACACTAATAGAGAGATACAACCACGATCTGATGATAAGAGCAAATCATTTGTAACTCTAATGAGAGCAGTCTCAGTACTATGGTACGGTCTAAATCCTGACTGGAAATCCTCACAGATACCATTTATTTCCAAGTAGGAACATAGTTGAGATGATACTGCCTTTTCTAGTATTTTTGACAGAAAACGTACGTAACCTACTGATAAAGATGAATTAATGATCTTAAGAAGAGGATCTATGACCTCTGGAAGCATCTCTTTCGATAGCTTAGTCGGCATAGGGTCTAACATACATGTTGTTGATTTTGATGATTTAACAAGTCTAGACAATTCTTCCTTTCCTATAGCAGCGAATGAATGGAATTTTTCTTCAGGGATACTACAATCCACTGTCTGATGTGATACTGTAGTAGGCAGTTGCATGGCTATAATTTTCTCTCTAATATTGTCAATCTTGCAAGTAAAGAAGTTCATAAAGTCATTACTGCTGTACTGTTTGGAAACCTCAGAAGTTGAAGCTGTATTTCTCGTTAGTTTAGCCACTGTATCAAATAAATACTTAATTTGTTGTTAAATTTGGTTGTTTATTTTCTTCTAAAAGATCTGAAAAATCAGCAGATCTAGCGGTTTTTAAGGCTTTTCTGTACTCTATCATTTTCTCTCTCCATGAAATACGAAAAACTTCTAGTTTTGATTTCTTCCAGCTGCACTCCATTTTTTTCTTGCTGCTCTCTTAAGGTCCCGAGTGTGCTCGTTATACCATGGTGTTGGACTAATAACCATAATCTTTTTTAAGTGCAAAGGAGTCTAGAGTGTTGGAAAAGAGAGTGTCGATAGTTTCTGTTGCAACATCGAGTTCTTCTAAGTTGTCTGGTTTGATAAGATAATGAAACTGATCAGGGAGATTATTTATAAAGCAATCTTTAGTGGTAGAAGTGATGGTTCTACCATAGTTGTGGCAGAGAGACTGTTTTGCACCCTTAAATGTAGCACACTTGAGGCTAGGTCTGAGACGTCATTGGGCAATAGACATTTAAAACAGGAAAAAGGACTACGTCAAAGTCATTTGAATTTGAGTAAGTTGTAACACAGATTATAAACAGACACTTTTATGAAATCATGTGAAATTTACTTTTTTTAAAGAAATTTGAACTGCATCAATAGTTAATTAATTTAAAGACATATTAGTCATACGTGACGCTCGCGAACACAGCGATGTGTAATGCCCATGTCAAGAAAACATACTCCCTCCTCTGTAAAAAAAAAAAAAACATCGTTTTGACATCTGTCCATTAATAGTGTCATAGTTCAATTTCAAATGAGTGTGAAGTCATCCTTTTTCAGTTTAAAATTTTTAGAAGTACATTGGTATTCGTCTTGTTTTTTATTTTAATTAACCTAATTATCAAACAAATAATAAAATACTATGTTGTCAGTGGCCAACAAATGAACTACAGTTGTGTTCAAAATTATTCAACCCCCCAATGCTGTAAATGGTTTTAGAGAATTTAGAGTACATTTGTAATTGAATTCAGAATGAAATCCTACAAGGACTTCTTAAAGAAGCATATGCAACTAAAATGACATCAATTGGTTTTGTAATACAGTAGTAAATGTTTCTTTTGTGAATTCTTCATTGACACAATTATTCAACCCCTTAAAGACTACCACTCTGAAGAACAGAGGTCCATTGAAGTGTTTTCAATCAGGTATTGAAAGCACCTGTGGATGTCAGGGAGCAGCAATAAAGCCTAATAAGCACCAATTAGGCAGCTTTAAAATGACTGTGATACTCAGCTCCTTCTAGACATTTACTGGTGTGGTTGCAAACATGGTGAAGTCAAGAGAATGGTCCAGGAAGACAAGAGAAGAGGTGATTACTCTTCACAGGAAGGGCAATGGCTATAAGAAGATTGCAAAGATGTTAAACATACCAAGAGACACCATAGGAAGCATCATTCGCAAATTCAAGGCAAAGGGCACTGTTGAAACGCTACCTGGTCGTGGCAGAAAGAAGATGCTGACTTCGACTGCTGTGCGCTACCTGAAGCGTAGAGTGGAGAAAAGTCCCCGTGTGACTGCTGAGGAACTGAGAAAAGATTTGTCAGATGTAGGTACTGAAGTTTCTGCTCAGACAATACGGCGCACCCTGCGTAATGAAGGCCTCCATGCCAGAACTCCCAGGCGCACCCCCTTGCTGTCTCCAAAGAATAAGAAGAGTCGACTGCAGTATGCCAAAAGTCATGTGGACAAACCACAGAAGTTTTGGGATAGTGTTCTGTGGACTGATGAAACAAAATTAGAACTTTTTGGGCCCATGGATCAACGCTATGTTTGGAAGAGGAAGAACAAGGCCTATGAAGAAAAGAACACCTTGCCTACTGTGAAGCATGGCGGGGGGTCAATCATGCTTTGGGGCTGTTTTGCTTCTGCAGGTACTGGGAAGCTTCAGCGTGTGCAAGGTACCATGAATTCTCTTCAGTACCAGGAGATATTGGAGGACAATGTGATGCAGTCCGTCACAAACCTGAGGCTTGGGAGACGTTGGACCTTTCAACAGGACAATGATCCCAAGCATACCTCCAAGTCCACTAGAGCATGGTTGCAGATTAAAGGCTGGAACATTTTGAAATGGCCATCGCAGTCACCAGACTTAAATCCGATTGAGAACCTCTGGTGGGACTTAAAGAAAGCAGTTGCAGTGCGCAAGCCTAAGAAT
Organism: Opsariichthys bidens; assembly: GCA_037194245.1. NCBI lineage: Eukaryota > Metazoa > Chordata > Actinopteri > Cypriniformes > Xenocyprididae > Opsariichthys > Opsariichthys bidens. The sequence continues at coordinate 7,764,901 of CM074315.1, read as the reverse complement.
GTGACTGAACTGGAGGCTTTTGCCCATGATGAATGGGCGAAGATACCCGTAGCTCGCTGCAAGACACTTGTGTCAAGCTATGCTTCACGTTTAAAAGCTGTTATAACTGTAAAAGGATGTTGTACTAAGTATTAAGATTGAATGTCACTTGGGGGTTGAATAAAACTGATAATGATGTGAGCAGAGAAAAGACATTTGTGGTTATTTCATTATAAATGTTATGTTATATTTGTCTGACCTACACGTGCCTCTTTGATTTAATTGTAAGCAGGATGACTGAATGATCAAAATCAATGTCAAACCGGCCAAAACAATCAATTTCAGTGGGGGTTGAATAATTTTGAACACAACTGTATCTTGTGTAGCTGCTTTCGTGTGTTTGATTAGGGTTAGAGCTAAAGGACACTGAAGCTTAAATATTTGCCGGCATCAGTTCCAACACAGGTGTAGGTCATCAGCAAGCATGACGTCACTCAATCAAACTCCATCCTGCAAAGCAAAACAAAAGAAAAACACACAACCAACAAAATATGACCCATACTGGGTTCATAACAGTGGGGACGTACCTTTGTATTAGTGTGTGGAGGTAGGAGGGTGCAGAGCCTGTGGTGGATCTGTAAGCAAGCATCAGCGCCTTGAACTTGATGCGAGCAGAAAGGGGTAGCCAGTGCAGAGAGACGAAGAGGGGCGTGACGTGGGCTCTCTTAGGCTCGTTGAAGACAAGACGTGCAGCAGCGTTCTGGATCATTTGAAGAGGTTTGATTGCACTTGACGGCAGACCAGCCAGAAGAGCATTGGAGTAATCAAGCCTTGAAATGACCAGGGCCTGGACAAGAAGTTGTGTTGCGTGCTCAGTCCGGATTTTCCCGATGTTGTGAAGTGCAAATCTGCATGACTGCGCCGTCTTTGAGATGTGGTCTCTGAAGATCAGTAGGTCATCGAAGATAACTCCAAGATTTCTGTCTGACTTTGATGGGGAAATAGTGATTGTGCAATGCTGGATGTTGATGTCGTGTTGTAGAGTTGGAGTGGCAGGGAAGACTAAAAGCTCAGTCTTTGCCAGGTTGAGCTGCAGGTGGTGTTCTTCCATCCACGTCGAGATGTCCGCCAGACAGCTTGAGATCCGTGCAACTACTGTGGAATCATCTGGTTGGAAGGACAAGTAGAGTTGTGTGTCATCAGCATAGCCGTGGTAGGAGAAACCATGTGCCTGTATGTACCCAGTGATGTAGTATAAATGGAGAACAGGAGGGGACCAAGAACTGAACCCTGAGGAACCCCAGTGATCAGTTGATAAGGTTTGGATGCCTCCCCTCCCCAGGCGACTCTGAAAGACCTACCTGAGATACGACTCAAACCACTGAAGCGCAGTACATGAGATGCCAAGTGATGAGAGGGTGGACAGAAGAATTTGATGGTTTACAGTGTTGAAGGCAGCAGATAGATCCAGTTGAATGAGAACAGATGATTTGGAACCAGCTTTTGCAATCTGCAGGGATTCTGTGACAGACAGTAGCGCAGTCTGGGTGGAATGGCCGCTCTTGAATCCAAATTGGTTGATAGAGGATCAAAGAGTTTTACTTTGAACTTGGACTTAAGTATAAAGAAATACAGTCAGTGCTTAACTCAAGGAGTTCAGTAAAATTCCTTGATCAATAACTCAAGAGCTAAAAGTCTTTAAAAAGATTCTTGATTTTATTTCATTTTATAAAATGTCCCAACTTTTCTGGAATTGGGGTTCTAATAATGCACATCTGTTTAATTTGTAATAACCTAAAATACAAGATAGTACTGTATTATGGAAGTAAAATATGAGCACCGGCTTACAGTGTTGACATTTACTATGCTACTTGAATTCATTCTAAATTATACATGATAATAGACTTGCTTTTCAAGCTCAACTAATAATAATTTTGAATTGAAGTAGTAGATAATATGGCTTGTCAAGCCAACAATATAGTCTTAAGTTTTAAATGAATCTGGATTCATACAAAGAATCAGGTTTCAGGTCATGTGTTTGTCTTTGACATTGTAGCATCATTTTTATTCCTTCAGTTGGAGATGGCCTTGTGCAACCTGAAGCCTTGAACAAGAAAGCTATCCAAATTATCAACCGGGTGCGAGACAAGCTAACTGGTGAGCAAAACTCTGGCCTTTAGTCACAGACCAAACTAAGTACACATTTCTAAGTGACTTCACTCACTAGATATCATACAGTACATTATCAAACATCAATAGCTAGTAAAACAAATATTAATGGATTTATGTTTGTTGGGTTTTTTTTTTACTCCTATTAGGACGAGACTTTTCCCATGATGAAACCCTGGACGTACCTACTCAAGTGGAACTGCTCATCAAACAAGCTACCTCGCATGAAAATCTGTGCCAGTGTTACATAGGATGGTACGAGAGAATATTTACAGAGATATTTAAATGTGTGCTTTTTTCAACATAGTTGAAAAAGTGTCATTTTATCCTGCGGTATATGAAGTGCTGTATGCTTAAATTATTTTTTCTCTCTTCTCTTTAGGTGCCCTTTTTGGTAGAGCTTCATATTGCTACTGCTTCCTTTTTTCTGTACTTTACCATGAAATTCACCTAGGACAGTGATGCAAGCACAGATTTTGGAAATTGACATTGATTTGAAAAAATGTGAGCATTTCTTTACTAGTACAATTTTGAAAAGTGAAACATTCACTTTTCCAAGCAAACCCCTTGAAAAATCTGAAGAATTGATCTTGAATGAGGTTGAACATTGTGTTTCATGTTATGTGAAATGATTTGTACAAGGTCAAATATCACCAAAAAAAAATAAAGAAAAACAAGAGATATCATTTATATAGAAAATGAAACCTCTTTTATCTTTATGATCTGTGTCATCATTATAATAAACAGGGCCTTGTAAAAAAAACATTATGGGTGATCCCCCTCTCCCAAGAGAAGAGTACTGTACTATATTACTTTAGCAGGCCCACCCTCCCAGTTGGTTCTTACTGATGGTAGGACCTTCTGGGATTAAACCAACAGTCATATTTCTTGTCAACCATTCAAGCTGTATAACATCACTTGATTTTTAAGTAGGGGTTCAAGCATGTAGCGATGTGACAAACCTAGATAATTTGCAGTATTATACTCGAATCACCAACTGCCTAAACTGCAGGGAACCCTTGTTAGATCCCCTACTTTAGCACACTTTCTTGTTTAATTTATTTTTCTTACAAAATTAATAGCATTTACTTTTGAGGTACATCAGTAAAAGAATCATCTAACAGGGAACGTGTAGTTCCTCCCAATATGATTTGAATTTATAATCCATGATTGTATGAAAAAGTTGTTTTAAGGTTATAGCACCAATTAAAAGCTTAGCTTAAAAATGCAGTTTGTGACACAAACAAAAAATGTAATCTATTGATTCATATTCATGAACCCGAATTCACCACTCACCACGACTTTCAATGTAATGTATTTTCGATAAGAAACATTTTTCGTGCCTGCACCACGTTTTTATATGCCACTCAGGAGCTGTATTGTGTTTGGTTTTTGTTTTTTGTTTTTCACTTTACGCTTCACAACTTTAAGCGCTACATTACTCAACATTTAATCAGAATATTTTATTCTTCTGTTTATTGCTTTATATTCTGTAGGATACTCACTGGAATACCTTCCTATGGTGCAAACAAGACAAAAATGGAATCGTACTAAGAGAAATTTCAAAGTAGAGACATTGTATTGGTAGCAGACACAAATGCGCCCAGAGGATTGTGGATCATGGGCAGAATCATAGAAGCAAGAGCAGACTCTAAAGGGCATGTCAGAAGTGTTATTACAAACTAAATCTAGTATAATTGAATGACCAATCAGCAAGATTAGTTGAAGCATCTGACATGACACAAAAGAAACAGTTCTTTCTTGTTAGAAAGCATTGGCATTAGATTTTACTTATTTTTGGCTCCATATGTATGACGCACTTTTATGTCTATATTTGATTTTGAGGTAACATTTTATTTTACAGTCCTGTTCCCCATGTACATATGTAATTATTACAGAAATTATAATAACTGGGTAATATCTGTAATATATCAGAACATAGTTATTACTAATAACTAGGTACTAACCCTGAACCTAAACCTAACCTTAACCCCTGTAGTTACCTTATATTACTCACTATTTTAATATGCAAGGACACTGTAAGTACTGTACAATAAAGTACAACTGATTTTGATTTGGAATGCCATGGTATATCCTTATGTCTTCAATTTTTCTTTTTTTCTTTTATCACATTGGATGCAATCATACACTGAATGTACAGCACAACTACCCATCCAGTAACCTCAAGCAAATCTCCAGTATCGACAGAAATTTAATCCTCCCTTTGTTATAACTCATACACTTGGATGATAGAAAATGATTGACAGTAGAAAATAACGAATACTAATAAAGTATGTATAATGTATTGCCAACACACAAGGAAGTTTCTAAATTCCATTACACACTCTGCATACGCTCTACACCACTGGTTCTCAAACCTTTCCTGGAATACCACCAGCCCTGCACATATTGTATATGACACGCCCATTTCAGGTCTTGCAGTCTCTGCTAATGAGCTCATGAGTTGAATCAGGTGTGATAGATGAGGGAGACATACAAAATGTGCTGGGTTGGTGGTTCTCTAGGACAGGTTTGACTGATCAGCACTGTGCATTTCTTTTATGACTGTCTAACCTTTCTCGTACAAACCCGAGTCCAAAAAAGTTGGGACACTGTACAAATTGTGAATAAAAAAGCAATGCAATAATTTACAAATCTCATAAACTGATATTTTATTCACAATAGAACCAAATACAGACTAAAGTCATTATGATGAATGGATAAGTGTTTTCCATTTATCATAGTGTTTTACATAAATCAGTGGTTCTTATAAATGTCTTTTCGTATGATAGTTTTTGTGTGTCCTTTGAAAACAAAATACCATTTTGAGAAGAAAGAACATTGTTTTGAATGTAAAGTTTCATTTCGGAGGAGAATAGAGGGGTTTTGCCCATTGTGTGTGTTTTTTGATTTGTGTGTAGAGTTCTGAGAGTATGAGGCATGCTTTCAGAAAATGTGTGTAAACAATCAAGAAAAACTGTAAGAATGTTAATTTGTTTTCTTGGTTTTTGTGAACGTTGAAGGAACATTTCATTCTATCATTTTTCAAATGTTTTCTGAAAGTTCAAAATGTTGTTTTTAAATGTTTTAATGTTTTTGTTAGATAAAATAATTTGGATACTAGATATTTCAAGAAGATCTTTGAGGTTCAGCAGGGTGCCAAAAAATGAGACCAACACAGAGTGCAGTTCAATCAATATGGAAGTCACTGATGTCACATCAGCCCCACAGTCTAAAAGGAATGTCTGTGGTTGACCATGCACCATCAATGTGATATAAGGTAAATCTTCACAGTGGTTTAAAAAAGTGACAGTATTTAACAATTGCTAAAACACTAAACCCCATTCTCTGAACCCAATGTTCAGTGGCCTAAACCAATTTGTCAAATCAGTCCATTTGTAGGCAAAACCTTAAATAAGTTCAGGTAGTTAAGACACTGTTTGCAAATCTCATCCACTTGCAAAACTCGGAACACATTCTTACTCACTAAAACACATTTTGCACTGTGTTGCAAAATGGTAAATACATGTGGCAAAAGTTAAACACAACTACAACACAGTTGTCATCATTTACACACAACTCAAATCAAATCAGTTGTCTAGAATATAAGTCAGTTCAGAGTACACAGGTGGCCCAGGTACGTTGAGTGTTGAAACCACAATGGATGGAAACCATGTGAGAGGAAGAGTTTGTGTAAGAGGTGGTGGACGAGGAGGAGCAAGACCAAGAATAGTGATTTCAGATCAAATTCGGGCACATGTGATAGACCATGTTCTTGTTCATGGAATGACAATGAGGGAAGCAGGACAAAGAGTCCAACCCAATTTGTCCAGATTCTATGTGGCCACCATAATCAGGACATTCAGAGAAGAGGACAGATAAATGTATTGTTTTACTAATTTGTGCGACTGAATATGATTTGATATAGTACATCAGTTTGTCAATAGAAGGGGGATTTACAATACCTTTTACATATGAATGTGATGTCCTTTACTATTATTTCTGTATGTATACATTTGTAAAAGCATTTTCCATTTTGTAGAATTGCAAGACTACCAAATGAGGGTGGAAGGACTCCTGTGTTCTCCCAACAGCAAGAGGCTCTAATTGTTGATATGGACTGTCCAAACAATGTCTTCCACAAGTCTTTGCTGTATTTCATGCAGTCAGATGACAATGTAAACTGTGAAGGTATCAACAGTGTCACCAGTGTCTATTTGTCATTTGTCATCATTTAGCGAACGCTTTTATCCAAAGCGACTTACAAGGGGAGCAATTAGGGGTTAGGTGTCTTGCTCAAGGGCACTTTAGTCATGGTATCGAAGGTGGAGAGAGTGTCATTTATTCACAATCCCCACTTTCAATTCTTGCCGGCGTGGGAACCTTCAGATTATAAGCCCGACTCCCTCACCACTAGGCCACGACTAGTGTCTACCATTTCCCGTGTACTCCATCGCAACAGGGTAAGCATGAAGCAAGTGTACAGAGTACCCTTTGAGCGCAAGTCAGAAAGGGTCAAAGATCTACGATATCAGTATGCGCAAGTACACTTTCAGCACTGATGCTTACAGTACAAGTTTGTAGTCTACAGTTAATGTCCTATACTGTTACTGCACTATATTGTAGTGTATGTAAATCAGGAGTGCATATAAATACACTTTTGCAGAAGTATGTCTTTCTGTAACACTTACAAAACTATTTATCTCTTTTATATATAGAGGGTGTTTGAAATGGATTCCCATGAATATATTTTTGTAGATGAAGCAGGGTTCAATCTGGTGAAGGCTGGATCCGGCACACGAGAGGGTTCTTCCCCCGTTGCCTAGGAAGGGACAACATTGCATGTGATGTGGATGAAGTGCGCTGGCCGGTCCCAGCACGAAGATGGGATGCTGAGGCAGAATGAGTCTCTCATTGACTTTGATTTTGCAATTCCACAATATTTTGTGTAATACGCTTTTCATTTAGAGTTGTCTTTGTTCTTTGGACTTACTTTATTTTTATGCTGAAAATACAGAAATTCAATACTGCAGTACTTATTTATTACAGCAATATATTTGCTGTACTGAGTTGTGAAATATTAACTTTTATTTATGGTAAAATTATTTTCTATAAGCAATAAACTTTTTTTTCTCTGTAACTACATGCCCTGGCTGCTGTGTTCTCAATTTTTTGATGTAGTGTCTAATTAATGTTGATGTGTGTTACAGTTTTTTCCAACTGCTAACACACTAAAATGACATGCACAGCACAATTATTTAAACTGACACACAGAGAACAAAACTTCTTCTCAAGTCTGCAAAAGTCTAAACACCTTTTCTGCTTTACACACATTTTGCATTTCAAAATGGCACTGAACTTAATTGCACTGAACACAGTTCTCTACATAAGACACAACAATCTGATATAAAGTTACATGTTTGCCATTTCAAAACACTGCCATTCAAAATGACACTACATGAGCTAATTGGCCAATTGCATGTGCCACCTGGCCAAACACCTCAATGGTTAATTGTTAACACTTCAATCAGGATGTATGCACTATGAAAAGACCACAGGTGAGAACCTTTTTTTTTTTTTTTTTTTTTTTTACAACAACAATGGAAGACATTGCAGAGAGAGGAAGAGGGAGGTTGAGAATAAGAGGGGGAGGAAGAGTGAGAGGTAGGGGTGGAGCAGGTAGAGGAGTTCATGGCCAAAGAAGACAAACGCTTTCAAATGAAATCAGAGCAACCTTAGTAGATCATGTCATCAACCATGGGCTGACAGGCTGAACAGAGAGTGCAGCCAAACTTGAGCCATTTTACTGTCTCCTCTGTCATCCGGGCCTTTAGACTGGAGAACAGGTATGTAACCAAAATTTCATGTAGTACACATGTAGTATACCCCATGTCATAGTGTATCAGTTGGGTGACACCTGTTTACTTGGTGTATGACATCAGCCATTCATGAACTGTACAAGTTTCCTATACAATGTACTCTACTGTGGGGGAAAATATTTAGGCTGCATTGTCCAAGCCCTATATATATTTTTATTTTATCTAAAGGACTGAGAGACGACACCATGGTGGAGGAAGGGGCCAAATGTTCACCGGGGTACAGGAAGCTGCCATTGTAAACTTGGTTTTTGAAAATAATGAAATCAGATTACGAGAAATTCAAAGCCACATCATCCAAGACAACACCTTATTCAACAGCATTCAACGAGTTAGTCTGTCCACATTGGCTCGCATTCTCAAGCGAAACCAAATCAGAATGAAACAACTGTATAAGGTGCCGTTTGAGAGAAACTCTCAAAGAAACAGAGTTCAGACGAGCCAACACAGTCTCACTCCCTACTCGTCAAACGTCTGACGCATGGACAAGGGACACTGGCGTCACTTTTTAACGCACTGGGTATACCTTTGGCGTCATTTTTCAACGTGCAGGGTAGTCCGATAGACTTCTATAGAACTCAACAGCGTTCAAATTTGACGTCTTGGGTCAGCACACCGCAACCCGTTGTCTGCCTTGTATGGGTCGAGACTACAATAAATACAAACTAGATGAAGAAAGTTCGTCGCGACAAACTTTAAGTTGGCTTGAAAAAGTCTAGCCAGAAAGTTTGAAACTTTGAAGTAGTTTTAAAAGTTTGAGAGTTTAAGTTTTAGTTTAGATAGATAGATGTGATCAGATGATAGATAGATAGATAGATAGATAGATAGATAGATAGATAGATAGATAGATAGATAGATAGATAGATAGATAGATATGGTTGGATGATAGATAGATAGATAGATAGATAGATAGATAGATAGTTAGATAGATAGATAGATAGATAGATAGATAGATAGATAGATAGAGTTGGATGATAGATAGATAGATAGATAGATAGATAGATAGATAGATAGATAGATAGATAGATAGATAGATAGATAGATAGATAGAGTTGGGTGATAGATAGATAGATAGATAGATAGATAGATAGATAGATAGATAGATAGATAGATAGATAGATAGATAGATAGATAGATAGAGAGAGAGAGAAATAGATAGATAGTCAGATTATAGATATGGTTGGATGATAGATAGATAGATAGATAGATAGATAGATAGATAGATAGATAGATAGATAGATAGATAGATAGATAGAGTTGGATGATAGATAGATAGATAGATAGATAGAGAGAGAGAGATAGAGTTGGATGATAGATAGATAGATAGATAGATAGATAGATAGATAGATAGATAGATAGATAGATAGATAGATAGATAGATAGATAGATAGAGTTGGATGATAGATAGATAGATAGATAGATAGATAGATAGATAGATAGATAGATAGATAGATAGATAGATAGAGAGAGAGATAGATAGATAGAGAGATAGATAGATAGTCAGATTATAGATATGGTTGGATGATAGATAGATAGATAGATAGATAGATAGATAGATAGATAGATAGATAGATAGATAGATAGATAGATGAGTTAATGAGTTTGAATGAGTTTAAATGAGTTTGAATGAGTTTAAATGGCTTAGAATGGCAGCTCCATTGAGTCTAATGGGCATCAGTTTGTTTAGATTTGAAATTTTGACAGTTGGAGTTTGATGGAATGTTCAGATTTTCAATGTAAGTCTATGGGAGGATTTTCCCAGGTTTAATCAGCTTTTTTAGGAAAACCGTGAGTCCGATCAGTCTAAAATTGTAGCTTTAAAGCTCTAGGAGGAGATACAGTCTAAAATTTGGCTCAGAAGAATAATAATAACTAGAACGTACATTTCCTGAAGGAAATGTGAATGGTGCTTGCAGTGGCAAAATTCGTGACAGGCTTTAACTAATAGACTGCATGTGTGCCCATATCAAAATCTATGATGCTTTCATCCATTGAAATCCATTTCATATATTTTTCAATGGGAGTCAATGGGACTTTGGTTGCTAGGGTGCTCTAAATGGTTGCTAGGGCATGGTTAGGCCGTTAACAGGCTTAAACTAATAGAGTGCATGTGTGGCCAAATCAAAAATGCCATTGTGGCGTGTCTCAACGATGTTTTGATTCACTTAAATCCATTTCATCGAGTTTTCAATGTAAAGTCAATGGGACTTTTTGCTTATAAAAGTCATAGCACACCTCTCCTCAATAAGCCGGTCGATTTGACACCTCATTCATGGGTCTAGGACAAACGGTGCGGGACGAGTTACGCGCCGAAGTTTTGTCCGGAATAAGAATAATAATAATAATAATAACTAGAACGTACATTTCCTGAAGGAAATGTGAATGGTGCTTGCAGTGGCAAAATTCGTCACTCGGTTGCTAGGGTGTTTCTAGGCAGTTTCTAAGGTGTTCTGCGTGGTTGCTAGACGGTTGCTAGGCAGTTGCTAAGGTAATAGGGGTGGTTGCTAAGATGTTGCTAGGCGGTTGCTAAGGTGTTCTGGGTGGTTGCTAGGCGGTTGCTAGGCAGTTGCTAAGGTACTTGGAGTGGTTGCTAAGATGTTGCTAGGCGGTTGCTAAGGTGTTCTGGGTGGTTGCTAGGTGGTTGCTATGGTAACCAGGGTGGTTGCTAGGGTATTGCTAGGCAGTTGCTAAGGTACTTTGGGTGGTCACCACAGTGTTGCTAGGCGGTTGCTAGGGTGTTCTGGGTGGTTGCTAGGCGGTTGCTATGGTAACCGGGGTGGTTGCTAGGGTGTTGCTAGGCAGTTGCTAAGGTACTTTGGGTGGTCACCACAGTGTTGCTAGGCGGTTGCTAAGGTGTTCTGGGTGGTTGCTAGGCGGTTGCTATGGTAACCGGGGTGGTTGCTAGGGTGTTGCTAGGCAGTTGCTAAGGTATTTGGGGTGGTTGCTAAGATGTAGCTAGGCGGTTGCTAAGGTGTTCTGGGTGGTTACTAGGTGGTTGCTAGGCAGTTGCTATGGTAACCAGGGTGGTTGCTAGGGTGTTGCTAGGCAGTTGCTAAGGTACTTTGGGTGGTCACCACAGTGTTGCTAGGCGGTTGCTAGGGTGTTCTGGGTGGTTGCTAGGCGGTTGCTATGGTAACCGGGGTGGTTGCTAGGGTGTTGCTAGGCAGTTGCTAAGGTACCTAGGGTGGTTGCTAAGAAGTTGCTAGGCGGTTGCTAGGGTGTTTTAGGTGGTTGCTAGGCGGTTGCTATGGTAACCGGGGTGGTTGCTAGGGTGTTGCTAGGCAGTTGCTAAGGTATTTGGGGTGGTTGCTAAGATGTAGCTAGGCGGTTGCTAAGGTGTTCTGGGTGGTTACTAGGTGGTTGCTAGGCAGTTGCTATGGTAACCAGGGCGGTTGCTAGGGTGTTGCTAGGCAGTTGCTAAGGTACTTTGGGTGGTCACCACAGTGTTGCTAGGCGGTTGCTAGGGTGTTCTGGGTGGTTGCTAGGCGGTTGCTATGGTAACCGGGGTGGTTGCTAGGGTGTTGCTAGGCAGTTGCTAAGGTACCTAGGGTGGTTGCTAAGAAGTTGCTAGGCGGTTGCTAGGGTGTTTTAGGTGGTTGCTAGGCGGTTGCTATGGTAACCAGGGTGGTTGCTATGGTAACTTGGGTGGTTGCTAGGGTGTTACTTGGTGGTTGGTAGTTGTCACAGATAGTTACTATGGAGTTATATAGGGTTCTTAGCTTGATATCAGCCCACTTTAGGTCTTAGCTAATCAGTATTAGCATGTAGCTATTCACCGCTAGCACGTGTAGCATGTTGAAAGTCCAGTTTGCTAGCATGAGTCAAAAGACCCAACAACCATGTCTGTATGATGTTCGGATGCAGAGATATAGGTCTTGCTAATCAGTTGCTAGGGTACTTTGTTTGGTTGCTAGGGAGTGGCTTGGCAGCTGACAGGCTTAAACTAATAGACTGCATGTGTGCCCATATCAAAAATGCCATACTCGTGTGTCTCTATGATGCTTTCATCCATTTAAATCCATTTTATATATTTTTCAATGGAAGTCAATGGGACTTTGGTTGCTAGGGTGCTCTAAATGGTTGCTAGGGCATGGTTAGGCCGTTAACAGGCTTAAACTAATAGACTGCATGTGTGGCCAAATCAAAAGAGCCATATTCACGTATCTCTATGATGTTCTGATTCATTAAAATCCATCTCATCTATTTTTTAATGGAAGTCTTTGAGGTGGTTGCTAGGGTGCTCTAAGTGGTTGCTATGGTGTGGCTATAATGAAGATTTTAGGTCATTGCTGATTGGGTACTTGATCAGATGTCAAATGAGTGAGAGACAGTGAGAGAGAAAGGGTTCCTCGGGCCCTGCGTGTGTGTGTGTGTGAGAAAGTGACAGTTGAGATTCACGGAATGTTCGTGAATTTGAATTTTTCAATGCAAAGTCTATGGGACTTTTTTTGCCGCTTTTTCGTCCGCTGTACGATCGTTGTCGGTCCAATCGCTTATAAAAGTCATAGCACACCTCTCCTCAATGAGCCGGTCGATTTGACACCTCATTCATGGGTCTAGGACAAACGGTGCGGGACGAGTTACGCGCCGAAGTTTTGTCCGGAAGAATAATAATAATAATAATAATAATAATAATAATAAGTATGCAGAAGAGTATGAATGATGCTTGCTTAGGCAAGCACCATTAATAATAATTAGGCAAGCACCATTAATAATAATAATAATAATAAGTATGCAGAAGAGTAGGAATGATGCTTGCCTTAGGCAAGCACCATTAATAACTAGAACGTACATTTCCTGAAGGAAATGTGAATGGTGCTTGCAGTGGCAAAATTCGGCACTCGGTTGCTAGGGTGTTTCTAGGCAGTTTCTAAGGTGTTCTGCGTGGTTGCTAGACGGTTGCTAGGCAGTTGCTAAGGTAATAGGTGTGGTTGCTAAGATGTTGCTAGGCGGCTGCTAAGGTGTTCTGGGTGGTTGCTAGGTGGTTGCTAGGCGGTTGCTATGGTAACCTGGGTGGTTGCTAGGCAGTTGCTAAGGTACTTGGGGTGGTTGCTAAGATGTTGCTAGGCGGTTGCTAAGGTGTTCTGGGTGGTTGCTAGGTGGTTGCTATGGTAACCAGGGTGGTTGCTAGGGTGTTGCTAGTTGCTAAGGTACTTTGGGTGATCACCACAATGTTGCTAGGCGGTTACTAGGGTGTTCTGGGTGGTTGCTAGGCGGTTGCTATGGTAACCGGGGTGGTTGCTAGGGTGTTGCTAGGCAGTTGCTAAGGTATTTGGGGTGGTGGCTAAGATGTAGCTAGGCGGTTGCTAGGGTGTTTTAGGTGGTTGCTAGGCGGTTGCTATGGTAACCGGGGTGGTTGCTAGGGTGTTGCTAGGCAGTTGCTAAGGTATTTGGGGTGGTTGCTAAGATGTAGCTAGGCGGTTGCTAAGGTGTTCTGGGTGGTTACTAGGTGGTTGCTAGGCAGTTGCTATGGTAACCGGGGTGGTTGCTAGGGTGTTGCTAGGCAGTTGCTAAGGTACTTTGGGTGGTCACCACAGTGTTGCTAGGCGGTTGCTAGGGTGTTCTAGGTGGTTGCTAGGCGGTTGCTATGGTAACCGGGGTGGTTGCTAGGGTGTTGCTAGGCAGTTGCTAAGGTACCTAGGGTGGTTGCTAAGAAGTTGCTAGGCGGTTGCTAGGGTGTTTTAACCAGGGTGGTTGCTATGGTAACTTGGGTGGTTGCTAGGGTGTTACTTGGTGGTTGGTAGTTGTCACAGATAGTTACTATGGAGTTATATAGGGTTCTTAGCTTGATATCAGCCCACTTTAGGTCTTGTCCAGTTTGCTAGCATGAGTCAAAAGATCCAACAACCATGTCTGTACGATGTTCTGATGCTGAGATATAGGTCTTGCTAATCAGTTGCTAGGGTACTTTGTTTGGTATATCAAAAATGCCATACTCGCGTGTCTCTTTGATGCTTTCATCCATTTAAATCCATTTCATATATTTTTCAATGGAAGTCTTTGAGGTGGTTGCTAGGGTGCTCTAAGTGGTTGCTATGTGCGTGTGTGTCTGTGAGTGAGAAAGTGACAGTTGAGATTCACGGAATGTTCGTGAATTTGAATTTTTCAATGCAAAGTCTATGGGAGTTTTTTCGCCGCTTTTTTGTCCGCTGTACGAACGTTGTCGGTCCGATCGCTTATAAAAGTCATAGCACACCTCTCCTCAATGAGCCGGTCGATTTGACACCTCATTCATGGGGCTAGGACAAACGGTGCGGGACGAGTTACGTGCCAAAGTTTTGTAATAATAATAAGGATTTAGAAGAGTATGAATGCCAACTTAATAAATAGGAATAGGCTACAAAAAATGATCTATGCCAGGGCGAGTCAAATGGCAGCACCCCAGTTGATTTTTATCTGGCCCTCCAAATGGTTTTTGATGTTTAAAAACCCTCGCAATCTGATATCAAAGTGCCCTCTGCGCAAAGATCAGCGGTCTGCGTTCATCAGCGGTGAGTTTAACAACGCATATGGTGTACAACCGCATTCAGCGGTGAGTTTAACAACGCACATGGTGTACAACCGCATTCAGCGGTGAGTTTAACAACGCATATGGTGTACAACCGCATTCAGCGGTGAGTTTAACAACGCACATGGTGTACAACCGCATTCAGCGGTGAGTTTTGACCAAAGCAACGCTCAACTGCAGGTAAAACGGCATTAAAAGGTGAGTTTAACAACGCTCCAAGACGCGTGCAAGTAAGCAGTTTAAGCGTTTGCTTTAGGACACTGTATGTTTTAATTATAGCATGCTGGATAACGTATTTTTATCGGAGGTTTGTTGATTTTAATAAATATATATATAATATGCTACGATTATGTTCAATTAATCAGTTTTTATTTATTTATTTGTTTTATTAAATCCTCTAAATTAATAACGCTGACGTCACCGTGTGGGCGATCCCAAGGTCCATTGCGATTTTCCACTCGGTAAGTAGAAAGGTTAATTAATAGAGATGGATTATTACACATCAAAAACTGTTGAATCAGGACAAGAAGTTGTGTTTAGAAACTTTAGATTTGTAAGGTGGCCATTTCTTATGACGATAAATGATAGAAGACATTATAAAAAATATAGCTTTCTCTGCACCAAATGTGCGGGCTAGCAAAGTTAGCTAATTGAATTCAAGTTCATTTTTGGCGCATATAATCATGTAAGGTACAATCGTAGGAGAATGTAAGATTTTCAGTATTACATTAGCCCACAACTATTATCCAACATCAGCCTATACATTAAATGAAGAACGGTGTTGCCAGATTGCATGGTTTGTTTTACAGCCTAATTGTTAAAAATACAGGCAAAATTATATAATAGGCTAAACACCCAAAATAAATCCATAATGAACTATACAAATTAATTCATAACTACCACATTGTGGCATCACCATTTTTTAATATGAAATAAAACAATTCATAAATAATGTAATAAGCATGTCATAAATTCTTGACTGATTCATATAAGTAGCTTCCAAAATAGGTCAATTAGAAAATATATAACAATGATACGTATGAAAAATGATCGATTATGCCAATAAGTTGTGTTGTGTTTGTTAACGCTGTCTAAAGTGCACTCTAGAAAATGTGTGTGTGTGTGTGTGCTGTAGATATCAAAATGCCTCGAAGTAAGTCCAAGCCTTGTCCCTCCTGCCAAGCACTTAACCAGGTGAGGGAAAGTGGAATAGAGCATTATGTCCAATATTCAAATATGTGGTTTTAATGTTCTACATTTCTCATTATTAGGTCAATTGGACACTAAAGTATTAGAATGCTCCTGCTAAATGACCCTGTACTGTGTTACAAAACAGTGATGATGTAAGGCGTCTGGTTGATATCAATTTTGATTGCTTGTTTTCTACCAAACGCAACATTGATTAGAGTTGCCTGGGTGTCTCCTACATCTACCACTTTCACTGTATGATTATAATAATAATAATAATCCTGTGTCAATCTAGAGACGCATACTCTGAATTGCATTGTGCTTCGTGTGTTCCTCTCTTTCCTGTATACAGCCAAATTAAACTGTATCTTGATTGTACTTCTCTGTGACTGTGGATCTGATGTCTCACTTTGGTATACTTTTACCAACACAGGTGAGCCGCAAAACCTGCAGCTCTTGTTTTGCTACTATAAAAGAAAAAAGAATGGTAGCAGCCAAAAAAGGGACCCTGGACAGGAAGTGGGGGGAAAGGGTCCTGAAAAATCGGAATGCGGGAAGAGTGGTGGACTCTGCCCATATTGTAGTAAGTAGAAATGCTCATATTTCATTAAGCAATATGATTTGTTTCACTTTCATTAATATTGTGTAATAGGACAAGCGCCTCATTTTACAAAAATAAGTTTAATCTGTCAGTGAATGAATTTGAGAAAAGAGAAATTTTTAGAAAAAGTGCATGATGACGTGGCAAAATAACTCAGGACATGCGTGAAAGCCATGCTGTGTGCAACATATGTGTTGTTAAAAGCAAGGCCATATTCCAGGTTACCTATTTCAAAGCCACAAATTAAAGTCCCTTTAAAGTCAAAATTAAGTATGTGTTCTGAGTTTGTCACACCACAGTAAAATGTGTTATTAGCCACCCATCCAAATTTGAGTTGTTAAACTCACCGCTGATGAACGCTGATCTTTGCGCAGAGGGCACTTTGATATCAGATTGCGAGGGTTTTTAAACATCAAAAACCATTTGGAGGGCCAGATAAAAATCAACTGGGGTGCTGCCATTTGACTCGCCCTGGCATAGATCATTTTTTGTTGCCTATTCCTATTTATTTGTATTTATTGTAGTCTCGACCCATACAAGGCAGACAACGGGTTGCGGTGTGCTGACCCAAGACGTCAAATTTGAACGCTGTTCAGTTCTATAGAAGTCTATCGGACTACCCTGCGCGTTGAAAAATGATGCCAAAGGTATACCCAGTGCGTTAAAAAGTGCCGACAGTGTCCCTTGTCCATGCGTCAGACATTTGACGAGGAGGGAGTGAGACTGTGTTGGACGAGCATATGTGGATGTAAGTACTATATTGACTGCAGTACACTACACGCAACATTGTTTCCCAGTGTACTGGATAACACCATATTGACTGATTTTTGTTCTTTGTTTTCAGGGAGTACTGGAAATGGATGCTCATGCAATCCCACAAGAGTTCATCTTTATAGATGAGGCTGGGTTCAACCTAGCAAAGACCAGAAGAAGGGGGAGAAACCCAATTGGCCACAGAGCCATTATAGATGTTCCTGGCCAACGTGGTGGGAATATCACAATGAGCGCTGCCATCTCCAATATGCATGGTGTCCCCCACAGTCATGCCAACCTTGGACCATACAACACAGTCCATATTCTCACATTTCTGGACAGACTTCACAACATTCTCATACCACCAGAGCGTATGAATGATGCAGACCATCAAAGAAACCGGTATGTTGTAGTATGGGACAACGTGAGCTTTCATCGTGCAGCCCCAGTCCAAAACTGGTTTGCTGACCACCCAACATTTCTCATGCAATACCGCCCACCATACTCACCATTTCTGAACCCCATAGAAGAATTCTTTTCGGCATGGCGGTTGAAGGTATATGACCAGCAGCCCTTTGTGCGCATGCCTCTTGTGCAGGCCATGGAAGAGGCATGTGATGAGATTGATGTGGGTGCAATTCAGGAATGGATAAGGCACTCAAGGCGCTTCTTCCCTCGATGTGCGGCAAGGGAAGATATTGCCTGTGATGTTGACGAGGCGTTGCGGCAAGATGCTGCCTAATTATTTTTCTTACCTCTTTTTTTTACTGAAATTTTCTTTCTCAGTTTTTTGTAAGAATATTTTTGTTCAGTCCCATGTAAATATATCTGCTGTGCATATGTTGCACTGTCTTGTTTACTGTAGTGAAGGGAAAAAAATTAAAATGTTGCAACAGCATGTGTATGTATCTGCAAATATTTCTGTGCATGTGAACAATCTGACACATATTTTAGTGTTATGGCAAAGCATACTAAAGATGGGGGTGCTTTTCATCATGCCCAACAGTGTGTAGGTGGTTTGGCAAAAATCTGGTAATATGAATGAAGTGTGTGCTATTTCATGCAAAAGTTTGATTGTGATAATGCTATGTGTAGTTTCGGTTGCAGTGCTTCATTTTACAGGATATATGAGGTATTTTGCAGTTTGGGTGTGTGGTTTTGTGAATTGTGTTAAGTGTTTTGATATAACTAGACTAGTTTGAAAAATTGTGTGTTAGCAATTGGAAAAAACTGTCATATATTGACTGGCTGTGTTTATGTTTTGAAAGCATTGTTTGATTTTGAGCACAGATCAAATGGTTTTGAGGCAAGTGTTTGATTTTGCCAGATGAGTCAGGGGTTTTGTGTTTAAAGTTTTGAGAATATGGGTGAAGGTTTCAAGAAATGCGTTTTAGCGATTGTAAAATACTGTAAAGTCATCATTAACTCAGAACTGACAATATTCTGTGGGCAGCCCTATTGCTGATTATTGTGCCATGTGGTAGGAAATTTGGCCTCTGGTTTATTTCTATGTTGCTGTGGCTTTGCCCATTTCCTCATTCTCATTTGTTGACCTTTCCATGCACTATAGTCACGGCGTACGTGACCCTCTTGTCCATAGTAATAGCAGACCATTACTGAGTTTCTTTGTTGGACTGCAGGCTGTCTCTCTTCGGCTTTTTGGTCACAAACTTTCACGTGAGGCCGCTGCTCTGCTTTAACTGCAAAACGTCCAGACAAGTCTAGTTCCCTAATTCGCTTTCTCTTTTTTACAATGTTTGAATCATCCTGCAACTTTTTGGGTGTTATCGCCAACTTTTTGGGTGTGAGCCAACTGCATATTTTCCTCTGTAAACGGACCCTCTTGGGGGTATGATACTTCAATTTATGGTTTCGTTTGTTCTGACCACCCTGCCATATTACTGACATATGGTTCATTGTAAAATCCCTGATTATTTCAAAACATAAATTCAACCAGTGTTTCACCGGGTAGTGGTCTAGAGACTGAACCCCCCATCTTCCACTTCAAAGTGTTAGTGATTGGTTTAACCGTTAGTAAGTGTGCGCAAAAATGTTCTGTGCTCAACCGTCCAACCTCAATTGCTGTTCATGTGTCGTATTGTGACGTGGGTGATAGTCCTCACACAAGACTTTCGTCTTAATCGCCTCTAAAATCACCTTCTTTTGTTTTTGGTGTTTTAATCTAACAGGTCGCCCTTAAAAACACCTTCTGTTATGTCACAATATCTCAACATGCAATGACAATTGAAATTATGTTTTATCAATATTGAAAAATTACAAATTAGTTTTTTCCGTGAACTGATATACGCTGCCGTGATCCGAAGTACAGTGTGATCAGTACTGTACCCCCAACCACCATCCAAGTTGATAGCTACTGAGAACTACTGTTGCCAGCCGTAGTGAAAACAACAATGGTAAATGAATTCCACTAACAATTGGTGATTCCCAATCACTCCTGGGCTAATAGTTCATTAAAACTACTGTTGCCAGCCGTAGTGAAAAGAACAATGGAAAAGGAATTCCACTAGGAATTCCACTTCTCGTGCGTCCATGTGATTTTTTTCTAATAGGATCCTACAGCGGTAAGTTTTATCAAAAGAAAAAACCCCTTTTGTAGGTTCTCCGATCTCCGGCGCTCTTTTCTCTCTTTCCGGTTCTCAGGCAGATTCCCCCCGGTCTCAGACGGGCCCTCAGACTGTTAGATAAAATAATTTGGACACTAGATATTTCTAGAAGATCTTTGAGGTTGAGCAGTATAGCACAGAAGAGCAGGTACCCGGGTGCCAAAAAATGAGACCAACACAGAGTGCAGTTCAATCATTGACACAAAGTTTATTGTCCAAAGGGGTACATAGTTATAGGCAGAAAACAGGAAGTGAAACCATCCGTTAAGCAATTTAAAATACATATAAGGACTATGCATTCACAATCACATGATGTCTGAATTTATCTAGGTGTAAACAGAATGACATGATGTCTGGATGTTGTCTAGGGGTAAGCAGGAAAAAGTCTAGAGTCAGCAAAAAGAGCACATGATCAGGAGACAGGGCCCAAGATGTTTCTAGAATCTCACAGTTTTTTTCTTGGTTAAGCAAAAATCATCCAAACATCCCCCTGTTAACATTGCTGCTTTTCTTCCATCCATTCTTCATACCACTTATCCTGTCTAGGATTGTGCTGTTGCTGGAGCCTGTCCCATCATCTTGAGCCACAGGTGGGGGAAACACCCTGAACGGATGGCCAGTCCATCACAGGGCTCACACACAGACAATTAAGTGCTGCCAATTTACCATTTCTTTGAAGTCTGGTTGGAACTGGTGGGAACTGAAGGAAAACCACACTGACACATGGAGAACCTGCCAACTCCTGTCTCAGCCGGTACTCGAAATGGGGACTTCATATAAAACGTTCATATTAATTCAAGTGATAAAAGTAGATGTACATTTTTTGTTTGATTTTTTTGCAGGTAAAGATTTTAAACATTACAGTTTTTTTTAATTGTTTACACGCAATTTTGAAAACCAGGTTCTTTTTTTCAAAATATAATCACACTTATCCAAACACCACACTCAAGTTGCATAATTCCTAGATTGTTTGCAAAATGACACACTTCAGTCAAAACATATACACATATTTGTGAAAATGCGATTAGTTTTCATTTAACCAACACAGTCCTCAATGATCAGACAGTATTGCAGCCAGTTTCACACTGCTGTGATAAATAAAAAACACATTTGTAAAAAAAACTAATTTTAGGAAATAGCATGTGTTAGATTTTTGGTCAAACATTGTTATGTAAGGGATAATTTAGATGAAAAAAAAAAGTGACAAACCCACAACATTCTTCATGACTGGTTTGAGATATAGGGAGAATGTACACAAATAGGCCTACTATAAACTTATCAAGCACTGCACAACACTGATGCTGCAGACTGAATATTTCAAGTATTTATTTCACTACTTACAGTATTTCTTACCATAATCAATTACAGTAATCAACCATCAATGAAACAAATAAAATCTGTAGACAAATAAAAATTACAGCATGAATTACATACACCTTGACTCTGAAGAAAAGCTACTGTAAAAGCAACAAGAATACTGTAACTATTCAGCATTTCTCCATCTGGCTGGATCAGGCCATAAGATTTCATTCACATCACAGGCTATCGTCCAGAGTCACAGCAGGCCTTCGCCGCTGATCGTCCAGAGTCACAGCAGGCGGCCGCCGCTGCTCGTCCAGACTCACAGCAAGCCGTTGCTGCTCATCCAGACTCAGAGCAAACCGCCGCTATTGATTTTCCTGAGACAAGTCAAGTCGTCCACGACCCTCCTGAGACAAGTTAAGTCGTCCACGACCCTCCTGAGACAAGTCAAGTCGTCCACAACCCTCCTGAGACAAGTCAAGTCGTCCACGACCCTCCTGAGACAAGTCAATTCATCAATGACCCTCCAGAGCCAGAGCTCAACGACCCTCCAGAGCCAGAGCTCCCAGACCTCCCAGAGCCTGCGCTCCCAGACCTCCCAGAGCCTGCGCTCCCAGACCTTCCACCGCCTGAACCAGCGCCAAACCATCCACTGCCCAAACCTCAGAGATGGGGGGCCCCTGCCAAGAATATTTTTTTGGGGGGGGCATTGGCTCCATCCACGGCGGCCAGTGGGAAGGAGGCCACGCCCTGGACTCCTCCATGACTGCCTGACTCACTAACTCCAGCCGTGACTCTGCCGTGGACTCCACCATGGCCACCTGGACTGCCTGCACCTCCGTGGCCACCTGAACTGCCTGCACCTCCGTGGCCACCTGGACTGCCTGCACCTCTGTGGCCACCTGGACTGCCTGCACCTCTGTGGCCACCTGGACTACCTGCACCTCCGTGGCCAACTGGACTGCCTGCACCTCTGTGGCCACCTGAACTGCCGGCGCCACCCTGGAGGCATCCTAGCCTGCCAGGTCTGCCCACGCTCCACAGCCCAGATCCGTCCATGACCCAGGACCCAGGGCCGCCATGTTCATGTCCTGTTCCCCTGCACGGACCTGGCCCACCATCCCTCCCCCAGTCAACCCCCTTTCCACCACCCTCCATGGACTGTCTGGTTTTTGTTTTTGTTTTTTGTTTTGGCCGTCAGGAGCCGCCCATTAGGTGGGGGGTTCTGTCATGTATTCGGTCTATCATGTTTCAACCACTCACCACTAAAGGTCACCTGGTCGCACCATTCTTCTCCCTCACCACACTACACTTCCCAGAATCCCCCACACAGTCACTGATTATCCGCCAACTGTTCCTCGTGATCACCACTCATTAGCTTCAGCTTTTGCAAAAAGGCTGAAGCAGACATTGTGTGTAATGTTCAGCAAATATGTGGAGGTGTTTTGCTCATTGGAGAAGAAATTTTTATTTTAGTGTAAACAATCGTAAAAAACTGTAACAGATATTTTAAGTACCAAAAACTGTTAAGACACATTTTTATAATAAAACTCTTGAATAAAAAGTTTCTAAATGCATTAAATATTTGAATTACAAAAATAACAGATAAGACTTATTTTCATTTCATTTCATTTTTCATCATTTAGCAGACGCTTTTATCCAAAGCAACTTACAAGGGGAGCAATTTGGGGTTAGGTGTCTTGCTCAAGGGCACTTTTAGTCATGGTATCGAAGGTGGAGAGAGAGATGTTCATTCACAATCCCCACTTTCAATTCCTGCCGGCATGGGAATCGAACCAGCAACCTTCTGATTACAAGCCCGACTCCCTCACCACTAGGCCACGACTACCACTTTAGTACTGTTGACTATGTAACAGCAAGAGTCCCTGGGAAGGTCACAGTCCAAAACATGGAATTGTGAAGAGAAAAGCTTACATTTTCTAAACCAAAACATAAGCCATGAACAAGGGGAAAAAATACAAACTTAAACATACAACTAGACAGCACACAAGTTTATTTTATCAAGATCTGAAAAATACAAAGCACTACAAAAATGACTGTTTAAAAATTTTACAAAATGCTGTGTGATGCTTCAGGTTAAAGAGAGACCATATAGTGTAACGGTTGTTTGTAGACCTTGGATGTTTTGAAAAACTTTAATACATTGGAACTGGAGGATTTAAATGTTTTAAAAACCATTCAGAAATAATGTTTTCAGGACATTTTCAAAGTGATCAAATGTAATGTTCCTCTAAATTTCACATAAACCATAAAAAAAATTCTTAATGCATCAAAAAACTGAATGTTTTGATTGAAACATTCAGAAATATTATTTTCTCAACTTAACATTGAGAACATTCAACAATATGAGAATGTTCAAGTAAAAATAGCATTGTAAGGACGTTCTATGAACTAGTGTTCATGGAACACAAAGGTCCATGTTACTTAGTATCTTGTATGTCAATAAAAACTCATCAAATAATAAAACAAGGAAGTTCTGATAATGTTATTCAAAGAAAGTTTTCTCTCAACATTGAGACATTCAACATTCAACATTTTGACAGTACAATAACGTCATATGGATGTTCCAAAAATGTTGATCTAAGAATTTTTTCTCTCAATATTACGAGAATGTTACTTTAAGAATGTTCTGTCCTAACATTTACATGACATTTATAGAATCAGGTGAGTAGAGAGTTAGAGAGTCCGAGAGTTAATGCGCGCGAACGGCGAGCACATGAAGGCATTTTCAATAGATCGCCGATTTCAGGAGTCACCATGGAAACGCGTGGAGAAAAAAGGCGTGCGACATATTTCACGAGATGTAGTTGGAGGTTTTAATGCTTGCTTATGAAGAATATAAGCACATTTTAACTAAAAAAGCAATACTGCAGCATCAGCAAAAGAGAGAGAGAGAGCTTGGCATGGCAAAAAAAATAAAAAAAATAATAATATGCATGAGTTTATAAAATTATAGGTACATGGTTATTTGTCCCCTTTCATTGTAATGCAAAATTCTTTTGGGCATGTTGTAAAAATAGACAAGCATTTACTTTTTGGCCTTCATAAATTTCTTAATATCCCTGTAGTGATGTACATAATTGGCTGGTAATATGTTGACAAAAAAAGTGTAATTTATTGGCTTGTTTTATCAGGTGTAATCCTTCTGGAGCCAGAAGAACTCTGAGCCAAGTTAAAATGAAACATAAAAACGTTCTCCAACAAGATGATATTTTCTAAATTTACTAAACTGTTATTGAAGTTTAAATTTAGTGTTTAATGTCATTTAGTTTTCTATGCAGCCAATAGGAAGAAGGCTGAGGCCCATGAAACAGGTGGGGGTGCAAAAATTTGAGAGAACATAAACATAAGCTGACTTCATAAATTGGCATTGATTTTCCTAAAATGTTGTTTTCTAAAATATTGACCTTACAATTATGGTGGATGGTGTTTCCTTTGGGCACTAGATTTATATTCTTGTATTTCTGATTTGATGCAGTAATGCAACAAGAAATCACAGGTCATATATTCATATGTAATTGAATTTCACAAATCATACATAAAATTATGTATATGACTAACAAAACCATCTTATTTTATGCTGAATAATGATTATTTATAAAGTTAATGGTAGCACATATAAACGCAAACTGTTGGTGAAACTTTTAAGTGGGTCGATACAATTCTTCTAAATTTGTGACAATATTTTGAAATTTTGAATCTAGTTGAGTCACACAGACTTCAATATTCAGCATGCTAAACACAACAGTGGTAACAATTAAATTTCATTTAAAGTAAATTATCAAATGCACTCTTTTTTGGTCACTAGATCTCAAGTGTGAGTCAACTTTACTTCCTAAGCTTTTGTCAGTACAACATAATATTCCTATTTCACTTTACTTAGTTTTTTTTAAGGCAATCTGTTTGCATGTTTTTTTTTAAGTAGATTTTACAGTGTAGTGGGGACCAGTAATGAAGATGATTTAATGGTTTAAACACCTAAAGATTTAGCACCCAAAAATATATTGTTACCTGCACACGGATTGACTTCCAATTAACATAATCTCCTTCATTGACTGAAGGAGCTTTAATAGGAATGTGAGTTCCATCAATGCACAGAACCCTGAAAATGAAAGTTATGTAAGAAACATTTTAAAATGACTGTGACTGTATACAGTACCCTTACAAAAAAGAACTGCAGTATATTGACGTAGAACTGCAGTAAAACTGTAGTATAAGTACAGCTGCAGTAAAATGAAGTACAACTGAAAGTTGCATGAAGTATAAAAACAGTATAACTGCAGTTACATGCAGAGACATGGCCAAGGTAAGAAAGGCAGAAAGTCGACCACCACTGAACAAGACACACAAGCTGAAACGTCAAGACTGGGCCAAGAAATATCTCAAGACTGATTTTTCTAAGGTTTTATGGACTGATGAAATGAGAGTGAGTCTTGATGGGCCAGATGGATGGGCCCGTGGCTGGATTGGTAAAGGGCAGAGAGCTCCAGTCCGACTCAGACGCCAGCAAGGTGGGGTGGAGTACTGGTTTGGGCTGGTATCATCAAAGATGAGCTTGTGGGGCCTTTTCGGGTTGAGGATGGAGTCAAGCTCAACTCCCAGTCCTACTGCCAGTTTCTGGAAGACACCTTCTTCAAGCAGTGGTACAGGAAGAAGACTACATCCTTCAAGAAAAACATGATTTTCATGCAGGACAATGCTCCATCACACACGTCCAAGTACTCCACAGCGTGGCTGGCAAGAAAGGGTATAAAAGAAGAAAATCTAATGATATGGGCTCCTTGTTCACCTGATCTTAACCCCATTGAGAACCTGTGGTCCATCATCAAATGTGCGATTTACAAGGAGGGAAAACAGTACACCTCTCTGAACAGTGTCTGGGAGGCTGTGGTTGATGGTGAACAGATCAAAACACTGACAGAATCCATGGATGGCAGGCTTTTGAGTGTCCTTGCAAAGAAAGGTGGCTATATTGGTCACTGATTTGTTTTTGTTTGGTTTTTGAATGTCAGAAATGTATATTTGTGAATGTTGAGATGTTATATTGGTTTCACTGGTAAAAATAGATAATTGAAATGGGTATAAATTTGTTTTTTGTTAAGGTGCCTAATAATTATGCACAGTAATAGTCACCTGCACACACAGATATCCCCCTAAAATAGCTAAAACTACAAACTAAAAACTAAAACTTCCAAAAATATTCAGCTTTGATATTAATGAGTTTTTTGTGTTCATTGAGAACATGGTTGTTGTTCAATAATAAAATTAATCCTCAAAAATACAACTTGCCTAATAATTCTGCACTCCCTGTATGCTGTTGTGTATGTGATATTTTTTGTACTTAAGTATGAAAGTAAGTATTTAAGTATTTTTTTGATATAAAACATACTCAAGTATTGAAAGTAAAAGTAAATACAAAATACGAAAGGAGCAGAAAATATTATTATTAAAAATTATTCTATACACAGTTTGAGCAGCAAGATTGTTTTTACTCAATTTCTTACATTTTGTTCATTTGAATTTAAAAAAAATTGCAAAAAAATATGCCTTGATCATTCATGTTAATTTATAGTGCATTATAATTAATGTAAGAGGCAACTTTAAAATGTTAAAATGTAAATGTTGAAATTAACAATGAACAACACTTTCATTAACCTTTAATGTTACAAATGGAATTGTAAAGTGTTTCCATTTCATTTAAATCCAACAATCATGCTTAAAATGGCCATCTTTACACGCAAAGGCATTTTATAGGCTATGTATACTTTCACCAGGGGCAGATTTAGAGATTTGAGGGCCCCAGGCAAAATACAGGGATAGGGACCTAATTGACCCTTGCAAACAGTTTGATTGACAGGCGATCTGACCAATCATAACCCCAAATCCACCATTTTGTCCAACAAAGCAGTCAGGGGAGTTATTAACGTTGGTGAACTTGAACTTGAAAAATTGTGTGAACTCACGTCTTTCCGCGCTTGAAACAACGTTCCTTCTGATGTTCATTCATGTTTCTTTGATGCTATAAATGAAGAGATGATCGCTTCACGAGCTGCTTGAAGAAGCTACAGCGATCTGACATGACACATTAAAAAGACACTATACGCTATTTATTTGTTTAAACATCTTTAAAAATGACAATATTTGAAATATGAATCTGTTTCATACGTTGTCAGTGTCCTCTTTGCTCCGCGATGTATTTTTCACTCCATGAGAACATGATGTGTGGTGTGAGAGCGCATGGGTTGTTGAACATAGCAAGAGGGGGCGGGTTTTTGCGAACGGTCAATTGCACCTTGAGGTTTCTGTCACTATTGTGATGCTTTTTCTTGTACATGTTATAATGTCTTTCTTCATAATGTAGATCCCTTGTTCACATGTAAACGGGTTATAACAGTATTAGAGTAGGTTGGACACTAGGTGGTACTTTAGGGTAATTGTTTACTCACCGCAGGGCTGTCTAATGATGAACTTTAAAGTATGTATATACACACTTTTATTTATTTTAATTACAAGTTAAAATTAAACTGAAGGAAATTGTACATTTACAAGCTAAAGAATTATTTCAAACAAAACTGAAGTGTGCCTGTGTAGAAATGTATATTATTTGTTTTAAATGAAGAAATAAAACATTTATATTTTATTCCAATGTAAATTTCCAAATAAATAAATAAATAAATAAATAAATTTTTGTACATTCAAAGTGTTGCACAACAGAGGTTTACTGCTGAAATTAGAGATACATTATACTGTTAAAGAGTATAACCAAACTTTTAATTTGACGGGTTGCTTTAAAGACCCTTTTTTCTGTGTGTGTGTGTGTGTGTGTGTGTGGTGTGATGTAGTTCCACACAAATGAAACAGGAAAATGTTCACTAGGGGCTCTGTGATTTCCGCAATGCAGAAAAACGCGCGGACAGAATCGCGGAATTCATTCATAATAAAAGGAATTTATTGTTTTGGGGGGGAATTTTTTCAAAGTTTGGATGAATACATCAAATGCAAGTTGGTACACAATTAAATGGCGATATGGAGTTGTATATGTTAATGGAAAAAAATACTATTCAAATATGAATCCTGCATGTTTTGTGTCTCTGAATGAATTGTTCAGCAGTAAACCGCGTGCTTGCACCATTAATCCTGACAATCCCAGTTACACAGTAAATTCCCTTTTTATGAATGGATTCTGTCCGCGTTTTCTGCATCGCGGAAATCATATCCCTGCATTTTCTACAAAAAGCACGTTCAACACGGACACGCAGACACCCACTAATACAGCATTTAGTCAACAAACTACTTTATTGATATGAAAACATATACTGGAGTGTACTGTATAACATACCACTTTGTTGTCTGTTTTAAATCCGTTTTTGAAGTGTGCAGTTCTGTGGAGCGCAGTCTCACGTACGAGGCACGAGTGATACTTTTTATTTGGCCTCTAGAGGTCGCTCTCGTGCCGCACTGTTCTCAGCCGCTCCGGCAACTGAAGCAACCCGGAAAATGAAATCAAGCGTGGTTGTGTGAGCACTTGTTTGCACATGTTTGCTTGCAGTCTGTATTCTTCCAACTTTATTTTGTAGTAAGTAACGAAGACGCTTTGGGGAAATGTATCGGAGTAAAAGTACACATTTTATTGAGGAAATGTAGTGGAGTAAAAGTAAAAATTGACAGAAAAATAAATACTCCAGAAAGTATAGATTTTCCCAAAAAATACTCAAGTACTGTAACGAAGTATTATTACTTCGTTACATTACACGTCTGCTTGTGAAATCAGTCCAATGGTGTGACGGAAGGAGGGTGACGTCATGACCAGGAAGCTATAAAGCACACCCAGACAAAACAATGTCAGCTTCTGATATGCCGAAGCAAGTTGATCACAGGCATGCCGGAAGTATGGAGGGCAACGCATCGTCTCGTTCCCTCTTCAGGGAACTAAGGTTACAGTCGTAACCGAGACGTTCCCTTTCAAGGGAACTCGTGCTGCGTCGAGAGTTTGACACAATGGGAATGACTATACCCACGCAGCCATACTGACCAGTGCCTGTCTTGTGTGAATTCAGCGAGCACACCTAAGACAAACAACTGGGCCATACTCCTCCTGATCAGACGCACCAAGAAGGAAACACCAGTGGTGACTCGTGTAGGCGACCACCGATGTGTTGTCTCACCGGACGAGCATATGGTGACCCCTAAGATCAGGGAGGAAATTCTTGAGAGCAAGACAGCCAACATTTCCAGGCAATTGAAATGCCAAGAAAGATGGTGCTCCTTCCACATACCCCGAGTCGAACGACCCTCCAGATCGGACACCAAGCCATAAGGGAAGTATCTGTCGTTAGCATACTGCGATGGCACGGAGCTCCCAGCGGGGCCTTGGGATAGGAACCAGGGCTTCTTCGACATAACCAAGGCATGTAGGCACCGCTGCGTGACCTTGATCATGTGAAATGGATTTCCCCTCGGAGAAAACCCCCTGGTCCTGAGCCACCACTGCAGGGGTCTCGGTTACGACTGTCACCTTACAGAACAGAACCTGTGGTCTCATGTACAACAGGCCAAAGGTATCACGTTGGACGCTGCTGCTATCAGACCCAACAATCTTAGAAACCGCTTCAGTGAGTGACTGGCCTAGCTTTATTCGGTTTACGGTAGAAAGGATAGGTCTATGCGAGCAGGACGAAAGCTGCGCCCGCATCGCAACAGAGTCCCAAACCACGCCCAGAAAAATGTTCCTCTGTACTGGAGAAAGCACACTTTTCTTGGCGTTCAACCTCAACCCCGACTTTCTTATGTGAGCGAGAACGACATCTCGATGACGAACCGCCAACTGACGTAACAGAGCTAGAATTAGCCAGTCGTCGATGTAATTGAGAACACGAGTGCCCCTTCTGATGCAGCGGAGCCAGTGCTTCGTCCATACATTTGGTGAAAGTGCAGGGTGGTAGAGCTAGACCAAATGGAATAAACCGCTATTGTTATTATTCCTGTGTTTGCGGAAGGATGGATAAATGGAAGTATGCGTCCTTGAGATCTATTGTGACAAACCAGTCCTCGGACTTGATCTGTGACATGATCTGTCTCCAGGTTAACATTTTGAATCTGAACTTCATAACTGACTGGTTCAGAAGACGCAGATCCAAAATCGGATGCAACCACCCATCCTTCTTTCGAACGATAAAATACCGGCTGTAGAACCTGGATTCCCTGTCGGGCGGAAGTACATGCTCTATGGGTTCCTTCCCCAACAAAGGTTTTACCTCCTGTTCCATTACCAGAGCCTGCCTGGGGTCCACCACAACTGGCGGAGCCCCCATAAATCGGGCAGGCGGGCAGAAGCTTCACGGTACCAGAAATTCTACTAAGGGAACCAGCCTCTCAAGGCTGGCTTCTGGTGCTCTCCGAACGATCAATTCGGTGTCCTGTAACGGCGAACCGACAGGAAGAACCAAGCTGACTGCTCTGGAATCATCCTGAGAGGGAGCGAGTATCTCAGCACCACTATCAGGCAGACACTGAGATATGGGCTTGCTGGAGACCACTGCGCCCTGAAGCACACGAGGTGGCAGGGTTGGCAGAATGGCCCCCCTGAGGGCACCGAGGGAAAAAAATGGGCACTGTATGATGAGGTATTGACCACTTCTCCACAGAGAGGACTGCCCTCATGCAGCCTTCTTAGAAGTAAACATGGCCCTCAGGTCCAAGACTATTGTACCCAAGAGTACCAGCCTCTCAAGACTGGTCTCCGGCACAACTTGTGTAGCCAATACAGTGCCCTGAAGCAGAAGACCGGCAGGGAACAACCAACTGACTCCTCTGGAACCCTCATCAGAGGGAGTAAACATCCTAGTGCCACTACATTTCTGGGCGGACACTGAGATATGGGCCCCCCGGAGACCACTGCGTCCCGACGCACACAAGGTGGAGGGGTTGGCAGGATGGCCCCCTGATGGTACAGAAGGGAAATGGGCACCGTAATGTGAGGTGTTAACCACCCCCCCCCACCCCCACCTTCCGAAGGCCAAGAGAACCAGCATCTCGAGAATTGAATTGAATTCAGCCAAAATCAACCAGACAAGTAAAAAGGTCTGAAAGAAAAGGCTGACTATAGTGACTATAGTAAAACAGGCACCCAAAAATCAGATGAGTTTAATTCTTCAAACATGCGATACAAAAAGAATTAAAGCTGGTATAGTCTGCATGCGATCATAGGGACAAGAGAGAAAGGGAAACTCCTGTCTGCTCAGTTCAATCCAAATATAAATATACAGTCATTGTTAACCATGGCGACCTGCAAAGAAACGCGTGCAGCCATCATTGCGTTGCATAAAAATGGCTTCACTGGCAAAGATATTGTGGCTACTAAGATTACACCTAAATCAACAATTTATAGGATCATCAGCAACTTCAAGGAAAGAGGTTCAATTCTTGTAAAGAAGGCTTCAGGGCGTCCAAGAAAGACCAGCAAATGCAAGGATCGTCTCCTAAAGAGGATTCAGCTGCAGGATCAGAGTGCCACCAGTCCAGAGCTTGCTCAGGAATGGCAGGAGGCAGGTGTGAAAGTGAAAGTCGTGACGTGTTGTCAAGTATGGTGACCCATACTCGAAATTGGTGCTCTGCATTTAACCCATCCCAAGTGCACACACACAGCGGTGAGTAGTGAGTAGTGAACACACACACACACACACAGTGAACACACACCCGGAGCAGTGGGCAGCTATTGCGACAGCGCCCGGGGAGCAATTGGGGGTTAGGTGCCTTGCTCAAGGCACTTTAGTCGTGGTATCGAAGGTGGAGAGAGTGTTGTTTATTCACAATTCCCACCTTCAATTCCTGCCAGCGTGGGAATCGAACCTGCAACCTTCTGATTACAAGCCCAACTCCCTCACCATTAGGCCATGACTACCCTCACTGTGCGCATCTGCACGCACAGTGAGGCCAAGACTTTTGGAAGATGGCCTGGTGTCAAGAAGGGCAGCAAAGAAGCCACTTCTCTCCAAAAAAAAACATCAGGGACAGATTGCTGAGGACTAGGGCAAAGTCATATTCTCCGATGAAGCCCCTTTCCAATTGTTTGGGGCATCTGGAAAAAGACTTGTCAGGAGAAGAAACGGTGAGCACTACCATCAGTCCTGTGTCATGCTAACAGTAAAGCATTCTGAGACCATTCATGTGTGGGGTTGCTTCTCATCCAAGGGAGTGGGCTCACTCACAATTCTGCCCAAAAACACAGCCATGAATAGAGAATGGTACCAAAACACCCTCCAACAGCAACTTCTTCCAACAATCCAACAACAGTTTGGTGAAGAACAATGCATTTTCCAGCACGATGGAGCACCGTGCTAAGGCAAAAGTGATAACTAAGTGGCTCGGGGACCAGAACATTGAAATTTTGGGTCCATGGCCTGGAAACTCCCCAGATCTTTATCCCATTGAGAACTTGTGCTCAATCCTCAAGAGGCGGGTGGACAAACAAAAACCCACTAATTCTGACAAACTCCAAGAAGTGATTTTGAAAGAATGGGTTGCTATCAGTCAGGATTTGGCCTAGAAGTTGATTGAGAGCATGTCCAGTCGAATTGCAGAGGTAGATGCAAGCAGCACCATAAGAAGGTCTCTCCAGTGCTCTCTGCCCATGAGCCGTCTCCAGTGCTCTCTGCCCCTGAGCCGTCTCCAGTAATCTCCAACCTCGGGGTGAAGTCTCCATTCCCCGGGCCTCAGCCCCTGTCTCGACAGGAAGTCTTCCCCCTGGTTCTGACACCCAGGGATTTAAACTGCCCTCAGTGAGAGGAGTTTTCCCTGAGCCCATAGAAGGATCTGATGGGCCAGCTTGTTTAGGTGATGTGACCTCAGACCCCACTGATGGTTGATGAAAGAGACCACCGACGTGTTGTCTGTGCGAACCAACACGTGATGGCCTCTTAGGTCTGGGAGGAAGTGCGTGAGAGCTCGAAACACCGCCATCATTTCCAGCTGATTTATGTGCCATGAAAGAAGATGGCCCTGCCACAGACCCTGGGCTGAGCAACCACTGATGATCCCCCCCCCCCCCCAGCACGTGAGAGATGCATCCGTCGTTAGGGTTACGTAATGACAAGGAGCTCCTAACACAGGTCCTTGAGCCAGGAACCAGGGTTTCTTCCACATGGCCAAAGCACGAAGGCACCGCCGCGTAACCTTGATCATGCGAAAAGGATTCCCCCTCGGGGAAAACCCCTTGGTGCTGAGCCACCACTGTAAGGGCCTCATGTACAAAAGGCCAAACGGAATTATGTTAGATGCAGCTGCCATGAGACCTAACAACCTCTGGAACTGTTTTACAGTGATGGATTGGCCTAGCTTTATCATATAAAGTAAAGCTGAGAAAATCGATGTGATGTGAACAAGAGACAAACGTGCCTGCATCGTAGTCGAAACCCATACAATGCCTAGGAAAGTGGTTCACTGAACTGGAAGAAGCACACTCTTCCTGACGTTGAGCCTCAACCCCAACTTCCTCATGTGTGCGATAACGACATCTCGATGTCGAAACGCCATAAGCTCGGATTGAGCTAAAATCAACCAATCGATGTAATTTAATATACGGATGCCAGAGCTGCATCCACACATTTCGTGAAAGTGTGGGGTGACAATGCTAGGCCGAACAGAAGAACCCGATATTGGTAAGCTTCGCCCCTGAAACCAAACCTCGGGAACTTCCTGTGTGGAGGATCAATGGATACAGGAAAGTAAGCGTCCTTCAGGTCTATTGTCACAAACCAATCCTCGGACTTGATTTGTGACACAATCTGTTTGAGTGTTAGCATCTTGAACTTTAATTTCTGAACTGTTTGATTAAGCAAATGCAGATCTAGAATAGGACGCAACCCTCCATCTTTTTTCGGAACAATGAAGTAACGGCTGTAAAACCCTGACAGCTTGCTGGGAGGAGAAACCCTTTCTATAGCTCCTTTTCGCAAAAGAGTCAGAACCTCTTATTCCAACACCTGAGACTGCTTGGGATCCACTACTGTAGATAAGACCCCACTGAAACAGGGCAGGCAAAACCCGAACTGAATTCTGTAACCCTTTGCTATTATGCACAGACCTCCAGGAGTACTCAGAGACTGTTACTTCCTACATCACCAAGTGTATTGAGGATGTAACAGTCACAAAGACTATCACCGTCTGGCCCAACCAAAAAACGTAGCTGACAGGGCAAGTCTACAGACTTCTGAAGACGCGCAACGCTGCCTTCAGAGCTGGAGATGAGATGGGCCTGAGGACAGCTAGGGCCAAACTGTCGCGCGGCATCAGGAAGGCTAAGAGACATTACTCCAGGAGGATAGCCCATCGTTTCAGTGACAGCAGAGACACCAGAAGCCTGTGGCAGGGGATTCAGACCCTCGCGGACTACAATCCCCCAGCACGGACCTGCGACAGCACCACCCCCTTGCTGAATGAGCTGAACACTTTCTTCGCTAGCTTTGAGGCACACAACAGCACCACTGCACAGAAGACTCCACCTCCAACGAACAGATGTTGACACTGTCCACGGACAACTTGAGAAGATCCCTCAGCAGGGTCAATGCACGTAAAGCTCCAGGTCCTGACAACATTCCTGGACGTGTATTGAGAGACTGTGCAGCGGAACTCACTGATGTCTTCACAGACATCTTCAACATCTCAAGCTGTTGTCCCCACATACTTCAGAGCAACCACCATCATTCCAGTCCCAAAGAAATCATCTCCATCCTGCCTCAACGACTACCGCCCAGTGGCACTTACTCCCATCCTTATGAAGTGCTTTGAGCGGCTAGTCATGCATCACATCAAGTCTGTCCTCCCAACCTCCCTGGACCCCTACCATTTTGCATATCGGTCAAACCACTCGACCGATGACGCCATCGCCACTGCTGTCCACTCTGCACTCACGCATCTGGACAAAAAGGACTCATATGTCAGAATGCTGTTCATAGATTTTAGTTCAGCATTCAACACAATCATCCCTCAACAGCTCACCCAAAAACTGTTTCACCTGGGACTCAACACATCGCTGTGCAACTGGCTGCTGGACTTCCTGTCTGGGAGACCTCAGGCAGTACGGGTCAGCGATAACACATCCAACACCATCATCATGAACACTGGAGCCCCTCAAGGATGTGTGTTGAGCCAACTCCTCTTCACTCTGCTGACCCATGACTGCACACCAATACACAACAGCAATCTCTTCATCAAATTTGCGGATGACACGACTGTAGTTGGTCTCATTAGTAACGGTGATGAGACAAACTTCAGGAGCGAGATGAGCCACCTGGCCAGGTGGTGCAGTGACAACAATCTCTCTCTGAATGTGGAGAAGACGAAAGAGATTGTTGTGGACTTCAGGCGAAAGAACACTCGGCATGCTCCTCTGACCATTAACAGTGCGATCGTGGAAAGAGTGAGGAGCACCAAATTCCTGGGTATACACATCACAGAAGACCTCTCCTGGGCCGCCAACACCACAGCACTGACCAAGAAAGCACACCAGCGGCTCTACTTTCTCCGCAAACTGAGAAGAGCCAGAGCCCCAGCCCCCATCATGCGCACCTTCTACAGAGGCACCATCGAGAGCATCATGACCAGCTGCATCACTGTGTGGTATGGCGCCTGCAACGCGTCCTGCCAAAAGACACTTCAGCGCATAGTGAGAGCAGCTGCAAAGATCGTTGGTGTCTCTCTCCCCTCCCTCCAGGACAACTACAACACCCGCCTCACCCACAAAGCCCTTAACATTGCTGGTGCCCCACCCACCCATCACACAGCCTCTTTAGCCTGCTGCCATCAGGGAGGAGACTACGCAGTCTGCAGGCAAAGACCAGCAGACTGAAGGACAACTTCATACATCAAGCTGTCAGGGTGCTGAACCCCCTCCCAACTCTACCCCCTCTCCCCTCTTCTGCCCCACACACCTGACCTCTGTGACCCCCCCCCCCTCCACGCACCTGACCCCTGTGACCCCCGACCCCCCCACGAGTAAGGTGGATGACCACCTTACTCATCTACCTCATATTCGTTGTCTCTCTGAGCATTGGACTCATACATGCAGACTAGCTCTTATAATTGCAGTGTTTATTCAACTGATTTGCACTATTACCTTGCCATTTTATCTACACATGTCACTTTTGTCGTTGATATTGTTATGTTTTATGTTGTTATTGTACTGTTGTTGTGATTGTTATGTTACCTGTATGTAACAAGAGTCTGAGAGTAACGGAATTTCAATTCTCAGTATGTACGTGCTGTATATATGGTAGAATTGACAATAAAGATGACTTTGACTTTGACTTGACTTGAATATCCCATGAGGTTGAATGTACAGAATGATTGATATTAAACTGTCAGGTTTTATTTTGAATAGTTGTTATTGGAACTCTCTATAACATAACTCATCTGTTTAGCACATGTGTGAGAAAAAATAAAAATATAATTTATATTCAGGAAGATCATAATATGATAAAGAAATATCAGTGATAATCAGTGATAATCTTTATCAGTGGTGAGTTCGACAGCCACACTCACACACATCCAGGCCCGGCCCACCCCCTTCATCCACAAACACACACACACACACACACACACACACACTACCCCATTTACAAACGGTCTCAGATTTCACACCTCAAGGTGAAAGAATAGAGAGAGAGAAAATCAATGGATATAAAATTTTTAAAGTGATTATAAAGGAACTTTAAATAAAACTATGTGATCACAAATGAAATAAAACAATGCAAAAGATTTATTATAGTTTTACCTAAATGAGTGTATATAAAAAAACCTTGTAAGTTTTTTTTTCCTTGGGTGAAAAGAGACTTCCTATATCATAAAATAAGATCCATTGAGCCAATGAATTTGATTACAGAAACATGGATAAAGTTTAAAAATATCTCAAAACAGTGTTCTCTCAGCTGTTCTCACAACCCGATGAAACTGGTTCAGAGAAGAGGAAAATTTGTACAACACGAGTAAAATTAAAAATACATTAAGATAGATGAGAAAGTTCATCTCAAATTAGATGTTTTTTTTTTTAAATAAAAGTAGAAATATTTATTTAGTCTAATCAGATGTGAATGTCTCTCTCTCTCTCTCTCTCTCTCTCTCTCTCTCTCTCTCTCTCACACACACACACAGTAGAAAAGAATCAGAGTGATTATTATTTACCGTTTTGCCGTGAGAGAACTGTTTGCTCACATGGTTTTCTCAATCGATTTGATGCATTTCTCCAAATGAATGTAGTTGCTCTCAAAACAATTAACACAGCAAACTAAACACACTCACATGTTGGCAAAACTGTATTCACTGCATAATTATTCCAGTAATGCATTTATCCAATAAATTCTATCATCAAAACTATAAGTGTGTCCTCTGTTGTTCAGCTGTAGATACACAAATGCCTCTGTTTCCATCTATTGTTAAGTCTAAATTTGAAACAGCCCCAGTGAAAAAAGGGATCAAAAATACTGCTCATAAATGTGAAAACTTTTAAATAATTCTAATTAAAACTGTAGTATATAGTAATGATTATGTCTGTAGCAGGGATGACAATAAAAAGAGGAAGAAAAATAGTAACAAAATAAAAAATTACATGACTGGAGATGGCACAATGCAATTTCTTGTCATTTTAAATTGTCTTCCCAGCCAACACACCCATGTGGGACCCAGGTGGGTCTGATGTGGGTTGCCTACGTGGGGCCCAGACAGTTTTGTCCTCAGTTTCCATGTAGGCCCCACATGGGTTAGCCCAGATGAAATGAACACTGCGCAGTGTGCACACTACAGGCTGTTAAATGTAACCCTGAGTCAGTGTTGGAATTAATGAGATAATGAAGTGATTGAGTGATGACTGAACATTAATGATGAACACCTGCTATTAACAAGCCGAATCGATGAAGAAAAGATGAACAACAAGAACAGAAGCTACAGCTTCAGCCACAGTCTTAGATGAAATCAACTGAAGATAAAATACATTCAATCTCTGAAGATCTGATTAATCAACTCCACAAACAGCATTACCAGCTTCACTTATTACTGACTTTATTTTCAAATGTTTACAGATGCTCTTATTGAGAATTAACAGAGATTTAGATGTTGTTTTATTGGTCAAGAAAAATAGTAAAAAATAAAAAATGACACCACCATCATGGAGATCAGAGTTTGCTTTATTTGGGCTCTTGACCCTTCCTTACTTATGTTAGAATTCTCTCTGTAGTAACGCATGCATTGTTATAAAACAGTGATGACACTGCCTTTCTATGATGATATAGTTATTGTGAGATTGCATTACAGTATCTGATCATATGTTTATTTTATAAATTCTGGTTTGACAGCATAGGTGGAAAAAGTTATATTAATTAATTTTAAATTGATACATTTCATAGAAAAATTGAAACTACTGCATCATTTCGACATACACAGACATCAAGAATCAGCATATAAATCTCAACAATGGTGATGAAAAAAAACGCTTCACACTGCAATGGATGCTGGGTATAAACATAGGACAAAAATCCCATCATGCACTGCAGTATGAATAATTATTGTCACCACTGTTGAGGATTGTATGCAATGTTTTCATGTATAAGCCTGAGCGGTAATAGTTGCGCTTTTTTAACACTGAACCGTTATGGTGGTGTCTGTCTTAGATTTCTTTTTTATTAAATGATGATCAAGACATCAAAGAGAACGAGCTCTTTTTATGATCTTCTTTTGAAATGGCTCTCAAGCAGAGAAGTCAAGCTAATCTTCTTTGTTATAATTTTAATTCAGCAATGTATTAGTGTTTGCTATAAAACACTATTATAATCAGTCATACGTAAGTCATAAAAGGGTAACTATCCCAACTAAAACAAACCCTGGCCACCATGATGGTGGCATAATTTCTGACCAATAAAACAACATCTAAACCTCTGTTAATTCTCAATAAGAGCTTCTGTAGACATGTGAAAATAAAGTCAGTAATAAGTGAAGATGGTAATGCTGTTTGTGGAGTTGATTAATCAGATCTTCAGAGATTGAATGTCTTTTATCTTGAGTTGATTTAATCTAAGACTGGCTGAAGCTGTTTCTGTTCTTGTTGTTCATCTTTTCTTCATTGATTCGGCTTGTTAACAGCAGGTGTTCATCATTAATGTTCAGTCATCACTCAATCACTTCATTATCTCATTAACTCCAACACTGATTCAGTGTTACATTTAACAGCCTGTAGAGTGCACACTGCGTAGTGTTCATTTCATCTGGGCTAATCCCGAGGACAAAACTGTCTAGGCCCCACGTAGGCAACCCACATCAGACCCACCTGGGTCCCATATGGGTGTGTTGGCTGGGTTCATTTCATAGACATGTTTTATTATATATATATATATATATATATATATATATATATATAGTCAAGTCAAGTCAAGTCATCTTTATTTATATAGCGCTTTTTACAATGCAAATTGTGGCAAAGCAGCTTTACATTAATAAGAAAATGGTGTCATTGTGCAGCTTATTCTATATATTATTGATTCATTCCGTTGCAAATATCAGTAGTTATTAGTCTAGTTAATTTAGGTATATCAGCACTGCAGAAAACAGTGACGTAATCGTCCGGCTCAGCTCAGTTTGTATACAACGGCGCCAATGCAGGCATATCAAAAACACTGCTGAATATCAAGCAAGTGTCCCCAACTTAAGCAAGCCAAAGGCAACAGCGGCAAGGAACCAAAACTCCAACAAATGGAGAAAAAAACCTCGGGAGAAACCAGGCTTAGTCGGGGGGCCAGTTCTCCTCTGGCCAACAGTGAACACTTGTCCGATACTCAGGCAGAGTTACGGGTCATTAAACCGATTTGGAATCGCAACAGTCAAAATATTTAATCTAGTTCCATCTAGTTTAAGATCTTTTTGATCACGCCGGTATGGGACGGTTTGTTGGGATATGTGCCACTGGCTGATGAGTCGGTAAGGTCTTAACAAAGGATGAGCTAGTTAACACAGTCTCCGCCGACACCACAGGGCCACATTGCTGCCGCACACAGGCACAGGTTCCCCGTCCGACCCGGACACGGCCCAGATCCAGCCAATCACGTTAATTGGTAATCCTCGGGATAAGCAGAGAGACAAAAAATTAGCGTAGACGCCATTCTTCTTCTGATGTACCGAGTACATCTGGTGTTATAGGAAGTGTTCCCGGTTCTGGCTGACCTGATCTATGCAGCCTAACAATCCTTTAACGGATATGAAGACAAAAGTTTATAGTGCGTTGTGTGTATGCCAGGTTAAATAGATGCGTTTTTAGTCTAGATTTAAACTGACAGAGTGTGTCTGCTTCCCGAACAATGCTAGGAAGATTGTTCCAGAGTTTAGGTGCCAAATAGGAAAAGGATCTACCGCCAGCGGTTGATTTTGATATTCTAGGTATTAACAACTGGCCAGAATTCTGAGATCGTAATAGACGCGAAGGACTATAATGCATTAAGAGCTCACTCAGGTACTAGGGAGCTAAGCCATTTAGTGCTTTGTAAGTAATTAGCAAGATTTTAAAATCTATACGATGTTTAATAGGGAGCCAGTGCAGTTTTGACAGAACCGGGCTAATATGTTCATATTTCCTGGTTCTAGTAAGGACTCTAGCAGCTGCGTTTTGGACCAGCTGTAATTTGTTTATCACGCTAGCAGGGCAACCACCCAATAGAGCGTTACAGTAATCTAGTCTCGAGATCATAAACGCATGAACTAGCTGATCCGCATTTGTCATTGAGAGCATATGTCGCAATTTAGATATATTTTTAAGATGGAAGAATGCGGTTTTACATATGCTAGAAATGTGGCTTTCAAATGAAAGATTGGTATCAAAGAGCACACCTAGGTTCCTAACTGACGAAGACGACTTAACAGAGCAGCCATCAAGTGTTAGACAGTATTCTAGGTTTTTATGTGCTGAAGTTTTTGGTCCAATAATTAGAATCTCTGTTTTTTCTGAATTTAGTAGTAGGAAATTACTAATCATCCAATATTTTATATCAGCTACGCATTCTGTTAATTTTGAGAATTGGTAGGTTTCGTCAGGGCGCGAGGAAAAATAGAGCTGAGTATCATCAGCGTAACAGTGAAAGCTAATGCCATGCTTCCTAATGACATCTCCCAAGGGTAGCATGTACAGAGTGAAAAGCAACGGTCCTAGAACTGAGCCTTGTGGTACTCCATATTTAACTTGTGATCGAAATGACATCTCGTTTACTACTACAAACTGATAATGGTCAGATAAGTATGATTTGAACCATGCCAATGCAATTCCACTAATTCCAGCATAATTTTCTAGTCTATTGAAAAGAATATTGTGGTCGATAGTGTCAAAAGCAGCACTGAGGTCTAGTAA
This sequence comes from Opsariichthys bidens, assembly GCA_037194245.1. Classification (NCBI taxonomy): domain Eukaryota; kingdom Metazoa; phylum Chordata; class Actinopteri; order Cypriniformes; family Xenocyprididae; genus Opsariichthys; species Opsariichthys bidens. Next base: position 7,723,506 of record CM074315.1, on the reverse strand, counting down.
CACTAATAGAGAGATACAACCATGATCTAATGATAAGAGCAAATCATTTGTAACTCTAATGAGAGCAGTCTCAGTACTATGGTACGGTCTAAATCCTGACTGGAAATCCTCACAGATACCATTTCTTTCCAGGTAGGAACTAAGCTGAGATGATACTGCCTTTTCTAGTATTTTTGACAGAAAAGGTAGATTGGAAATCGGTCTGTAATTGACTAATTCACCAGGATCAAGTTGTGGTTTTTTAATAAGAGGTTTGATAATAGCCTGCTTAAAATTTTTCGGTACGTAACCTAGTGATAAAGATGAATTAATGATCTGAAGAAGAGGATCTATGACCTCTGGAAGCATCTCTTTCAATAGCTTAGTCGGTATAGGGTCTAACATACATGTTGTAGATTTTGATGATTTAACAAGTTTAGACAATTCTTCCTTTCCTATAGCAGCGAATGAATGGAATTTTTCCTCAGGGATACAACAACCCACTGTCTGATGTGATACTGTAGTAGACAGTTGCATGGCTATAATTTTCTCTCTAATGTTGTCAATCTTGCAAGTAAAGAAGTTCATTAAGTCATTACTGCTGTGCTGTTTGGAAACATCAGAAGTTGAGGCTGTATTTCTTGTTAATTTAGCCACTGTATTAAATAAATACTTAGGGTTGTGTTTATTTTCTTCTAAAAGATTTAAAAAATAAGCAGATCTAGCGGTTTTTACAGCCTTTCTGTACTCCCATCATTTTCTCTCTCCATGAAATCCGAAAAACTTCTAGTTTTGAATTCTTCCAGCTGCGCTCCATTTTTCTTGCTGCTCTCTTAAGGGCCCGAGTGTGCTCGTTATACCATGGCGTTGGACTAATATCCTTAATCTTTTTTAAGCGCAAAGGAGCGACAGAATCTACAGGGTTCGAAAAGAGAGTGTCAATAGTTTCTGTTGCAACATCGAGTTCTTCTAGGCTGTCTGGTTTGCTAAGTTGATGAAACTGATCAGGAAGATTATTTATAAAGCAATTTTTAGCGGTAGAAGTGATGGTTCTAACATATTTATGGCAGACAGGAATCCCAAAGCGTCTTTTTCATTATCTACATGTATATTAAAATCACCAACAATAAGGACTTTATCCACAGCCAGTACTAACTACGATAGAAAATCAGCAAATTCTTTGATAAAATCTTTATGGTGCCCTGGTGGCCTGTATACAGTAGCCAACACAAATTTCAAATGAGAGTTGTCACTAACATTATATAAACTTATATAAAGCACCATCACTTCAAAAGAGATATATTTGAAAGACTTTTGAGTAATACTGAAGATATTACTATAGATTACAGCAACACCTCCCCCTTTACCTTTCTGACGAGGTTCGTGTCGATAATAGTAACCTTGAGGGCTAGACTCATTATATATATATATATATATATATATATATATATATATATATATATATATATATATATATATATATATATATATATGAAGAAAAATATATCCTCTGCTTATTCTACCTATTTCCGGCTTCACTTGGATATGTTCCTTTCACCTTTTAGTAATTGGAGTTAAATCTTAAAAAAATAATAATAATAGAAAGCTATTAGTAAATTGTGGCCCGCCATTGGCTGTCCCGTACACACGTGTGTTGGCGCCTTCGATGACGTCATCGCTCGCGCCTTTCCTTCCCTCCCCTCGTTCAGTCAGCGTCGAGTCTTTTTAGGTGAGGGCAACAGATTATGGTATTTTGCACATTTACACAGTTTGATTAAGCGATATTTTACAGACTCGTTTCTGTATTGTTTTCATCGAGCACAGCACTACTTATGAGTCTTTTCTGGCGTCTTCCTACTGAAATGAACATTTAGTGCAGCAGCAGCAGCGAGTATGTGAGGGGAATATGTTGAATTCATTCAGACCTGAGTGCTTTTGTGTGATTGTTTCGATGTTTCGCGTGAGAAATTGTACTGAAAGTTTGATATCTGTGAGGGGAATCATTGGGAATCGATCTCTAGTTTTTTCATATTTACCTTTTTTCTCTATAGACATTTATTTTTGGCAGATTACATTCACTTGTTAAAGAGTTAATAGTTTTATGATTATTGTCAGTTTATGATTATTGTTTCACCTCATTTATTATGCTGATGTCTTTAGATCTGCTGTAAATGGACACTTAAATTAAGTAAACTAATAACTATTGATATTTGCAACGGAATGAATCAATAATATATAGAATAAGCTGCACAATGACACCATTTTCTTATTAATGTAAAGCTGCTTTGCCACAATTTGCATTGTAAAAAGCGCTATATAAATAAAGATGACTTGACTTGACTTGCCTTAAAGCGCATTTCATTGGCATCAGATAAGGTTGTTATGATACTATAAATGTGTCTTAATATACTATACCAGCAGAAGTATCACAATACTAAGTGGTGTTGCAATACAACTTGTAACACAAATGTGCAAAATGAACCAAACTTTCATGAGTACATAAATGAAAAGAACATATGCTTTATGAGAATGAATAACCGGTTATTGTTGCCAAATTTAGTTCAATAAAAACAAATTTTATCTTGCTACTGCATAGTAGCACAAAAGCTCCTGTAAATGACATTTAGATGTGGCATTAATGTTTTAAATACAGAATCTTTGTATAGAAAATAGAAATAAGAAATGGTAGGGAAAAAATAGGAAATATTAAAAATACTTTTAGGAGGGGAAACTAAAACCACCAGTAGGTTGCAGCAAATCTTAAAGATATCATCCAAGATGTTTGTCTTTTTCAGTTGAAAAGAATTTTCTTTGAAGAAAACATTCCAGGATATTTGCAATGGAAAGGCACAATATAAATAAAAAAATTTTCCAACTAATCCTTTAATATAATTTTTTGTGAAAGCTCAGAGTGAGGGTTTAAACATATAATTTGAAATTGTGATGAATAGTTAGTATATTTAAAAGATATTAAAGTGTTTCTTGTGTTGGCATGTTTTAATGAAGCAGAAAAATCTTCTAGCTAGCAATAAAATAAGTTGTTAATTGTTGTTAGCTACAATAGAAGGAGAGATATTAATGTTTTAATTCATTAACTGATATATTTTTATTTTGGCAGATTTTCCAATTAAATTTATCACCAGTGAAGCTCCTCCCACAGCAGTTCTCCAATAAATGCTGGAATATATTTCTATATGAGAACAAGAGTGATCCAGAACCTGCAGAATGAAACACACTGAAGAACAAAGAGGTTGGTGTTTATTCTCCATTCATTCATGATGCTGAACATCATTCATGTTACAAACATTCAAGCTCTTCTGCTCATTTAGATTGGCTGTAGCAGGAAAAGTCTTAAACTCCCCCTGTAATCAATAATTCTATCACTTAAGCCTCATCTTTTTGTTATCAAAATGACATTTTAATGTTTTTTTGTAACTTAATGTTAATCACACAGTGCTTTTAACAGCTGTGAAAAAAATATGCAAAAATGTTTTGGCTTTCAATAAATGGTCAGTAAAGGGAAGTTTGAGAATTTCATAATGTTTGTCAACATCAGATCACACAAAATAATATTTTAGCACTTTTATGTCTGGTTCACAATTTTTTCTACAAGCATGTCTTTAGTGAAACTTTTAGGACACGAGTAATGCAAAAAATATTTTGACTCTAGTTAAAGATGCGTTCACTCTACACTTTCAACATGTTCAGAAATTTCTACAGACACTGTAAACTTGAACAGGAATGCCGCCATTTCGCTTGAGCTTGTAATTCTAGTGGCCCACATTCACATGCGTATGAATTGAAGTCAGTGGAAGGAAAAGTTTAGTGTGACCGACCCTTAATTATTACAAAGTTTTCCAACTTTTTCCTATGCCCCATGACGCTTTGTGTGAATTATAGCTGTAACGTCTGTTAAGCTGTAAACAATCAGTGAAAGCCTCGTTCTTTGAACGCAAAAATACGTTTTCTAGTAAACTGGGTACAGTGACATGACATTATTCTAATCACTCTTCATCCATCAACCTTAAAACATGTTACTACCCCCTGGCTCAAAGGGAAACAACACAAAGGAGCACACACAACCATAGCTTAGCTTAAAAGGAAATAGACTTTATTAATCAAATTAATCCCAAAAACAAGAATATAGCTGCTAGCAGCAATGTGCGGGCCCAAGCCGGTGGCACCGCCACCTCGGTGGTTTAAGGACAACTGGGCACGGCGGGCAAAATGAATTTAAACGGTGTCTCCAGTTGGAGACTGACCAGTTAGTTGAGTCAGATTATTCAATATAATACTAACTAAAAGCCATCATATCATAGCAAAGTTATCATTAGCAGTTCAAAGTGTTATATATTCAGGTGAATTTATCTTATTATATTGTTAAACTAATTATATAAAACTAAATAGTCAGTGAAATACAAATGAACTGGTTCTTTGCCTTTATTTCTTTATACAAATTTATAGAAGAGAAGGGCTAAGAGATTTCCTATCCTTTAATGCAGACAAAAGGAGACAGCAATGAAAGGGTTAAACCTGCAAGACCCTCAGAGAGAGAGAGAAGGGGGGGGGATATTCAGAAGATATATTTTGAAGAAAACAAGTATGTTGATCTGAAATATAGTAAAATCATTTTAAATTAATCCAGGTTCCTTTGAATTTATCTTAAGGTATTTTATGTTATTTTTAACCATATTATTAAACTAATTATATAGAACCATATAGTCAGTCCACGACAACTGAATTGGTTCTATGCCTTCATTTTTTATGAAATTTTCGGTCATATAATTCAGAAAAAAGGAGACAGCAATGAAAGGGTTAAACCTGCCAGACTAAAACACAGAGAACTGTGAGAGCTCGTGAACTGTCTGAATGTGTGTGCGTGCAATGTATGAGGAGAGCACAAATGTAATATAAACGATAACGATCCAAATACAATTTATTTGCAGAAGTTTATATTTTAGTTTTATTTTTTAAAATCCCTGCATGGATGTCGTTCTATGTATAACGTGCGCGATCATTATTAGGAGACGCTGCGCGTCTCTTTACGTGACAGAAATCTTCTAAATTCTAATTGAAGCTCTTTAATTCATTGTTGTGATTAAATGATGTGTAATCGCTGGAATGGAATGTAATCGCTGGAATGAACCAGGTTAAAAAACACGTAAATGATTTCGTGATCACTCTCACAGAAATCATCAAACTGTCAAAAAAAAAAAACGGCTCGTGATCTGTAGAATCGCTGGAATGGAATGGAATCTCTATTAAATATAGAAATTACGTGTGTATATTTCAATTATTCATGAATGATTGACAACTTCCAAATTCCCTTTTTGTTCTTAATTTAAACCTTCGCCACGGCAACACCATTTGAGATGTACTGTAATCGTTCGCAATTTAGCATCATCAGTATGTTGTCATCATGTGCAGAAGTTTATTATTAGTTATTTGCAGAAGTTTATATTTTAGTTTTATTTTTTTAAATCCCTGCATGGATGTCGTTCTTTGTATAACTGGGCGCGATCATTATTAGGAGACGCTGCGCGTCTCTTTGTGTGACATTAAAAAGCTTCTTTTACAGTTTGGAAGATTTTCTATGTTCTTGTGATCGAATCTTGTCTAATCGCTTGAATGATTTAAAGAATAAGGTTTAAAAACACTTAAAATCAAGTGGCTTTCACGCGGTCACGATCACTGCTTATAGAGAAATGACGCGCGGCTCTTTGTTTAATCCATTTGGAAACGAAGTTTGCACAGATGCCACACAGCGTCAACACATTAACACAGTCATACACATACAAATTCAAACTTCAATTTCAAAGAATTGAAAGGAACATTAAAAAGGAATGACAAGATTCTGAAAGACGCGAGAAAGAACGAGCCTCGGGAAGGTAAGGCTCTCAGACGCGACGCGTCTATAATTGTCACAGAACACCTTCTAAACTAAAAGTAAGCTTTTTATTACATTCTTGTGATTAAATCTTGTGTAATCGCTGGAATATTTTAACTTATAAGTTTAAAAAACACAAATGAGTTCGTGATCATTCACAGACATCACCAAACTGTGAAACAAGGGGCGTTGCTTCTCTGAGAGAACAGAAATACGTGCAGTATGTCCACTAGAGGGAGCCACGAGACCGTGTTTGTTAAGAGCCTCAAAAACACCCAAGAATATTATTAAATTTTGACGTCTTGCCATGGCAACAATATTTAAGATATCTCAAAGATATTCATATGTCTACATCTGAAATGTTTTGACATTATAATGAAGAAGTTTGAAGCAAATCGGATAAAAATAAGAGGGTGATCTCAAAGCATTTTGAAAGTGACACATTTCCTGCTGCCAATTGGTGGCGCTATATCTTTGACTCATAATAGTCACATCCATGTACTCGGCCTCCTACAACGAACACACAGGTGAAGTTTCATAAAAATAAATAAATGTATGCAGACGTTATAACACACTTCCTGTTTCACTTTTCTCGCCATAAATTCGTTGCCTCGCCACGGGCAAACCGTTTGAGATATCAAAAATCCCCTGGCAATTTTGCGTCATCAATGTCTTGACTTCATGCTGACCGAGTTTGGTGGTGATCGGATTAAGCGCCTAGGAGGAGTATATCAAATTCCAGAGCATGCGTTTTTCAAACAACCCATAATAGCTCACTTCCTGTTGAGGCGGCGAACAACTTAGAGCACGAAAGTTGTCAGGCCCGATAAGGTCTATATGTGTACCGAGTTTCATACCAATATGTGCAAGCGTGTTTGATATATGGACCAAGTTTTCGGACCCCATTCAAGGGGGCGCTGTCGAGCCCCCCTGCCACGCCCGGGTCCCAGCCTCTGTGACGCCCTAATGGCCGCAGGTTCCAATGCGTGTGCAAAGTTTCAAGAGTTTTCGTGCATGCTAAGGGCCCCAAAAGTGCCAAAAACCTAAAAAAAAAAAAAAAAAAATAATAATAATAAATATAGCTGCTAGCAGCAATGTGCGGGCCCAAGCCGGTGGCACCGCCACCTCGGTGGTTTAAGGACAACTGGGCACGGCGGGCAAAATGAATTTAAACGGTGTCTCCAGATGGAGACTGACCAGTTAGGTGAGTCAGATTATTCAATATAATACTAACTAAAAGCGATCATATCATAGCAAAGTTATAATTAGCAGTTCAAAGTGTTATATATTCAGCTGAATTTATCTTATTATATTGTTAAACTAATTATATAAAACTAAATAGTCAGTGAAATACAAATGAACTGGTTCTTTGCCTTTATTTCTGTATACAAATTTATAGAAGAGAAGGGCTAAGAGATTTCCTATCCTACAATGCAGACAAAAGGAGACAGCAATGAAAGGGTTAAACCTGCAAGACCCTGAGAGAGGGGGGTGGGGGGTGGGGGGAAAGAGATATTCAGAAGAAATATTTTTAAGAAAAAAGAAAAAAAGTATATTGATCTGAAATATAGTACATTCATTTTAAATTCAACCAGGTTCCTTTGAATTTATTTTAAGGTATTTTACGTTATTTTTAACCATATTATTAAACTAATTATATAGAACCATATAGTCAGTGCACTAAAACTGAACTGGTTCTATGCCTTTATTTTTATGAGATTTCCTATAATGTAGACAAAAGGAGACAGCAATGAAAGGGTTAAACCTGGAAGACCCTGAGAGAGAGAAAGAGAGAGAGAGAGAGAGAGAGAGAGAGAGAGAGAGATTCAGAAGAAATATTTTGAAGAAAACAAGTATATTGATCTGAAATATAGTACATTCATTTTAAATTCATCCAGGATCCATTGAATTTATCTTAAGGTATTTTACGTCATTTTTAACCATATTATTAAACTAATTATATAGAACCATATAGTCTGTGCAGGACAACTGAATTGGTTCTATGCCTTCATTTTTTATGAGATTTCCGATTCTATAATTCAGAAAAAAAGATACAGCAATGAAAGGGTTAAACCTGGAAGACCCTCAGAGAGAGAGAGGGGGGGGGGGGGGGGGAGATATTCAGAAGATAAATTTTGAAGAAAACAAGTATATTGATCTGAAATATAGTACAATCATTTTAAATTCATCCAGGTTCCTTTGAATTTATCTTAAGGTATTTTATGTTATTTTTAACCATATTATTAAACTAATTATATAGAAGCATATAGTCAGTGCACGACAACTGAATTGGTTCTATGCCTTCATTTTTTATGAAATTTCCGATCCTATAATTCAGAAAAAAGGAGACAGCAATGAAAGGGTTAAACCTGCCAGACTAAAACACAGAGAACTGTGAGAGCTCGTGAACTGTCTGAATGTGTGTGCGTGCAATGTATGAGGAGAGCACGAATGTAATATAAACGATAACGATCCAAATACAATTTATTTATAGAAGTTTATATTTTAGTTTTATTTTTTAAAATCCGTGCATGGATGTAGTTCTTTGTATAACTGGGCGCGATCATTATTAGGAGACGCTGCGCGTCTCTTTACGTGACAGAAATCTTATAAATTGTAATTGAAGCTCTTTAATTCATTGTTGTGATTAAATGTTGTGTAATCGCGGAATGGAATGGAATCGCTGGAATGAACCAGGTTAAAAAACACGTAAATGATTTCGTGATCACTCTCACAGAAATCATCAAACTGTCAAAAAAAAAAAACGGCTCGCGATCTGTAGAATCGCTGGAATGGAATGGAATCGCTATTAAATATAGAAATTAGGTGTGTATATTTCAATTATTCATGAATGATTGACAACTTCCAAATTCCCTTTTTGTTCTTAATTTAAACCTTCGCCATGGCAACACCATTTGAGATACACTATAATCGTTCGCAATTTAGCATCATCAGTAAGTTGTCATCATGTGCAGAAGTTTATTATTAGTTATTTGCTGAAGTTTATATTTTAGTTTTATTTTTTAAAATCCCTGCATGGATGTCGTTCTTTGTATGACTGGGCGCGATCATTATTAGGAGACGCTGCGCGTCTCTTTGTGTGACATTAAAAAGCTTCTTTTACAGTTTGGAAGATTTTCTATGTTCTTGTGATCGAATCTTGTCTAATCGCTTGAATGTATTAAAGAATAAGGTTTAAAAACACTTAAAATCAAGTGGCTTTCACACGGTCACGATCACTGCTTATGGAGAAATGACGGGCGGCTCTTCGTTTAATCCATTAGGAAACGAAGTTTGCACAGATGCCACACAGCATCAACACATTAACACAGTCATACACATACAAATTCAAACTTCAATTTCAAAGAATTGAAAGGAACATTAAAAAGGAATGACAAGATTCTGAAAGACGCGAGAAAGAACGAGCCTCGGGAAGGTAAGGCTCTCAGACGCGGCGCGTCTATAATTGTCACAGAACACCTTCTAAACTAAAATTAAGCTTTTTAATACATTCTTGTGATTAAATCTTGTGTAATCGCTGGAATATTTTAATTTATAAGTTTAAAAAACACAAATGAGTACGTGATCATTCACAGACATCACCAAACTGTGAAACATCAAGGGGCGTTGCTTCTCTGAGTGAACAGAAAGTACACAAAGCTGTCCACTAGAGGGAGCCACGAGACTGTGTTTGTTAAGAGCCTCAAAAACACCCAAGAATATTATTAAAGTTTGACGTCTTGCCATGGCAACAATATTTAAAAAATCACAAAGACATTCACATGTCTACATCTGAAATGTTTTGACATTATAATGAAGAAGTTTGAAGCAAATCGGGTAAAAATAAGAGGGTGATCTCAAAGCATTTTGAAAGTGACACATTTCCTGCTGCCAATTGGTGGCGCTATATCTTTGACTCATAATAGTCACATCCATGTACTCGGCCTCCTACAACGAACACACAGGTGAAGTTTCATAAAAATCAATGAATGTATGCAGACGTTATAACACACTTCCTGTTTCTCTTTTCTCGCCATAAATTCGTTGCCTCGCCACGGGCAAACCGTGTGAGATATCAAAAATCCCCTGGCAATTTTGCGTCATCAATGTCTTGACTTCATGCTGACCGAGTTTGGTGGTGATCGGATTAAGCGCCTAGGAGGAGTATATCAAATTCCAGAGCATGCGCTTTTCAAACAACCCATAATAGCTCACTTCCTGTTGAGGCGGCGAACAACTTAGAGCACGAAAGTTGTCAGTGCCGATGAGTTCTATACGTGTTTTGAGTTTCATACCAATATGTGCAACCGCGTTTGATATATGGACCAAGTTTTCAGACCCCATTCAAGGGGGCGCTGTCGAGCCCCCCTGCCACGCCCGGGTCCTAGCCTCTGTGAAATCGTAATCGCCGCGGGTTCCAATGCGTGTGCAAAGTTTCAAGAGTTTTTGAGCATGTTAAGGGCCCCAAAAAGCCCCGAACGGTTGAAAAAAAATAAAAATAATAATAAATATAGCTGCTAGCAGCAATGTGCGGGCCCAAGCCGGTGGCACCGCCACTTCGGTGGTTTAAGGACAACTGGGCACGGCGGGCAAAATGAATTTAAACGGTGTCTCCAGTTGGAGACTGACCAGTTAGTTGAGTCAGATTATTCAATATAATACTAACTAAAAGCGATCATATCATAGCAAACTAATCATTAGCAGTTCAAAGTGTTATATATTCAGCTGAATTTATCTTATTATATTGTTGAACTAATTATATAAAACTAAATAGTCAGTGAAATACAAATGAACTGGTTCTTTGCCTTTATTTCTTTATACAAATTTATAGAAGAGAAGGGCTAAGAGATTTCCTATCCTTTAATGCAGACAAAAGGAGACAGCAATGAAAGGGTTAAACCTGGAAGACCCTCAGAGAGAGAGAGAGAGAGAGAGAGAGAGGGGGGGGGGGCGGAGATATTCAGAAGATATATTTTGAAGAAAACAAGTATATTGATCTGAAATATAGTAAATCATTTTAATACATTCTTGTGATTAAATCTTGTGTAATCGCTGGAATATTTTAATTTATAAGTTTAAAAAACACAAATGAGTACGTGATCATTCACAGACATCACCAAACTGTGAAACATCAAGGGGCGTTGCTTCTCTGAGTGAACAGAAAGTACACAAAGCTGTCCACTAGAGGGAGCCACGAGACCGTGTTTGTTAAGAGCCTCAAAAACACCCAAGAATATTATTAAAGTTTGACGTCTTGCCATGGCAACAATATTTAAAAAATCACAAAGACATTTACATGTCTACATCTGAAATGTTTTGACATTATAATGAAGAAGTTTGAAGCAAATCGGGTAAAAATAAGAGGGTGATCTCAAAGCATTTTGAAAGTGACACATTTCCTGCTGCCAATTGGTGGCGCTATATCTTTGACTCATAATAGTCACATCCATGTACTCGGCCTCCTACAACGAACACACAGGTGAAGTTTCATAAAAATCAATGAATGTATGCAGACGTTATAACACACTTCCTGTTTCTCTTTTCTCGCCATAAATTCGTTGCCTCGCCACGGGCAAACCGTGTGAGATATCAAAAATCCCCTGGCAATTTTGCGTCATCAATGTCTTGACTTCATGCTGACCGAGTTTGGTGGTGATCGGATTAAGCGCCTAGGAGGAGTATATCAAATTCCAGAGCATGCGCTTTTCAAACAACCCATAATAGCTCACTTCCTGTTGAGGCGGCGAACAACTTAGAGCACAAAAGTTGTCAGGCCCGATAAGGTCTATATGTGTACCGAGTTTCATACCAATATGTGCAACCGTGTTTGATATATGGACCAAGTTTTCGGACCCCATTCAAGGGGGCGCTGTCGAGCCCCCCTGCCACGCCCGGGTACCAGCCTCTGTCACGTCCTAATGGCCGCAGGTTCCAATGCGTGTGCAAAGTTTCAAGAGTTTTTGAGCATGTTAAGGGCCCCAAAAAGCCCCGAACGGTTGAAAAAAAATAAAAATAATAATAACTAGCAGCGATGACGGGCCCAAGCCGGTGGCACCGCCAACCCGGTGGCATCAAGGCAACTGTGCACAGCGGGAAAAATGAATTTAAAAGGTGTCTCCAGTTGGAGACTGACCAGTTAGTCGAGTCAGATTATTCAATAGAATACTAACTAAAAGCGATCATATCATAGCCAACTTATCATTAGCAGTTCAAAGTGTTATATATTCAGCTGAATTTATCTTATTATATTGTTAAACTAATTATATAAAACTAAATAATCAGTGAAATACAAATGAACTGGTTCTTTGCCTTTATTTCTTTATACAAATTTATAGAAGAGAAGGGCTAAGAGATTTCCTATGCTATAATGCAGACAAAAGGAGACAGCAATGAAAGGGTTAAACCTGCAAGACCCTGAGAGAGGGGGGGGGGAGATATTCAGAAGAAAAATTTTGAAGAAAACAAGTATATTGATCTGAAATATAGTACAATCATTTTAAATTCATCCAGGTTCCACACTCTCCTCAGCCGCTCCAGCAACGGACGCAACCCAGAAAATGAAATCAAGCGTGGTTGTGCAGCACTTGTTTGTACATGCTTGTTTGCAGTCTGTGTACTTTGGACTTTATTTTGTAAATATGTAAAAAAAATAAAAAAATCAGAATTGTATCCAACCTTGTTTAGAAATAACCATAGTGCCATCTTTTGATTATTATTAAATTTATTTTTTATGTCTTGTGCTTAAACAGAACGTTATTGTGCTTATTTTTAAGTTAAACTACATTGATAAAAAAACGTTTGAATTTCTTATTCAATGTTAGTGTTATTGTATATAGAAATAAACAGTGTATAATTCAGAGAATATTGTTTAGTGTTATAAATTATCATTGAGTGTCATCTCAAAAATAGGTATATGCTGCCCTCTAGTGCTCATTATAAATATATGACATTTGATCATTTCAATTATTTTAAGAGTACTGTTTCACCTTATTTTAATTTACACATACATCTTGAAATGAAAAAATAAATTAAAATATGTTTATTTATGATATTTGTACTAATAAATATAGAAATTAGGTGTGTATATTGCAATTATTCATAAATAATTTACAACTTCTAAATTCCCTTTTAGTTCTTAGTTTAAACCTTCGCCATGGCAACACCATATGAGATGTACTTTAATCATTCGCAATTTAGCATCTTCAGTATGTTGTCATCATGTGCAGAAGTTTATTATTAGTTATTTGCAGAAGTTTATATTTCAATTTTATTTTTTAAAATCCCTGCATAAAGTTGTTTGTATAACTGGGTGCGATCATTATTAGGAGACGCTGCGCGTCTCTTTGTGTGACAGAAAATCTTCCAAACTGTAATTGAAGATTTTTAATATGTTCTTGTGATCGAATCTTGTCTAATCGCTTGGATATTTTAATGAATAAGGATTAAAAACATGAGCTTTCATGATTTCGTGATCACTCCCTTTCAGAGAAATGATGCGCGGCTCTTTGTTTAAATTCATTAGGAAATGAAGTTGGCACAGATGCCACACAGCGTCAACACAACACTGTCATTCACATGAACATTCAAACAAAGGAATGAAAAGAACATGAAAATAATCACCTGTAAATGAGTTCGTGATCATTCACAGATCATGTGATCATTCATTCATATATCAAACTGTCAAAAACACGGCTCGCGATGTCTTCATGTTTTCATGTGTTTATATTGTAAAATCGCTGGAATGTCTTCAGCATCTTCAGAATGTTGTCATCATGCGCAGAAATTTATTATTAGTTATTTGCAGAAGTTTATATTTTAATTTTATTTTTTAAAATCATTGCATTGTAAAGTTATCTGTATAACTGGGCGCGATCATTATTAGGAGACACTGCGCTACACAGAAAATCTTCCAAACTGTACAAGAAGCTTTTTAATATGTTCTTGTGATCGAATCTTGTCTAATCGCTTGAATGCTTTAAAGAATAATGTTTAAAAACACTTAAAATCAAGTGGCTTTCACGCGGCCACGATCACTGCTTTCAGAGAAATGACGCGCGGCTCTTTGTTTAATCCATTAGGAAAGTTTGCACAGGCCTGAATTGTAAAACGAAAGCAAACTTTCTCTCCGTCTATGAAATTAGAGTGACTGTTTGTCAATACTCGCGATCAGTAAATTAATTTTTTTCATGTGTTTCTTTGCTTGTATATTATACATTCGCTTGAAAGTTTTAATGAATGAAATGACATGTAAACAAAGTCGTGAGTTGTAAAACGAAAGGTTGTTCAAAACTCGCGGCTCGTGTGCTTCTATGAGTGCACCTGCAGTACTATCCACTAGAGGGAGCCACGAGACCGTTTTTTAAAAATTCAGAGCTTGATTTTTCAAAATAGCCATATTCAAACCAAAATATCTGACTTCCTGTTGGTCGGAGCTAATGACTGTATATTAGAAAGTTGTCTGGCTAAATTAGAAGAATATGTGTGCCGAGTTTGGTGACTGTAGGTTAAACTAACCCCAAAACTATTGTGAAAAGATGGCGCTACAGAGCCCCTCAACCACGCCCAGTTTTAAGGCTTTTCCCATGTCTACAAGATGACAATATTCACGTGTGTGTTGAGTTTCATGCAATTTGAAGCATGTTAAGAACCTCAAAAACACCCAAGAATATTATTAAAGTTTGACGTCTTGCCATGGCAACAATATTTAAGATATCTCAAAGATATTCATATGTCTACATCTGAAATGTTTTGACATTATAATGAAGAAGTTTGAAGAAAATCGGATAAAAATAAGACAGTGATCTCAAAGTCTTTTGAAAGTGACACATTTCCTGCTGCCAATTGGTGGCGCTATATCTTTGACTCATAATAGTCACATCCATGTACTCGGCCTCCTACAACGAACACACAGGTGAAGTTTCATAAAAATCAATAAATGTATGCAGACGTTATAACACACTTCCTGTTTCTCTTTTCTCGCCATAAATTCGTTGCCTCGCCACGGGCAAACCGTGTGAGATATCAAAAATCCCCTGGCAATTTTGCGTCATCAATGTCTTGACTTCATGCTGACCGAGTTTGGTGGTGATCGGATTAAGCGCCTAGGAGGAGTATATCAAATTCCAGAGCATGCGCTTTTCAAACAACCCATAATAGCTCACTTCCTGTTGAGGCGGCGAACAACTTAGAGCACGAAAGTTGTCAGTGCCGATGAGTTCTATACGTGTTTTGAGTTTCATACCAATATGTGCAACCGCGTTTGATATATGGACCAAGTTTTCAGACCCCATTCAAGGGGGCGCTGTCGAGCCCCCCTGCCACGCCCGGGTCCTAGCCTCTGTGAAATCATAATCGCCGCGGGTTCCAATGCGTGTGCAAAGTTTCAAGAGTTTTCGTGCATGTTAAGGGCCCCAAAAGTGCCAAAAACCTAAAAAAAAATAATAATGAAGAAGAAGAAGAATAATAATCCTTAGGAAAACAATAGGGCCTTCGCCCTTACAGGGCTTGGGCCCTAAATATAGCTGCTAGCAGCAATGTGCGGGCCCAAGCCGGTGGCACCGCCACCTCGGTGGTTTAAGGACAACTGGGCACGGTGGGCAAAATGAATTTAAACGGTGTCTCCAGATGGAGACTGACCAGTTAGTTGAGTCAGATTATTTAATATAATACTAACTAAAAGCCATCATATCATAGCAAAGTTATCATTAGCAGTTCAAAGTGTTATATATTCAGCTGAATTTATCTTATTATATTGTTAAACTAATTATATAAAACTAAATAGTCAGTGAAATACAAATGATCTGGTTCTTTGCCTTTATTTCTTCATACAAATTTATAGAAGAGAAGGGCTAAGAGATTTCCTATCCTTTAAAGCAGACAAAAGGAGACAGCAATGAAAGGGTTAAACATGCAAGACCCTCAGAGAGGGGGGGGGGGATATTCAGAAGAAATATTTTGAAGAAAACAAGTATATTGATCTGAAATATAGTACATTTATTTTAAATTCATCCAGGATCCATTGAATTTATCTTAAGGTATTTTACGTCATTTTTAACCATATTATTAAACTAATTATATAGAACCATATAGTCTGTGCAGGACAACTGAATTGGTTCTATGCCTTCATTTTTTATGAGATTTCCGATTCTATAATTCAGAAAAAAAGAGACAGCAATGAAAGGGTTAAACCTGGAAGACCCTCAGAGAGAGAGAGGGGGGGGTGGATATTCAGAAGATATATTTTGAAGAAAACAAGTATATTGATCTGAAATATAGTACAATCATTTTAAATTCATCCAGGTTCCTTTGAATTTATCTTAAGGTATTTTATGTTATTTTTAACCATATTATTAAACTAATTATATAGAAGCATATAGTCAGTGCACGACAACTGAATTGGTTCTATGCCTTCATTTTTTATGAAATTTCCGATCCTATAATTCAGAAAAAAGGAGACAGCAATGAAAGGGTTAAACCTGCCAGTCTAAAACACAGAGAACTGTGAGAGCTCGTGAACTGTCTGAATGTGTGTGCGTGCAATGTATGAGGAGAGCACGAATGTAATATAAACGATAACGATCCAAATACAATTTATTTATAGAAGTTTATATTTTAGTTTTATTTTTTAAAATCCGTGCATGGATGTAGTTCTTTGTATAACTGGGCGCGATTACGTGACAGAAATCTTATAAATTGTAATTGAAGCTCTTTAATTCATTGTTGTGATTAAATGTTGTGTAATCGCGGAATGGAATGGAATCGCTGGAATGAACCAGGTTAAAAAACACGTAAATGATTTCGTGATCACTCTCACAGAAATCATCAAACTGTCAAAAAAAAAAAAACGGCTCGCGATCTGTAGAATCGCTGGAATGGAATGGAATCGCTATTAAATATAGAAATTAGGTGTGTATATTTCAATTATTCATGAATGATTGACAACTTCCAAATTCCCTTTTTGTTCTTAATTTAAACCTTCGCCATGGCAACACCATTTGAGATACACTATAATCGTTCGCAATTTAGCATCATCAGTAAGTTGTCATCATGTGCAGAAGTTTATTATTAGTTATTTGCTGAAGTTTATATTTTAGTTTTATTTTTTAAAATCCCTGCATGGATGTCGTTCTTTGTATAACTGGGCGCGATCATTATTAGGAGACGCTGCGCGTCTCTTTGTGTGACATTAAAAAGCTTGTTTTACAGTTTGGAAGATTTTCTATGTTCTTGTGATCGAATCTTGTCTAATCGCTTGAATGTATTAAAGAATAAGGTTTAAAAACACTTAAAATCAAGTGGCTTTCACGCGGTCACGATCACTGCTTATGGAGAAATGACGCGCGGCTCTTCGTTTAATCCATTAGGAAACGAAGTTTGCACAGATGCCACACAGCGTCAACACATTGACACAGTCATACACATACAAATTCAAACTTCAATTTCAAAGAATTGAAAGGAACATTAAAAAGGAATGACAAGATTCTGAAAGACGCGAGAAAGAACGAGCCTCGGGAAGGTAAGGCTCTCAGACGCGGCGCGTCTATAATTGTCACAGAACACCTTCTAAACTAAAATTAAGCTTTTTAATACATTCTTGTGATTAAATCTTGTGTAATCGCTGGAATATTTTAATTTATAAGTTTAAAAAACACAAATGAGTACGTGATCATTCACAGACATCACCAAACTGTGAAACATCAAGGGGCGTTGCTTCTATGATTGAACAGAAAGTACACAAAGCTGTCCACTAGAGGGAGCCACGAGACCGTGTTTGTTAAGAGCCTCAAAAACACCCAAGAATATTATTAAAGTTTGACGTCTTGCCATGGCAACAATATTTAAGATATCTCAAAGATATTCATATGTCTACATCTGAAATGTTTTGACATTATAATGAAGAAGTTTGAAGCAAATCGGATAAAAATAAGAGGGTGATCTCAAAGCATTTTGAAAGTGACACATTTCCTGCTGCCAATTGGTGGCGCTATATCTTTGACTCACAATAGTCACATCCATGTACTCGGCCTCCTACAACGAACACACAGGTGAAGTTTCATAAAAATCAATAAATGTATGCAGACGTTATAACACACTTCCTGTTTCTCTTTTCTCGCCATAAATTCATTGCCTCGCCACGGGCAAACCGTGTGAGATATCAAAAATCCCCTGGCAATTTTGCGTCATCAATGTCTTGACTTCATGCTGACCGAGTTTGGTGGTGATCGGATTAAGCGCCTAGGAGGAGTATATCAAATTCCAGAGCATGCGCTTTTCAAACAACCCATAATAGCTCACTTCCTGATGAGGCGGCGAACAACTTAGAGCACGAAAGTTGTCAGGCCCGATAAGGTCTATATGTGTACCGAGTTTCATACCAATATGTGCAAGCATGTTTGATATATGGACCAAGTTTTCGGACCCCATTCAAGGGGGCGCTGTCGAGCCCCCCTGCCACACCCGGGTCCCAGCCTCTGTCACGTCCTAATGGCCGCAGGTTCCAATGCGTGTGCAAAGTTTCAAGAGTTTTTGAGCATGTTAAGGGCCCCAAAAAGCCCCGAACGGTTGAAAAAAAATAAAAATAATAATAATAAATATAGCTGCTAGCAGCGATGTGCGGGCCCAAGCCGGTGGCACCGCCACCTCGGTGGTTTAAGGACAACTGGGCACGGCGGGCAAAATGAATTTAAACGGTGTCTCCAGTTGGAGACTGACCAGTTAGTTGAGTCAGATTATTCAATATAATACTAACTAAAAGCGATCATATCATAGCAAACTTATTATTAGCAGTTCAAAGTGTTATATATTCAGCTGAATTTATCTTATTATATTGTTAAACTAATTATATAAAACTAAATAGTCAGTGAAATACAAATGAACTGGTTCTTTGCCTTTATTTCTGTATACAAATTTATAGAAGAGAAGGGCTAAGAGATTTCCTATCCTTTAATGCCGACAAAAGGAGACAGCAATGAAAGGGTTAAATCTGCAAGACCCTCAGAAAGAGAGAGAGGGGGGGGAGGAGATATTCAGAAGATATATTTTGAAGAAAACAAGTATATTGATCTGAAATATAGTACCTTCATTTTAAATTCATCCAGGTTCCATTGAATTTATCTTAAGGTATTTTACGTTATTTTTAACCATATTATTAAACTGAAGCCATAGAACCAATTCAGTTGTCGTGCACTGACTATATGGTTCTATATAATTATTTTTCATGAGATTTCCGATTCTATAATTCAGAAAAAAAGAGACAACAATGAAAGGATTAAACCTGGAAGACCCTTAGAGAGAGAGAGAGAGAGACAGAGAGAGAGAGAGATATTCAGAAGAATTATTTTAAAGAAAACAAATATATTGATCTGAAATGTAGTATTTTCATTTTAAATTCATCCAGGTTCCATTGAATTTATCTTCCATCTTTTGGTTATTATTAAATTTCTTTTTTATTTCTTGTGCTTAAACAGAACGTTATTGTGCTTATTTTTAAGTTAAACTACATAGAATTAAAACGTTTGAATTTCTTATTCAATGTTAGTGTTATTGTTTATAGAAATAAACCGTGTATAATTCAAAGGAGAATATTGTTTAGTGTTATGAATTATCATTGAGTGTCATCTCAAAAATAGGTATATGCTGCCCTCTAGTGCTCATTATAATTATATGATTTAAGAGGACTGTTTCCCCTCATTTTAATTTCCACATACATCTTGAAATGAAAAAAATAAATTTAAATGTTTATTTATGATATTTGTACTAATAAATATAGAAATTAGGTTTGTATTTTTCAATTATTTATGAATAATTGACAACTTCTAAATTCCCTTTTTGTTCTTAATTTAAACCTTTGCCACGGCAACACCATATGAGATGTACTATAATCGTTCGCAATTTAGCATCTTCAGTATGTTGTCATCATGTGTAGAAGTTTATTATTAGTTATTTGCAGAAGTTTATATTTTAATTTTATTTTTTAAAATCCCTGCATAAAGTTATTTGTATAACTGGGCGCGATCATTATTAGGAGACGCTGCGCGTCTCTTTGTGTGACAGAAAATCTTCCAAACTGTAATTGAAGATTTTTAATATGTTCTTGTGATCGAATCTTGTCTAATCGCTTGAATATTTTAATGAATAAGGTTTAAAAACATGAGCTTTCATGATTTCGTGATCACTCCCTTTCAGAGAAATGATGCGCGGCTCTTTGTTTAATCCATTTGGAAACGAAGTTTGCACAGGCCTGAATTGTAAAACGAAAGCAAACTTTCTCTCCGTCTATGACATTAGAGTGGCTGTTTGTCAATACTCGCGATCGGTAAATTAATTTTTTAATATGTGCAAACTAAATTATCCGTTCGGGGCTTTTTGGGGCCCTTAACATGCTCAAAAACTCTTGAAACTTTGCACACGCATTGTTAAACTAATTATATAAGACTAAATAGTCAGTGAAATACAAATGAACTGGTTCTTTGCCGTTATTTCTTTAAATTTATAGAAGAGAAGGGCTAAGAGATTTCTTATCCTATAATGCAGACAAAACGAGAAAGCAATGAAACGGTTAAACTTACAAGACCCTGAGAGAGAAAGAGAGAGAGATTCAGAAGAAATATTATGATGAAAACAAGTATATTGATCTGAAATATAGTACATTCATTTTAAATTCATCCATGTTCCATTGAATTTATCTTAAGGTTTTTTTACGTTATTTTTAAACATATTATTAAACTAATTATATAGAACCATATAGTCAGTGCACGACAACTGAACTGGTTCTATGCCTTTATTTTTGTCTACATCTGAAATGTTTGGACATTATAATGAAGAAGTTTTAAGCAAATCGGGTAAAAATAAGAGTGTGATCTCAAAGCATTTTGAAAGTGACACATTTCCTGCTGCCAATTGGTGGCGCTATATCTTTGACTCACAATAGTCACATACATGTGCTCGGCTTCCTACAACGAACACACAGGTGAAGTTTCATAAAAATCAATGAATGTATGCAAACGTAATAACACACTTCCTGTTTCTGTTTTCTCGCCATAAATTTGTTGCCTCGCCACGGGCAAACCGTGTGAGATATCAAAAATCCCCTGGCAATTTTGCGTCATCATTGTCTTGACTTCATGCTGACCGAGTTTGGTGGTGATCGGATTAAGCGCCTAGGAGGAGTATATCAAATTCCAGAGCATGCGCTTTTCAAACAACCCATAATAGCTCACTTCCTGTTGAGGCGGCGAACAACTTAGAGCACGAAAGTTGTCAGGCCCGATAAGGTCTATATGTGTACCGAGTTTCATACCAATATGTGCAAGCGTGTTTGATATATGGACCAAGTTTTCGGACCCCATTCAAGGGGGCGCTGTCGAGCCCCCCTGCCACGCCCGGGTACCAGCCTCTGTCACGTCCTAATGGCCGCAGGTTCCAATGCGTGTGCAAAGTTTCAAGAGTTTTTGAGCATGTTAAGGGCCCCAAAAAGCCCCGAACGGTTGAAAAAAAATAAAAATAAATATAGCTGCTAGCAGCAATGTGCGGGCCCAAGCCGGTGGCACCGCCACCTCGGTGGTTTCAGGACAACTGGGCACGGCGGGCAAAATGAATTTAAACGGTGTCTCCAGTTGGAAACTGACCAGTTAGTTGAGTCAGATTATTCAATATAATACTAACTAAAAGCCATCATATCATAGCAAACTTATCATTAGCAGTTCAAAGTGTTATATATTCAGCTGAATTTATCTTATTATATTGTTAAACTAATTATATAAAACTAAATAGTCAGTGAAATACAAATGAACTGGTTCTTTGCCTTTATTTCTTTATACAAATTTATAGAAGAGAATGGCTAAGAGATTTCCTATCCTTTAATGCAGACAAAAGGAGACGGCAATGAAAGGGTTAAACCTGCAAGACCCTCAGAGGGGGGGGGGGGGGGGATATTCAGAAGATATATTTTGAAGAAAACAAGTATATTGATCTGAAATATGGTACATTCATTTTAAATTCATCCATGTTCCATTGAATTTATCTCAAGGTATTTTACGTTATTTTTAACCATATTATTAAACTAATTATATAGAACCATATAGTCAGTGCACGACAACTGAATTGGTTCTATGCCTTCATTTTTATGAGATTTCCGATTCTATAATTCAGAAAAAAAGAGACAGCAATGAAAGGGTTAAATCTGGAAGACCCTTAGAGAGAGAGAGAGAGAGAGAGAGAGAGAGAGAGAGAGAGAGAGATTCAGAAGAATTATTTTAAAGAAAACAAATATATTGATCTGAAATGTAGTATTTTCATTTTAAATTCATCCAGATTCCATTGAATTTATCTTCCATCTTTTGGTTATTATTAAAAAAAAATGTATATCTTGTGCTTAAACAGAACGTTATTGTGCTTATTTTTGAGTTAAACTACATAGATTAAAAAAGTTTGAATTTCTTATTCAATGTTAGTGTTATTGTATATAGAAATAAACAGTGTATAATTCAAAGGAGAATATTGTTTAGTGTTATGAATTATCATTGAGTGTCATCTCAAAAATAGGTATATGCTGCCCTCTAGTGCTCATTTGATCATTTCAATAATTTTAAGACTACTGTTTCCCCTCATTTTAATTTACACATACATCTTGAAATGAAAAAAAAATATTAAAATGTTTATTTATGATATTTGTACTAATAAATATAGAAATTTGGTGTGTATATTTCAATTATTCATGAATAATTGACAACTTCTAAATTCCCTTTTTGTTCTTAATTTAAACATTCCCCACAGCAACACCATATGAGATGTACTATAATCGTTCGCAATTTAGCATTATCAGTATGTTGTCATCATGTGCAGAAGTTTATTATTAGTTATTTGCAGAAGTTTATATTTTAATTTTATATTTTTAAAATCCCTGCATAAAGTTATTTGTATAACTGGGCGCGATCATTATTAGGACAGTGACAGAAAATCTTCCAAACTGTAATTGAAGATTTTTAATATGTTCTTGTGATCGAATCTTGTCTAATCACTTGAATATTTTAATGAATAAGGTTTAAAAACATGAGCTTTCATGATTTCGTGATCACTCCCTTTCAGAGAAATGACGCGCGGCTCTTTGTTTAATCCATTAGGAAATGAAGTTTGCACAGATGCCACACAGCGTCAACACATTAACACAGTCATACACATAAATATTCAAACAAGGAATGAAAAGAACATGAAAAAAATCACCTGTAAATGAGTTCGTGATCATTCACAGACATCAAACTATCAAACACGGCTCGCGATCTCGACATGAATGTCTTTCATGTGTTTATATTGTAGAATCGCTGGAATGTCTTCAGCATCTTCAGTATGTTGTCATCATGTGCAGAAGTTTATTATTAGTTATTTGCAGAAGTTTATATTTCAATTTTATGTTTTAAAATCCCTGCATGTGTAAAGATGTATTTGTATAACTGGGCGCGATCATTATTAGGAGACTGCGCGTCTCTTTGTGTGACAGAAAATCTTCCAAACTGTACAAGAAGCTTTTTAATATGTTCTTGTGATCGAATCTTGTCTAATTGCTTGAATGATTTAAAGAATAAGGTTTAAAAACACTTAAAATCAAGTGGCTTTCACGCGGTCACGATCATTGCTTATAGAGAAATGACGCGCGGCTCTTTGTTTAATCCATTAGGAAACGAAGTTTGCACAGATGCCACACAGCGTCAACACATTAACACAGTCATACACATAAACATTCAAACTTCAATTTCAAAGAATTGAAAGGAACATTAAAAAGGCATGACAAGATTCTGAAAGACGCGAGAATGAACGAGCTTCGGCAGGCGTTCCTTCTCAGACGCGGCGCGTCTATAATTGTCACAGAACACCTTCTAAACTAAAATTAAGCTTTTTATTACATTCTTGTGATTAAATCTTGTGTAATCGCTGGAATATTTTAACTTATAAGTTTAAAAAACACAAATGAGTTCGTGATCATTCACAGACATCACCAAACTGTGAAACAAGAGGCGTTGCTTCTATGATTGAACAGAAAGTACACAAAGCTGTCCACTAGAGGGAGCCACGAGACCGTGTTTGTTAAGAGCCTCAAAAACACCCAAGAATATTATTAAAGTTTGACGTCTTGCCATGGCAACAATATTTAAGATATCTCAAAGATATTCATATGTCTACATCTAAAATGTTTTGACATTATAATGAAGAAGTTTGAAGCAAATCGGATAAAAATAAGAGGGTGATCTCAAAGCATTTTGAAAGTGACACATTTCCTGCTGCCAATTGGTGGCGCTATATCTTTGACTCATAATAGTCACATCCATGTACTCGGCCTCCTACAACGAACACACAGGTGAAGTTTCATAAAAATCAATAAATATATGCAGACGTTATAACACGCTTCCTGTTTCTCTTTTCTCGCCATAAATTCGTTGCCTCGCCACGGGCAAACCGTGTGAGATATCAAAAATCCCCTGGCAATTTTGCGTCATCAATGTCTTGACTTCATGCTGACCGAGTTTGGTGGTGATCGGATTAAGCGCCTAGGAGGAGTATATCAAATTCCAGAGCATGCGCTTTTCAAACAACCCATAATAGCTCACTTCCTGTTGAGGCGGCGAACAACTTAGAGCACGAAAGTTGTCAGCCCCGATAAGGTCTATATGTGTACCGAGTTTCATACCAATATGTGCAAGCGTGTTTGATATATGGACCAAGTTTTCAGACCCCATTCAAGGGGGCGCTGTCGAGCCCCCCTGCCACGCCCGGGTCCCAGCCTCTGTCACATCCTAATGGCCGCAGGTTCCAATGCGTGTGCAAAGTTTCAAGAGTTTTTGAGCATGTTAAGGGCCCCAAAAAGCCCCGAACGGTTGAAAAAAAATAAAAATAATAATCCTTAGAAGAACAATAGGGCCCTTCGCCCTTCTGGGCTTGGGCCCTAATAATAATAATAATAATAATCCTTAGAAAAACAATAGGGCCCTTCACCCATTCTGGGCTTGGGCCCTAATAATCCTTAGAAGAACAATAGGGCCCTTCGCCCTTCTGGGCTTGGGCCCTAATAATCCTTAGAAAAACAATAGGGCCTTCACCCATTCTGGGCTTGGGCCCTAATAATAATAATCCTTAGAAAAACAATAGGGCCCTTCACCCATTCTGGGCTTGGGCCCTAATAATAATAATAATCCTAAGGAAAACAATAGGGCCTTCGCCCTTTGGGCTTGGGCCCTAATAATAATCCTAAGGAAAACAATAGGGCCTTCGCCCTTTGGGCTTGGGCCCTAATAATAATAATCCTTAGAAAAACAATAGGGCCCTTCGCCCTTCTGGGCTTGGGCCCTAATAATAATAATCCTAAGGAAAACAATAGGGCCTTCGCCCTTTGGGCTTGGGCCCTAATAATAATAATAATAATCCTTAGAAAAACAATAGGGCCCTTCACCCATTCTGGGCTTGGGCCCTAATGAATCTGTAATCTGCTGTTGTGGTGTTTAGAAATGCAAAAACAACATGGGAAATCAAAAGAAGACCAAAGACGAAGCAAAGCCACAGCGACTAAATAGACTCTGGTACAGATTATTTGTGTTCCCCAAACAAAATCATTATACTTAATGAAAAATCCCAGACAAGCCCCCAATTTGTTACAACCTCTGGCTTGAAGGGAAGTGACAAAAATGGACACACACAACCATAGCTGATCTCAAAAGGAAAAAGCTTTGTTAATCAAAACAAGAGAATGGAATAAAACAATGTTTCTGTAAACATAAGTTTCGCTAAGTGCGTAAGGTAAGGTGTTGGTGTTGGCGTTGCGGTTTTGAAAACTGTAAAAGCAAAACATAACCCAAAACAATATGGGGAATCAAAAGAAGACCAAAGACAAACCAAAATCCTCAGTGAAGCAATACCTCAAACCCAAGTTACCATACTAACACAGCTCACAATCTCTTTCAAAGGAGCGTCAGCAGCAACATGTGCAGCCAATGAACCAAGTCATAGGTGGGGCAACAAATCTTCATGCTTCCAAAACGACAGTGCCAAGATTGTCACACGTTTGTACCTTATTTCATACTTGTACTTGAAACATAGCACCAAGTACACTTAATTGATTTTGTAGGTGCCACTAATCAGCCACTTAATTCTGAAACCGGTATCAGACGTACATTTTCACCACTTCTGACGCATGTGTAAAGTTTCATGAGTTTTCAAGCATGTTTAAGCCTTCAAAAATGTGATTAATTTCGGAGAAGGATAATAAACACAGAAATTACAGTAGGGTCCTCAAACCATCAGTGCTCAGGCCATAATTAAACTGCATTCTAAAAGTTGGAGTTGAGCTTGTAACCTGAAGGTTGCTGGTTCGATTCCCACGCTGGCAGGAATTGAAGGTGGGGATTGTGATTGAACAGCACTCTCACCACCTTCGATACCATGACTAAGGTGCCCTTGAGCAATGCACCTAACCCCTAATTAGAGTTTAGATTCTCTGCCCGAGCCCGAACTTGACCCCACTATCCTCGGGCCGGGCCGGTCCCTTTGATCAAGCATTGGTGTTTCTTTTTAAATCATTACTTTAGTCCAATTGGGTGGGGAGAAAGCTATATAATATATATATATATATATATATATATATATATATATATATATGTGTGTGTGTGTGTGTGTGTATATATATATATATATATGCTTTGGATAAAAGCGTCTGCTAAATGATGAAAAAAAAAAAAAATATATATATATATATATATATATGTGTGTGTGTGTGTGTGTATATATGTATATGTATATATTAGGGGTGTGACGAGACCACTATCCCACGAGATGAGACACGAGATTGGGTTCACGAGGTGAGATTTTTATAGTATTTTTAAGAAATCCTCAATAATGAAACGTATGAAGGGAAAATAGTCTTTTATTTAACTGAAAATCATAAAATGCAAAAATGTTGGTGCATTTGGAAATCAACTTGTAATGCATGTCATTTTACTTCTATTTTAATTAATTATTTGCAGTAAAACAACATGCAAACACTGCTAAATGTTGCTACAAAATCAACCAATTGTTTTCTGCCCTGTATAATTTCACATGAGAAATCTCACTGAACTTCTTTCTACAGATTGAACATAAAATAAACAGTATAAATAAAATAAACATAAAAAATTCAAATTACACTTTAAGTGTCACTTTAACTGCAGTACAAAGTTGACCATTTCCCAGTCACTATTGGTTGTGTGGCTGTAACTGTTATATAGCTCTGCGTACACCGAGAAGTCCAGCCGTCAGCAGTGATAGCGATGCTTTCTGCCTCTTTAGAGGCCGTTCACATATTGCGCCTAATAAAGCGTGTAAAGCGCGGCCGCGTCGCTTCCTCCTTTTGCAAGCGTTCGGGAGCTCGCGCTTCTGTAGCGTCAGTCGTTGCGCTCGCGCTTCTGTAGCGTCTGTCGTTGCTATGCAACCATGAACTGCGCTCTCCAGGACCATCGCTTGGTTCTTGTCACATGACAAGACATTCTGAAATGTTGAGATGTTTTAATCTCGCCGCGGCACAGGCGCGCCAGGAAAAAAACGAGCGCGCCGCACCATATGCGCGTCGCTTCCATTTTGCGAATGAAAATGCGCGCGATATGTGAACGGCCCCTAAGAGTCTGTACAACCTTGGCCGAGGTGTACGGCATAGTTTTCTTACAATGTTTACACATTGTTTGTGTCTTGTGTGTTATTCTTGCGCCAAAAACCAAAATGTTTCCACACAAACGATTTGAAAGTGGCATCTTGAATAATAATTTCACCCTCACACTGATAGCACGACGAGACAACTTTTCACCTCGACAAGAAATCTCGTCACGTTTTAGTCTCGCGAGATCTCGTCACACCCCTAGTATATATATATATATATATGTGTATGTATATTTATATATGCAAAGTAAATACTAACACTACAACTAAGTAAAAAATACGGACAGCTTTGAACAAGTTAGACTAGTAAAAAAAATACTAAATGCAGTCACGTGTCATTTGCAGCGGCTGCGTCTCCTCACTCGCAGTCTCACGCGAATCACACCGGGCAGCTGTATTGTGTAGCTTAAGTGCAACATGGAGCTTCAAGAAGTAAAGAAAAAAATAAAAACAGGAGAGTTAACTTTGAGAAAGTTTGGAGGAAAGTCGGTGGTATGGAACCATTTTACCCCATCTGTAGCACTGTCTTCGATAATTGCGCAACCAGCCCAGATTGTTTCAGGTATCCTTGTAAAAGGTCTGAAGATTGAATTTTATCTTCCACAGGATCAAGACATTAGGGTTTGATTTTGTAGCCTACTGCCCAGAGAAAGCTAAACTAAAATCGTCGGTTTGTTTATGCGCTGTAGCCTACAAATAAACTTGTCTAATAACAAATAGCCTACAAACTGTACCAAATAAAATTTGAAGTAAAAAGGTATATCCGGCCTACAATGTTTTTTCTACTTTACCACAGAAAAGGATGTGAATAGGTAGACTATAATAGACTTAATTATAAGAAAACGAAGAAATGTTTATAATCCCCTGCGAAAATAGGTGGGATGCGAGTGAAGATTTGGAAGGGAAAAAAAACTTAAATAACGGTCCACGTATAAAAAAAAAAAAAATGGTCGGGTTTAAACCGGGCTCAGGCTCATAATTACAGTTAATGTGTCGGGCCGGGCTCGGACACGACATGCACGGGCTTGGGTAGGGTTGGGCTTATTTTTTTGGGCCCGATCTAAGCTCTACCCCTAATTGCTCCCCTTGTAAGTCGCTTTGGATAAAAGCGTCGGCAAAATGAATAAAAATGTTCCATAATTCTGTCATTTGATAAAATGTATTCATTAGTTTTTGCTTTTGTGATGTAGTGAAAATGAAAATCTTTTATTCTATCATTTTAGACCTGATGGAAGTGAAGGAGGAGAGTGAAGAACTTAGTGAAATGGAGGAGAAATATCATGTCAAACCTGTAGAAAAATATTTGATGCATTCAATGACTAAAAATACATTGTTAAAGAAAAAGAAATCTTTCACCTGCACTCAGTGTGGAAAGAGTTTCACAAACAATCGTAGTCTTGAGATTCACATCAGAGTCCACACTGGAGAGAAGCCGTTCACATGTAATCAGTGTGGGAAGAACTTCACACAAAAACCAAATCATGATCAACATGTAAAAATCCACACCGGAGAGAAGCCGCACACATGTGATCAATGTGGGAAGAGCTTCACGCTGTCAGCAAGCCTTAAAGGACACATGAAGATCCACACGGGAGAGAAGCCGCACTCTTGTGATCAGTGTGGAAAGAGCTTCAAAAAAAAACATCATCTTGAGGTTCACGTGAGAGTTCATACAGGAGAGAAGCCATTCACGTGCGATCAGTGTGGGAAGAGCTTCACACAATCATCACAGCTTCAGAACCACATGAGAATTCATACCGGAGAGAAGCCGTTCACGTGTGATCAATGTGGGAAAAGTTTCACCCGATCAGAACACCTTAAAGGACACATGAGGATCCACACTGGAGAGAAGCCATTCGAATGCGGTCAATGCAGAAAATCGTTTATTTTGGCATCCGCCCTAAAGAAACACCTTAGAGTTCATACACAGGAGAAGCCATATTCATGTTTTATATGTGGAAAGAGTTTTGCAGTGCTTCACAATTTACGTACACATCAGAAAATTCATACTCAAGTAAGAGATCATGTGTGCTTTGAGTGTGGGAAGACTTTTGCTGTAGTGAGTGTTTTAAAACTGCACCAGAGAATTCACACTGGAGAAAAACCTTACAAGTGTTCACACTGTGACAAGAAATTCAGTGGGTCAACAGATCTGAAAAGACATGAGATGATCCACACTGGAGAGAAACCTTACAAGTGTTCACACTGTGACAAGAAATTCAGTGGGTCAACAGATCTGAAAAGACATGAGATGATCCACACTGGAGAAAAACCTTACAAGTGTTCATATTGCGACAAGAGATTCAATCAGTCATCTTATCTGAAAACACATGAGAGGTTCCACTGTAAAGAGAAGCCGCACACATGTGATCAGTGTGGAATGAGTTTTACTGTTAGAAGTTACCTTAAACGACACATGAAGATTCATGCAGTGGAGAAAACACATCACCACAGTCTGAAATCACAGTAAGTAGTTCATCATTAAGTGCTGAGAAACAAAGTCTCTTCTTTGTGAGTTATTTTGTTGGTTGATCTCATTCCATGTCTGTTGGAGATAAAACTTGTCTTTTTTGTCAGAACTACCAGAAAGCATCTGGAAGGAGAGGACAGAGAGATCAGTGATCCAGAACCTACAGATTGAAACATCATGAGGCTGATGTTTATTCTTCGTTTCTTATTTATTCATCATGTTGAAGAACATGCTGATACTCGATAGAGTTACGGTGTTTCAGGGCAAGAATCAAAACATGACTAATTAAAGCACATGAAAACCCAATTGAATTGGAATATTTTTTTGTTGAAACTGTTTAATGTTTCTTTTAGACCTGATG
This sequence comes from Opsariichthys bidens, assembly GCA_037194245.1. NCBI lineage: Eukaryota > Metazoa > Chordata > Actinopteri > Cypriniformes > Xenocyprididae > Opsariichthys > Opsariichthys bidens. Next base: position 7,693,140 of record CM074315.1, on the reverse strand, counting down.
GACATGAACAAGAAAGAAAAAACAACCCAAAGAATCTGTCACTTGCCCTCAGTGTATAAAACTATTCATGCAAATCTAAGCTGAAGATTCACATGAGAGTTCACACTGAAATCACATCTGAAGAAAGACCATTGAACTGTGATCAGTGCGGGAAACGGTTTCATTGGGCATCAGTCCTGAGGAAACACCTGAAGATTCACACAAAGGAGAAGATCCATTCATTATATTACAGCAGAAAAGACATGGTGGTGTGTGTTAAGAGCAGGAAGTCCACCAGGAAGAGCACCAGAAAATGCACACTAGAAAAAACCTGTTGAAGGCATAGTTCAGGAGCTGAAGAGGTCATCAAACTTTTAAGAGAGACATGAATCTGAAAGTATTTTTTTTACCTCTACAGTTTTCATTAGAACATCTATTTTCTCGTCCACTTCTACTCTTCCATAAAAATATTCTTTCACATAAATAAGAAACTGGACACTTTGCTTATCTTCTTCTCTTGAAATACTCTGACTCTTTTAAGGCCAATTCACACCGCACCAAACGACAACGAACAAGTTGGCCGTTGGATTTAGAATGTTATGAAAAATAACTGTTCACGCTGAATCAACAAACACCGACAAACGAGTCACAGAGAGTTTAGTCTGACTGGGAAAATTTGAGATCGACAACTACATACGTGTAACCATATTAACAATATTTTCAAGCAAGTTTATTAGATTAATAAAACAGTATCATATATATTTTCATTGTTTAAAAGTATTGAGGCAAACATAAAAATACTAACCTGAAATCTGAAGCGCTAGCCATCTATCTGAAGACTTGTGTTGGGGTTGTATAGCCTTCGCCGGTTTTTTTAACTCTTAGCGTGACCAAAGGCCTATACAACCATTTGTAGCTAAACAAGCCAAAACAAATTCATTTAAAACTAAAGTTAGGTTAAACCTGCGTTGCTCTCACGTGTATACCTCGCTCTTTTGGCACGAATCCAAATATTTCCATTTCGCAAAGTATTTGGATGCTATAGGCCACTTGCTATTTTTTACGTAAAGTCCTTAACGCGCGCGTTCCAGTATTTATAGAAAAAAATAACCCTCTTCACATGAGTAAAACTGGCATCACCACAGAGGAGGAGCATTCTGCTGAACGGCACGGATTACACTACAGACTATTTAAATAGAGTTTTGTAACTTTTATATGTATTGACTGTATTTTATTTTTACAATGAACAAACTGCGACGTCACGTTTGCAGTGCTTTGCTGTGTGTGCATGAACAAACCGCACTCTTCGCTAGGGACTCGCGGCCATGTCAGATTACGTCAGAGTTTGTTGGCGTTTGTTGGAAAACCATACCACACCGACCAGACATTTCACGACCCAACAAATGTCGATTAAACACGTTCAGTCGGGTGAAAACAGACTCCGACCAACTCCAACAGACGCCAACAGGGGTATCACACCGATCCAACAAACTCCAACAGACGTGTTGGTTGTTGCGTTGTGAATTGGCCTTTATAAGTCAGTAAAAAGAGAGATGTCTAATTCATTTTCACTTCTACTTATTTTTGTTATTTTGTATTTAGTTCAGGTAATGACTGGTTGAACTCGTTATTGTCCATTTTTGTTTTTTGCACATTCTTCTTGCATCATGAATCAGTTTACATACACATCAGAAAATTCGAATTCAAGTAAGAGATCATGTGTGCTTTGAATGTGGTAAGACTTTTACTGTAGCGAGTGTTTTAAAACGGCACCAGATTATTTACACTGCAGAAAAACCTTACAAGTGTTCACACTGTGAGGAGATTCAGTCAGTCATCACATCTGAAAACTCGTGAGAGGATCCACAGCAGACAGTGTGGAACAAGTTTTGCTTTTAAAAAAAACTTATGTGAGATTTTGACACATAACATCGGAAATCTATAAAAATTTCCTGTACGTTTCAGAACTGAAAATGTCCAATAAAAGCTTTTAGTGACACCAGGCCCATCAAACGATTCTGTAATGTGCCTAATAGAGACTCTGAAACTCCGCCTCCACAGAGGAAATCAACGCCTACTTCAATGTTGCAACGTTAGCCCCGCCCACTGGTGTGTTAGTGAGATGAGGAGGAGAGAAGAGCGATACAGGACCAAAAATAACATCTTCCACAGGATCCTAATACTGGGAATATTGTTATTTATTTTTTAAACCATGTGAATATTTCAGCTTTATTTTTTTTTAACTGGTAAATCAATCGCATTTTGGCGCAGGCTTTGCAAACTTTTACGACACTGACTCGACAGTAATGCAACAAACAACATGTAATTCTAATGCCTGATCTGATATGTAATAATGAGATGTTCTTTCTTTATGTGTCAGAGTAAATTAAACCAGTTACCAGTCAAGCAACTCAATTCAGCGAAACATGAAGATGAATGCCTGAAGAAAACAATCAAATTTCCCAACTCATTTAAGACATGGGGTTGCAATAAAATAAAATAAAAAAAAACTGGTCAATGATTGGCTCCATCCTGCAAAGCTTATTTTTCAACTGCTATTCGAGAAAGTTGGATCCAGATTAATGGGGAATATTGTTTTTGATTAGTGAAGTCCATACCTCAAAAAATTTAGACTGTCATAAAAGCCAGAGGAGGAGCAACAAAGTGCTAATTTATTTTTTGTTTTAAGTGATTCCGTAAGTTTTTTCTGTCTACTTAAACTGGGAAAAAAATGTAAGTGAATTTTTGTGAGGTATGTTTCATGGAGCCAGAATGTTAAGCTAATGAACAAAAGTTTGTGTCATATCTGTGATTTGTTTGTTTGCTCTAAAGTAAAAACGCTGGGTGAGCAATCTCTAATGGTAGTGATTCCATAGTTTCATTTGCCAGGGGTTGTAAATGAAATTTTATCTTCCCACAGATATCAAAGAAGAATTCTCACCACTAGTTTACATCCCCCAGAGTAAGGTGCTCAAATGTTGATAATAAACAAACAACACCATTTGGTGAATTTATGAATTATATTTTAAGGGAGGTGGTTAAAGGTTCTGGGAATCTGTAGCAATGTTGCCAAATCATTGAATATCGCTTTGCGCTGCACTTTATTTTTAAAGGTTTCAGGATCATTGTCTGTTTTGATATAAATTTATTACTGCAATAAATGCACTTATTTGAAAATCAAACTTTCCATTCATAAATGCATATTATGGTGCTGTAGTTTTTTAGCAATATCTGATGATGAAGATGAATGTCATTAGTGTTTTGTATTATTGATGTCTTTGTTGGACATAACATATTATTTTTAAACAGGGCCGTTTTATAAGCTTTTCTCATGTGTCCTAACTTAAATAATCAGTTTCTGACAGCAAACCCTCAGAATAAAGTGAGATGATCTGCTGATTTAAAAAATATATAATTGCAACATCATAATCATTCAAAGTGAAGTGAAACAAATAACTGATTTTATCGAGAGAAAAATAGCCTATACAATACTATTTTGATGTGTTTTTATGTAATTATACATTCCAATAATTTTCCATGATGATCATGGTCTTCCAGTTTTTATTTTAAAACATCATAAGCACAGATCCCATGTTTCTGTAGTGAGGAATTTTATATATATGATCAACAACACAACTATTTAATGGAATAATAATATTTAAAAAGTCAATTTTGGACCTCCTTTTTAGAATGATAATATATTTTTCTGAAAATGTTTTAATTATAAAGGGCTGGTCACACTAGACTTTTCGTTCTGTGGGATTACAAATGTAAGAGATCTGTCCTCTGTCCTGACTTTACATAACTCAAATTAAGGTGTATTTGGCATTTAAGGAAAAATTAGGACATCAGATGAACGATTCTGCTAAGCAAAGACTCTTTCACGAGGTTTCTGTTCTCTTCATTGTAAATTAAATGAGCCGATCACAGAGACGCTCTCCTTTTGTCTTTAATGTGTCCTGGAGTGCCTGCCCTTTGAATAATTATGCAGATTAGATAGCACTTGTGAAACTTGTTGTCATGAGTTCGGTCCATCCTTTCACACCCTTTCACCACTAGAGGTCACCCGCTCACACTGTAGTGTACTCTCTCTCTTTCCTACTGTGCAAATAATTTTTTCAACAGCCTCAAGACTGTAACTTAGACAGAATGAAATATTTAATTCATTAATGCATATAAAACTGTTAATCATTAACCAATGATATAATACATGTTTATTTTTCAGATAAAAAACCCAACACCACAATCCTTATATGTTATCCTAGGAGCCTTTTAAGGTTATCTTTAGTTTAAATGCTCACTTTACTTAACTTCCTCTTGAATCTGCAAACGCGGTCTTCATCTTTAGCCACCACCATGTCTTTGCATTCCTATGCCATGTCTAATGACCTGCTGGAGTAAAACTATGATGCAGACATATTATTTCAAAATCAACACAGTCTCACAGATTCAGAGATTCACAGGAATACTGAATCCAAAACTTATACAGTTTTTGCCAATAGGGCAACCAACATCATGTTAATAAATTTTGCCCTGGTCTCCCCAGAAATTACGAACAGTCCCCTCATGGTCTCAGTCGGCTCTTGAAAGCTCATTCCCATCAGCTCTTTATCAATAATTTTCTCTTCCTCAGAGTGTTGTCCCCTGGCATAGTTGCATCAAGTTGTGGACACGTGTCACAATGAAAAACAAGCCGTCCTAGGAATGCGGTTTCTGGTGCGTGGTATGGAGGAACATATTTGGGTCAGACTTCTGTACTTCTCACAGATCCCCCCTTAATGATGCTGCTGGCCTCACAGACATCCGCTGCACTCTCATACCCATCTCACATAAAACACCTCCCTTCAGGGTAGATGCCCAGTGGCGGCGGTAACCCCCTGCCTTAGGTTGTCCCCTGTCTGGCCAAAGAGGATCTTACCCGTCATTGAGAAATCACCTCATGCACACTGGTAACCGCTCTTTCCCATTCCAGAATCTTTGACAGTTTTCTTCAACAGAATCATGTGTTTTGTTGAGCTTAAGGAAGATGCATTCAAGAGCCACCAGAGGCATTGGACTGCCTAATAGTGTTACAACAGGGAAACATGTTCATGAGAGCAGTATTTAATCACTAAAAGTCATTAGACATCTTTAAAGTAGAAACATATCAATTATACTCAGTGACTTTAGTTATCACAACCGTCCATTCAGTGTAATGTTCTGCTACATCTTTAACTGGAACCATCCGCCCTGTGCATGGTGGTGACTAGGATGAGACAAAAAAGCTACTGGTCATAAAATAAATTTGTCAAAATAGTCACTTCTACCATTTAAGGTCTGTATTTAAAGACCTCTTTAAAGACATTTCATTTTACTTTGTCACATTTAACAACAAATTGCCCTCTTCGTGGCACTCATTTCTTAAACATCTTTGTCAATGATTTTCAACTGACACCCTGTGCTTTTACTATAAATATCTTATCACTTATAACACCAGCTAAGATAGCAGCATTTAGCTGAGTTTGAATAAGATGGAGAGACTCTGTGGCATTCAGGACTGGTACACTGCATTCTCATAAACTTGTAACATCAGACTTTTGTCTGATATCTTTTGACTGTGGCCCAGCTTTAGACTTTGCCAGAATTGACATGCATTTTTGAATAAACATCATTTTTATATTTACTTTTACCCACATATCAAGGAATTTAGAAATTACAAATTTCCCATCATGTTGAGTCCTTTTGACACTGGCAGTCAAGTCGTTTAACTTTCCAATCAGAATTAAAACCTAGGATGACCATTCTCTTAATAAGTTCTCCAAATTTCTTTTGAGTGAGCGATTCAGAGCAGAGCTGCTTACAGCATTTGCTCTCTTCTGTCTCATTATCTGCATCAGGACTGATCAAGTTACAGATCAAGTTACTAAATTTGTCAACCATATCTTAGACACGGTTAATACTCACCTGAGAGAGACGGAGACTGCAACCTTTGAAAAACACAGCTTTGACTTCTGCATGATGAAACTGCAAAGTATACTACGAGACACTGGTCACATATACTGGTACAATCCAATAGTGTCACAAAATTTCTTATAAAAATCGGAATCGTTCCAGATGCATCCCTGGCAAACAAACAACCCTATTATCTTCCCAGCCAACACACCCATGTGGGACCCAGGTGGGTCTGATGTGGGTTGCCTAAGTGGGGCCCAGACAGTTCTGTCCTCGGTTTCCATGTAGGCCCCACATGGGTTAGCCCAGATGAAATGAACACTGCGCAGTGTGCACACCACAGGCTGTTAAATGTAACACTGAATCAGTGTTGGAGTTAATGAGATAATGAAGTGATTGAGTGATGACTGAACATTAATGATGAACACCTGCTCTTAACAAGCTGAATCAATGAAGAAAAGATGAACAACAAGAACAGAAACAGCTTCAGCCAGTCTTAGATTAAATCAACTGAAGATAAAAGACATTCAATCTCTGAAGATATGATTAATCAACTCCACAAACAGCATTACCAGCTTCACTTAATACTGACTTTATTTTCGAATGTTTACAGAAGCTCTTATTGAGAATTAACAGAGAGACTTTGTGTACATCAACAGAGACCTTTGCCTGTTTGCTGCACAGTGGAACAACGATGGACTCAGAACAGAGAGACGCCAAACACCTTGTCAAATTTTTGTTCGAGGCTGCCTGAGTTTGCCAGACTCATCACTGACTGCAATTTGGGACATTTTAATCACGTTAAAAAAAAAGAAAAGCAAGAAATGTAATTTATTGTGAATACAGTAGTTAACTCTAAAATATTTAGATATAACCTTATTAAAGTTGAAAAATAACATGAAACAATAACAATCATTAAACAACACTCCATGGACCCTATCATACTCTCGCAATGCAACGCCAGGGTTGACTCAAGTGTTTTTTGCTAGTTTCAGCATGGCGCAGTTATCATTTTCATGTCCAGCGCCACTTTGTTCAAATAGCAAATGTACCCATCTGTTCGCCCATGAGTGTGCTGTTCTAAAATGAGGTGTGTTCAGGTGCATTGTTGGTGTGTTTCTGTTTTGAGCCAACTGAAATAGACTGCGGCATTGACCAACTTTTAAGGAAGGGGGCTTCAGGGACATAGGTTTGTGTAAACCACAGTTTTAAATCAGCAGTTTTTGTGAAGGAATCAGAGGACTTGCATCAGTTGATCAAATTTCCACACTCCACTGTACAAGATGCCTTCTGACAAAATGGCTGCAACACCTGTATCTTCTGATAAGATGGCCACCATAACAGTCTCAAGCCGATGACTGAGCCCTCGAGATGGCTGCTACAACTGAGCCCTCAAAGATGGCTGCCACGCCTGAGCCCTCAGCCAAGATGCCTGCCATGCCTGAGCCCTCAGTCAAGATGGCTGCCACGCCAAAATTTTTTCACATCACGGCTATCACGCCTGAGACTGCGGAGCTTGGTCCACAACTGCACCATGACCTAGATCCCCCAGTGCAGCAGGACCTTCGGCTCCATGGCCCAGGTCCACCATTGCTTCACTGGAAAAGTCAGTCCATGCGCTACAGACCAGGTCTGCCCATGCTCTATAGAATAGGTCCACCTACAGTTGTGGCCAAAAGTTTTGAGAATTACATAAATATTGGAAAAGTTGCTGCTTAAGTTTTTATAATAGCAATTTGCATATACTCCAGAATGTTATGAAGAGTGATCAGATGAATTGCATAGTCTTTCTTTGCCATGAAAATGAACTTAATCCTAAAAAAACCTTTCTACTGCATTTCATTGCTGTCATTAAAGGACCTGCTGAGATCATTTCAGTAATCGTCTTGTTAACTCAGGTGAGAATGTTGACGAGCACAAGGCTGGAGATCATTATGTCAGGCTGATTGGGTTAGAATGGCAGACTTGACATGTTAAAAGGAGGGTGATGCTTGAAATCATTTTTCTTCCATTGTTAACCATGGTGACCTGCTGTTATGACTGTTTCTTTTGATAAAAGTGTTTGTATTGTTCTGTTTTATTTTTCTGTTGCTTTGTTCTGCTCTCTCATAGATTGCATGTCTGCGTCTGATTGGTCGCTCTATTAAGGTGGAGTCCTTTAAGAACTCAAGCTACCAGTAGTCGGTGAGCTCATTGTTGGTGCGAACATGAACGTGTTCGGAGCTCCAACTGTTGTGACCATCTGTTGTATTAACATTCTTACATTTACATTTAGTCATTTAGCAGACGCTTTTATCCAAAGCGACTTACAAGTGAGGAAAACAAACAAGCGATTCTTCATGAACTGGCAAATAACACAGGAAGTGCTCACAATACAAGTTTCATACATTGCTCAGTACCATAAGCTAGAGTAGGAAGGGAAAAGGGAAGGAAAGGGTTTTTTTTCTAAATGTAAATGTAAACATTCTTGCCTTGTGAAATCATTAGGAAGTTAGGTAAGCTATTTGTATTTTATTTCTACAAACTGATTAGGTTATTTATTTACCCTTTTTCTTTATTAGCTCTGTTTGTTTGTTATTTTGGCCTGTGGTCACCCTGAAGAGATGCTCTCTAATGTTTCACCTTAAATATACAAATAAACTTAACAGTTCACTGTTTATTTGAGTAGCGTGCTTGTTTGGTGCCCGACCGGAGTGAATGTCTCTTTAATTTATTTTTGGAATCCATGACCAACATTACATTCTTGTTATGCCCCTTTTGTTCCCTAGACGCGGGGCGTAATACCTGCAAAGAAATGGGTGCAGCCATCATTGCGTTGCATAAAAATGGCTTCACAGACAAGGATATTGTGGCTACTAAGATTGCACCTAAATCAACAATTTATAGGATCATCAGCAACTTCAAGGAAAGAGGTTCAATTCTTGTAAAGAAGGCTTCAGGGCAACCAAGAAAGTCCAGCAAGTGCCAGGATCATCTCCTAAAGAGGATTCAGCTGCGGGATCGGAGTGCCACCAGTGCAGAGCTTGCTCAGGAATGGCAGCAGGCAGGTGTGAGCGCATCTGCGCGCACAGTGAGGCCAAGACTTTTGGAAGATACCCTGGTGTCAAGAAGGGCAGCAAAGAAGCCACTTCTCTCCAAAAAAAATATCAGGGACAGATTGATCTTCTGCAGAAAGTATCGTGAATGGACTGCTGAGGACTGGGGCAAAGTCATATTCTCCAATGAAGCCCCTTTCCGATGGTTTTGGGCATCTGGAAAAAGGCTTGTCAGGAGAAGAGAAGGTGAGCGCTACCATCAATCCTGTGTCATGCCAACAGTAAAGCATCCTGAGACCATTCATGTGTGGGGTTGCTTCTCATCCAAGGGAGTGGGCTCACTCACAATTCTGCCCAAAACACAGCCATGAATAAAGAATGGTACCAAAACACCCTCCAACAGCAACTTCTTCCAACAATCCAACAACAGTTTGGTGAAGAACAATGCATTTTCCATTACGATGGAGCACCGTGCCATAACGGCAAAAGTGATAACTAAGTTGCTCTGGGACCAGAACTTTGAAATTTTGGGTCCATGGCCTGAAAACTCCTCAGATCTTAATTCCATTGAGAACTTGTGGTCAATCCTCAAGAGGTGGGTGGACAAACAAAAACCCACTAATTCTGACAAACTCCAAGAAGTAATTATGAAAGAATGGGTTGCTATCAATCAGGATTTGGCCCAGAAGTTGATTGAGAGCATGCCCAGTCGAATTGCAGAGGTCCTGAAAAAGAACGGCCAACACTGCAAATACTGACTCTTTGCATAAATATCATGTAATTGTCAATAAAAGCCTTTGAAACGTATGAAGTGCTTGTAATTATATTTCAGTACATCACAGAAACCACTGAAACAAAGATCTAAAAGCAGTTTAGCAGCAAACTTTGTGAAAACTAATATTTATGGAATTCTCAAAACTTTTGGCCACGACTGTATGCTTCACGACCCAGGTCTGCCCATGCTCCAAGATCCAAGTCAGCCCAGGGTCCATGGATCAGGTCCACCCATACTTCACGACCCAGGTCTGCCCAATTTTTCACAATAATGAGATACTTGTAACTCTGTTGCTCATCATGGCTGTTAGGAAAATAACTTTACTGCCCATAAAGATGAACCACATACTGCGATTGTTTTTCATGTGAACAAATAATGAAGATAATTGAACGAACCTCTTCCTGAATGGATTGAGGAGATTCAGTTTCTCCACTGTATGGATCTTCATGTGAAGCTTCAGGTGACTTAAAATAGTGAAACTCTTTCCGCACTCATCTCATGTCAAAGACTCTCATGTTTTTTCAAATGTTGCGACTGATTGAATCTCTTGTCACAGTGTGAACATTTGTAAGGTTTTTCTCCAGTGTGAATTCTCTGGTGCACTTTTAAATGACTTTCTGTAATAAAATTATTCTCACACTCAAAGCACATGTACTCTCTCACACCAGTATGAATTTTCTGATGTTCTTTCAATTTTTTTAGAAGTGAAAAACACTTCCCACATTGAGAATACGAATGTGGCTTTTCTTTTGTATGAACTCTCAGGTGTTGCTTTAGGGATGATGCCCAAAGAAATGTTTTGTCACATTGATCACATGCATTCGGCTTCTCTCTAGTGTGGATCCTCATGTGAACCTTAAGGTATGATGATCGTGCAAAACTTTTTTCACACTGATCACATGTGAACGGCTTCTCTCCAGTATGAACTCTCATGTGAAGCTCAAGATTTTGCTTTTTTGAGAATCTCTTTTCACACTGATCACACATGAACGGCTTCTCTCCAGTTTGAATCCTCATGTGAAACTGAAGGTTATTTTTGCTTGCTAATCTCTTTCCGCACTGATCACATGCATATGGCTTTTCTCCAGTGTGGATTCTCATGTGAAATTTAAATTGAATTTTTTGTGTGAAACTCTTCCCACATTGATCACATGCGAACAGCTTTCCACACTGAGAGCAGGTTGTAGATTTCTTGGCTCTTCTTTTCTTTAAAAATGTCTTTTTAGTCTTTGAGCAACTCAAGGGTTTTTCTCCAGGTTTGACATGATGTTCCTCCTCCACTTCACACAGTTCTTCACTCTCCTCACTCTCTTCCATCAGCTCTGAAATGAAAGGGAAGAATGGGTAAAGTGGGGGAGAGGAAACAAATGTGAAGGAAGAACAGGAGGTTAAAAGTTTCCCTGCATCTTTACTCTGTGGGCTGTGAAAACAGATGCCTGTGTGTGTTAGTACTGTTCGTATCTCAGAAGATCAAAGTATCTGAGGTTATTTCAGCCATACACTATTACTTCTGACAAGTTTTCCCTCCTTTCCTTCCCACTGCAACTTATCTACCTCGAATCTACCTTCTCTGTCAAAGAAACTAGAAAAGGCAGTATCCTCACAACTATTCTATTTTTTCAGAAAGATGGTATCTGTGAGGATTTCCAATCAGGATTTAGTCAGTTAATTTTCTTGTGTTGAAATAACACTGCTAGTGTAAAGAGAAGCAGAAAATATGTAGAGTTAAATCTCAATAACACTGAGAGTGTAATTACATACATCCGGGAGATTTACACGGTGTTCGCACCGAAAGGAGCAGAAACTTTTCACAGACACCATTTTCTTTGACTTGTGATGCAAGGAGGCAAAATTCTGTTTTATTTCCTATCATTTTACAACATAATATCATTCTATAACAATACTTATATGCTGTGCACGGCTAAAGAGCTCTTAGCAGACCAAAGACATTGCTTTATAATATGGAAATGTTGAAAGTAAGTGTTTTATCTTATTTACAATACGTATTTTATAACATATTGATTTAAAGCGGAATTTAAATGCTCTGCTCTCTTATACGAGCCGAACCTTTTCTAACAGGCGGCATCTTCTTTCACTCGCGATACGGAGCTGACGAAGAGGAGGTTTGCTTGTAACAGGGAAAGCACAGAAAGTAAGTGTTGCATTGTAACATGCATTTCATGGCATTATATTGATTGACGCAGATGAAATAACTAACGTAAGTAAAGCCTACGTTTTAGGTGCAAAATTAGTATCAGTGACCCAAAGTTTAGGCAGGATTGTGCATGAACTTTTCTGGGAAAAACAAAAACCAAAAAAATGACCTTGTTTGTTTTGCACAGAAATTTAGACCTATCCATCTCTGTCTTCAGAAGCATTATGTTCATCGACTGCATCAACATTGATTTTTGACAAAAAAAAATCCTAAAAGGAAACCAAGACTGACAAATAGCTGATAAACAAGTGTAGTACACTATTATGTGGTGACATAATTTGGAATATATATATATGTATATACATGTGTGTAACACAGTGTTCATATAAAGGTTCGTATAATGTCGAGCTCATTGTTATGAGACTGTAGTAATTTAGGAGGGGAACCTAAGAAAGCGGAACCAATGTTGGGGACTGTTACACCGCTGGGCCTAAGAGTCGAGCAACTTCCCCTTCTCTCAAACAGAGATTGGTGTGAGAAGACGGCGGTTCGCTCCTTCACTCTTTAACAAACTGATTCTGTTTTCCAGGTTCGTATTATGTAAAATAATATTGAAATATGTTTCCTCCTAATGCATATGTGATGTATTGACACCGTGTTAAGTTGGACCTTTGACTTTCGATAAGTTTAATCGAGTTAGAGAACCGCGTGCGTAGCCGCGGGGAAAAGTTGTAATAATGACGTTAGCACATGTATCGCACGTGTGTGTCGCGTAGGATGTATAAACCAATGCTGATATTCTCTTTTTCCCCAACAATATGTGATATCGAGCGCTTAACAATATCCTGACAGTTTATAAACTTGTTGGAGTTGTACAAAAATAGTTTGATGTCAAGTTTAAGTTTAACAATGTGTGTAAGTTAAATAGTTTTCCCCTAAAGCATACTGCATGTGAAACAGAGCCATTTGAATATTCATGTATGACCACAGAAGGTTTGTAAACGAGTAATTATTACATTTGTAATATTGTGAGTTGTTGAAGTTTAAAGGGAACTAATAATTATTATACATATGTGTATATGTATAGCTATAAAGTTTAGCACGTGATCTATCTTTGTAACATTACTGCACTTTAACGAAAGAAGAAAGCATTACTGCTCTGTGGATGTGGAATATGCAAACCTTTGCAATGTGAAAAAAAGGAAAGATAACTGTATTGAAGTGTTTAATGTGAATTAACAGAATGGACTCTGAGACTGAAACATGTTTACAAAAGGGAACTGTTTATTGTTTGCACTATGACTGGAGGTGTTTGTAATAAAAAAAAACAGAGATTGGTGTGAGAAGACGGCGGTTCGCTCCTTCACTCTTTAACAAACTGATTCTGTTTTCCAGGGCAGACAACAGGGAGAGCTGAGAGTAGTGAACCCCATTCCAATTCATTTGTTACTCCAGTTTTACTAAGTTGAAACCCGTAACAAACTGTGGGGGCTCGTCCGGGATCTCTCCTCATTACAACCAGGGGGAGCAGATCCAGAGATACTAAGGACCACGTGACCGAGGTGACAAGACGCTGCTGCAGGCCAGGAGTCAACCCGTGGGTGTCCGAGGAGGGAGGCTAAGGAGAAAAGGGATCTCAACCTCGCTTAGGAGCCGCACTGCTGATCCTGAGGCCAGCGCACGCTACTTACCAGAGGACTACACGCTGGTCATCGCACACCAGCATCAGAAGATCTCCACTGCGGTTGGGAGGTCGACACGTGTACACACTTGCACGACACTTAAGTTGCTACACCGTTTATTTACTGAACTCGCACATCACACAAGAACATCAGGATTGCACACAATGTCGGCTGCGCGTAAAGAATTAGTGTGGGGTATCAAGAAACAGCTATTCAGACTCTCAAGCAGCGACATCTATCAGGTTGCGAAAGACATTGCAATTGACAGTCAATGTGAAGAGGAATTGAATGCGAATGATGAGGAAGGTTGCTTGAATTATGTAGTCTCCTACATGCAATCTGACACCTTACTAGAACTTGAGGATGAGGGTATGGGTCGATTGTTGGTTTTGAATGATTTAATCGGCAGGATGATTAATGTTGGTGAAACTGTTACTTTTCCTGTGGGTACATTGAGTGAGGGCAGCACACACCCCACACCCAACCACAGTCCATCCAAACCACACCCACACTCTGCATCACAACTTCAATCACATTCTTACAATACAGTCATGCAAACACTACCGCACTCTAAAACACACACCAACACCACAACACAGACATTGGAAGAATTGAGACAAGTGTATGAAGAGTTGGGAGAAAAACTGCGATGTTGTGCACCAACAGAGACCTCATCACCCACCACCGACTCCCACCAGGGTGAATCAGAGTCACATAGCATGCCACCAATGAACACGGAGAGACCAGTACGATTGAAGGATCTCTCATACCTTCAACGCAGAGACTTTAAGGTGCATGGCGGCCAAGTTGCAGATCGGAACTCTGATTTAACGTACAGCAATATCAGCAAACAGATAGACGAGGGAGTGAAAGAGGGCTTTACGGAAGCAGAGGTGGTCAGAGGAGTATTGAGAATTATTAGACCAGGTGCTTTTAAAGAGATGCTTGAGAACAAAGATTCAATTACAGTGTCTGAGCTTAAAGGCTTTCTCAGGTCTCACCTCGGAGAGAAAGCGACGACTGAAATGTTCCAGGAATTGATGTGCGCGAGGCAGTCAGATCAAGAATCGCCACAGCAGTTTCTCTACCGTATGATTGGGCTCAAACAGAAAATCCTTGTCCAGTCCCGACAAGCCACTGCAGACATTTCGTATGACCCACAGACCATCCAGGAGGTGTTCCTCCACACGATTTATCAGGGCTTAGGATCAAAACACGCTGACCTTCGCCAGAGGCTGAGGCCTCTAATCACAAACAGCCAAATCACAGATGAAGAAATACTTAGAGAGGTCATGAAGATAATAAGTGATGAGAATGAACATCAGCGCAGGCTGGGCCAACTCCCCGACAAAAGGTAGTACTAGCCCACAGCGCCAAGGTTGAGACGAGAGATCGTAACAACAACGATGAATCACAAGATACACCATCAGACAAAGGAAAGCACCAGATGATACAACAGCTCGCGTCCCAGGTTGAGACTCTGACACACATGGTGGCTTCGTTGATTGAGCAGCGGACAGAAAGTGCTCAGGTGACTGATGCTCCTTCTCAGCCAATCATTACTAGACCGGTCCAAATGCAGCGGGGACAGCCCGCAGTACACTTGAGGGGAAGGACAGCTCGTTGCCCGAAATGTACCGAACTGAATGCACAGGAGTGTAACCACTGCTTTGCATGTGGAGAATCAGGACACAGGGCAGTTGGATGTCAGCAGAGAGTCAGGGTGCAGGGAAACGGAACTCGGTCTTTGTGGAGGGACGCCCAAAGACCGGTGAGCAGCTACAGTCCCAGGAAGTAAAGAGTAACAAACAAAGAACGAAACACCCCAAGCAGAACAAACAGCAGAATGCTTGTGTGATGGCCAGCCAGAGTAACCTTGCTTGCAAAGTCCCACTAGTTGGGAAGAAAAGTCTGCTGAAATGCTTGATCGGTGGCTACCCAGCTACAGTGCTATTTGATTCAGGCTCGCAGGTGAGCATAGTTGACCAACAATGGACTGACAGTCACATTCCAAACCACAGGCCGAGACCGCTTTCTGAGTTTTTAGAGGAAGGACTTGGAGTCTATGCAGTTACTGGCCATGCCGTCCCCTATAGTGGATGGGTGGAGCTCACCGTTAATCTTGCTGGGAATGAAGACCCGAATCTCACCATACAAGCCCCTTTCCTTGTCAGCCCGCTGCCACTGCCCCAGCCTCTTCTAGGAGCCAATGTACTCCAGGAGATCATCAGAAGGAAAGAGTCCTCGGGTGATGCGGTTGCCACAATTGTCAGCCTTCTCCGCAGTGCCTTTGGAATAGAGGAGGAACAGGTGGAGGCCATTGTGAATTTCATCCAGGTGCCTCCTAGGACATACTGTGATCCAGTCACTATAAGAGTGGGCCAAGACCATACTATCATTCCCCCTGGCAGGACAGCCCATGTATGGTGTAGGGTACCCCCAAACTTTGATACCTCTAACCCCATTGTTTTATATGAACCGACGGAGGAAAGTGGTGTCTTAGATCAGTTGAGCGTAGGTGGAGGCCTCTTGGAAATCCATAATACCCGACGGCCTTATGTTAAGGTACCCATCTCCAATCACTCAAAGCATGAGGTCACCCTGCCGAGGAGAACCTCTCTAGGAACCATCCAACATGTTATCAAGGTCATTGAGACCGACGCACTAGAGTCACATCAGGCTGATCCCACACCTAGAAAGGTGACATCAGTCGAAGTTAAAGCCGTCACTTCCCCCAGCACTTCGCCACCAGAGCCCTGGCTCCCCCCTGTTGATATTCAGTCACCTCAATCCTGAACAACAACAAGCAGTAAGGGAAGTACTGTTCGAAGAATGTGGAGCTTTTGCCCGTGACAGTAACGACATAGGGTGCATCCCCTCCCTACAGATGGAAATCAGGACTAAAGACAACATCCCAGTCCAGAGGGCCTACGCGTCCATCCCAAAACCACTCTACAGGGAAGTTAAGGAGTACATCCAGGAACTGTTAGTTAAAGGGTGGATTGTGAAGTCCCAGTCGCCCTATTCAGCTCCTGTTATCTGTGTAAGAAAAAAAGATGGGTCCTTGCGGCTGTGTGTCGACTACCGACTCCTCAACAACAAAACCGTGCCGGACCGCCATCCCCTCCCCCGAATACAGGACCTTACTGACTCCCTGGGGGGATATACCTGGTTTTCGATCCTCGACCAAGGGAAAGCCTACCATCAAGGGTTCATCGCAGAAGGGTCAAGGTACCTGACGGCATTCATCACCCCATGGGGGCTCTATGAGTGGGTCAGGATACCCTTTGGGCTATCAAATGCCCCCGCAGCCTTTCAAAGGAGTATGGAAGGTATGCTGGATACTCTGAGAGACGAATGCTGCATCCCCTACCTCGATGACGTGCTGTGTTTCTCCAGGACCTTTGATGAGCATGTGCAGGTGCTACGTAGAGTGCTCCAAGCCTTGCAACGCCATGGCGTAAAGCTGAAGCCGGAGAAATGTGAGCTTTTCCGTAAGGAGGTACGGTACGTCGGCCGATTGGTGTCTGCGGAAGGAGTAAAAATGGACCCCAAAGACCTAGAAGCAGTACGGGTACTCAAAGAGAAAACGCCACAGACAGTTGGGGATGTCAGGCAGTTGCTTGGGTTTTTGAGTTATTATCGGACATACGTGCAGGATTTCTCACGGATAGCCAAACCCCTGTACGACTTGCTCCAGTCGAAACCCAGCGCGCCTCCGGACACACCGTCACGAGGGAGAGCGAAAGGCAATCAGCAATCCTCTCGTACCCCGGTAGAATGGAACCAACAGCACCAACAGATTCTCGAACAGCTTGTGGATCGGCTGACCACAGCCCCAGTGCTGGCGTACCCCGATTTCAACCTCCCCTTCACACTCCACACGGACGCCTCTCAAAAGGGTCTCGGTGCAGTTCTTTATCAGAACCAGGATGGAAAGATGAGAGTGATCGGGTATGGGTCACGCACACTAACGCCAGCAGAGCAGAATTACCACCTACACAGTGGGAAGTTGGAATTTCTTGCGTTGAAGTGGGCGATATGTGAAAAGTTTCGTGACTACCTATTCTACGCTCCCCACTTCACAGTCTTTACGGATAATAATCCCCTCACATATATTTTGAGTACTGCCAAGCTCAATGCAGTGGGTCACCGATGGGTGGGACAACTGGCCGACTTCGACTTTGACATCAGATACCGGCCAGGTAAGGTCAACATCGATGCCGACACCTTATCACGCTGGCCCCTGGACATTGACGCCTTCATGGCCGAGTGTTCGGAAGGGATATCAGAAGAGGCAGTATGCACAGTATGGGAAGGGACCCGGAGAGTACAACAAGGAGATGTGGCCTGGGTGGCAGCTCTCAACTTAGCATCCCAAAGCCAACCTCAAGCTGAGCAACTGCCAGAGATCAGTCATGATGAGATCATGAGGGAACAGAGAAGAGACCCTGCTATTGGGAAAGTGATAGCGTTGAAAGAAAGTGACACACTGCTAACAGAGGAGGTCAAACAGAGGATGGACCCCTTTGCTAGGAGACTACTGAGAGAGTGGAACAGATTGCGTATAGAGAATGACATCCTCTACAGGAAGAGCGCAGGCAGAAAGCAATTGGTCCTGCCCACCACTTACATACCAACAATACTCACCCAGTTGCATAACAACATGTGTCACATCGGAGTAGAGAAAGTTCTAAGCCTAGCGAGGGAGCGATTCTATTGGCCTTTCATGAAAAGAGAGATAGAGGAGTATGTGACCAGGAAGTGTTCCTGTATCAAACAGAAGAAGCCAGTCACCCATGAAAGAGCGCCAATGGGAAGTATTACGTCGAATTCGCCCCTTGAGCTAGTTTGCATCGATTTCCTCCACCTGGAAGCTTGCAGAGGTGGATACGAGTACATATTGGTAGTGGTTGATCACTTCACCCGATTCGCACAAGCCTACCCCACAAAGAATAAGGCAGGGAAGACTGCGGCCGATAGGCTTTTCAATGATTTCATTCCCAGATTTGGTTACCCGGCTAAACTGCACCATGATCAGGGTCGAGAGTTTGAGAATGACCTCTTCAGGAATCTCAGGCGTTTAGCTGGCGTCTCCCACTCGAGGACCTCCCCGTATCACCCCCAGGGCAACCCTGCAGAGAGATTCAACCGTACGCTATTACAGATGCTCCGTACTTTGGGGGAGAAAGAGAAAGAGAACTGGAAAGACCACTTACCTCATGTACTTCAGGCATATAACTGCACAAGGCACGAGGCCACAGGTTTCTCACCATATTATTTGTTGTACGGTCGTCATCCTCGCTTACCGGTTGACATTCTCTTCGGCCTACTAACGGATGAGGAAACGGAAACAAATGGACGAAAAGGATATGCTGAGAAATGGTCGGATAGGATGTTAGAAGCGTATAGGATTGCAAGTGCAAACAGCCAGCTGTCCAGCTCCAAAGGAAAGACATACTACGATAAACGGAGCAAAGGTGTGGTGCTTCAGCCTGGGGACAGAGTCCTGGTACGCAATCTCAGTGAGCGAGGGGGCCCTGGAAAGCTTAGACCGTACTGGGAACAGCTCATCTACGTGGTGAGAGAACAGGTTGGGGATAATCCTGTCTATAGAGTCAGCCCGGAGGCAGGGGGCCGTCCAGTTCGCACTTTACACAGGAACCTCCTGCTACAAGTCAACGACCTACCAGTAGAGTCACCTCAGAACCCGGCTACCAACACAGCTGAGTCGCAAAAGAGGAGGAAGAGAGCTTCAGAGATCCCTAAGCACACACCCGAGACACAGAACCTAGAAATAAGTGACTCTGAGGACGAGGAGGACATGCCACGTTACTGGTTGCGAATACCGAGGGAGGGACCAAGAGCGAGAAGATACATACCTGATCCGTATGTTACTCCTGGTGTTCAAAACAGATCTAAGCAGAATGAGAGCAGCCAGCAGGGAATGACTCATGCGGAACCTGAACAGGACAGGGAGAGTGTCAGAGACAAGGAACAGGAAATGCCCAGTGAGGACGAACAGGGCGTGGAGCAACAGCAGCCTGAAATCGCTCAAGAGGACTCGCAGGTTGTCCAGCAGGAGAACAATGTCCCCACAACACAACCTGAACCTCAGGTGCCACTGAGACAGTCTACGAGAGAAAGGCGGCCATGCTATATGTTCACCTACCCAACCTTGGGCCAACCCACTTATTGCCCCAGACCCACTGTGGGCGCAGTTGGAACACAGCCAATACAGTATACTTACGACTGGGCCGGTACACCATACTTCTACCCCTTCCAACCCCCACACGTCGTGCCATATCCTTACCTACCTGTTGTGTATCCTGCTCCCTGTGGATGAAACGTCAAGAGAGACACGTACATACATAACCACACATTCACACTTTATAGTACATATGGGATGTGATGGTAGTGAAACAAAACGGGAAAAAGGGTAAATGTTTTGAGAAATTGTTAAGAGTGTTTTGTGTCAGGAGCCACTTTTTGTTTGTTGGGGGGTGTGTAGTACACTATTATGTGGTGACATAATTTGGAATATATATATATGTATATACATGTGTGTAACACAGTGTTCATATAAAGGTTCGTATAATGTCGAGCTCATTGTTATGAGACTGTAGTAATTTAGGAGGGGAACCTAAGAAAGCGGAACCAATGTTGGGGACTGTTACACCGCTGGGCCTAAGAGTCGAGCAACTTCCCCTTCTCTCAAACAGAGATTGGTGTGAGAAGACGGCGGTTCGCTCCTTCACTCTTTAACAAACTGATTCTGTTTTCCAGGTTCGTATTATGTAAAATAATATTGAAATATGTTTCCTCCTAATGCATATGTGATGTATTGACACCGTGTTAAGTTGGACCTTTGACTTTCGATAAGTTTAATCGAGTTAGAGAACCGCGTGCGTAGCCGCGGGGAAAAGTTGTAATAATGACGTTAGCACATGTATCGCACGTGTGTGTCGCGTAGGATGTATAAACCAATGCTGATATTCTCTTTTTCCCCAACAATATGTGATATCGAGCGCTTAACAATATCCTGACAGTTTATAAACTTGTTGGAGTTGTACAAAAATAGTTTGATGTCAAGTTTAAGTTTAACAATGTGTGTAAGTTAAATAGTTTTCCCCTAAAGCATACTGCATGTGAAACAGAGCCATTTGAATATTCATGTATGACCACAGAAGGTTTGTAAACGAGTAATTATTACATTTGTAATATTGTGAGTTGTTGAAGTTTAAAGGGAACTAATAATTATTATACATATGTGTATATGTATAGCTATAAAGTTTAGCACGTGATCTATCTTTGTAACATTACTGCACTTTAACGAAAGAAGAAAGCATTACTGCTCTGTGGATGTGGAATATGCAAACCTTTGCAATGTGAAAAAAAGGAAAGATAACTGTATTGAAGTGTTTAATGTGAATTAACAGAATGGACTCTGAGACTGAAACATGTTTACAAAAGGGAACTGTTTATTGTTTGCACTATGACTGGAGGTGTTTGTAATAAAAAAAAAACAGAGATTGGTGTGAGAAGACGGCGGTTCGCTCCTTCACTCTTTAACAAACTGATTCTGTTTTCCAGGGCAGACAACAGGGAGAGCTGAGAGTAGTGAACCCCATTCCAATTCATTTGTTACTCCAGTTTTACTAAGTTGAAACCCGTAACACAAGCAGCAAAAAAGGTATTGAAAAATGTGTGGTGCTTGTTGTGGAAGATTATTGGCCAATGTCTGTGCTTTGTTTACATGATGGTAGTTGGAAAATTATCAAGAAACAATGGGAAAAAAATATTACGAAAGTAAATGATGACAGAATTTTCAATTTTGGGTGAAGTAATGCTTTAACACACTTGTTTCTGAAATGATTGAAAGACATGGGTAAGAATTTGAATATAATTGATTTATTACAAATATAAGACTGGCTGAAGCTGTAGTTTCTGTTCTTATTGTTCATCTTTTCGTCATTGATTCGGCTTGTTAACAGCAGGTGTTCATCATTAATGTTCAGTCATCACTCAATCACTTCATTATCTCATTAACTCCAACACTGATTCAGGGTTACATTTAACAGCCTGTGGTGTGCACACTGCACACTAACCCATGTGGGGCCTACATGGAAACCGAGGACAAAACTGTCTGGGCCCCACTTAGGCAACCCACATCAGACCCACCCACATAGGTGTGTTGGCTGGGATAGTATCACTCAAAACTTTCCTTAGGCGTTTGTAAAAAATATTGTAATGTCATGATGCTTTATGTTACATTTATAGGATTAATATAATGTTTAGAAAACAACTGGAGCAGAAATATATTTAAAATTAAAAGTGCACAAACTCAGAATTGTAAATATCAAGAATCAGTAATACAGGGAGTGCAGAATTATTAGGCAAGTTGAATTTTTGAGGATTAATTTTACTATTGAACAACAACCATGTTCTCAATGAACACAAAAAACTCATTAATATCAAAGCTGAATATTTTTGGAAGTTTTAGTTTTTAGTTTTAGCTATTTTAGGGGGATATCTGTATGTGCAGGTGACTATTACTGTGCATAATTATTAGGCACCTTAACAAAAAACAAATTTATACCCATTTCAATTATTTATTGTTACCAGTGAAACCAATATAACATCTCAACATTCACAAATATACATTTCTGACATTCAAAAACCAAACAAAAACAAATCAGTGACCAATATAGCCACCTTTCTTTGCAAGGACACTCAAAAGCCTGCCATCCATGGATTCTGTCAGTGTTTTGATGTGTTCACCGTCAACATTGCGTGCAGCAGCAACCACAGCCTCCCAGACACTGTTCAGAGAGGTGTACTGTACTGTTAGATATTTCTTGGCCCAGTCTTGACGTTTCTGCTTGTGTGTCTTGTTCAGTGGTGGTCGACTTTCTGCCTTTCTTACCTTGGCCATGTCTCTGAGTATTGCACAGCTTGTGCTTTTGGGCACTCCAGTGATGTTGCAGCTCTGAAATATGGCCAAACTGGTGGCAAGTGGCATCTTGGCAGCTGCACGCTTGACTTTTCTCAGTTCACGGGCAGTTATTTTGCGCCTTGGTTTTTCCACACGCTTCTTGCGACCCTGTTGACTATTTTGAATGAAACGCTTGATTGTTCGATGATCACGCTTCAGAAGCTTGGCTATTTTAAGACTTCTGCATCCCTCTGCAATATATCTCACTATTTTTGACTTTTCTGAGTCTGTCAAGTCCTTCTTTTGACCCATTTTGCCAGAGGAAAGGAAGTTGCCTAATAATTATGCACACCTGATATAGGGTGTTGATGTCATTAGACCACACCCCTTCTCATTACAGAGATGCACATCACCTAATATGCTTAATTGGTAGTAGGCTTTCCAGCCTATACAGCTTGGAGTAAGACAACATGCATAACAAGGATGATGTGGTCAAAATACTCATTTGCCTAATAATTCTGCACTCCCTGTATATCATTAACACAATGTTCACTTATATATCAAAATGGCAGAGCAGAAATAATTTCAATAACATGGTCACCATTTACATGATTTTTACTAATAAAACTCACTAATTTACATCATTGAATAACAACCTTAATTTCCGGCAACAGTAGGATTCGAACTGACCACCTTGTGATCAACCTTTCTACTATATAAATGTACAGGAAAACAGAAAAAAATGTTTTTAAAATAACTTATTGTACCCCCCCCATTTTATTTTCATAAAATGATGAAAAAATGGAAAATGTAAAACTATCAGTGCCTGTGATAGCCACTGAAATGTTGTTCACTACCGGACTCCATTTCCCACAATTCACCACACAGGAACCATCACTCACTCATACACATGCACACTACATTTCCCAGAAGCCCTTACCTTGTCCCTGATCACCCCATCCAGCTGTAGCACATTATGTGGACTATATAAGCACACTGCACAGACACTTTGGTGTGAGGTCTTGATTTACTTCTGTAATCACTTCCAATCACTTATTCCTGTTTTTGGACCCTGTCTGTTTACTGTTCTCTGATCATTCTCTGCCTGCCCTTGGATTTACTGCTTTGTGTTATTGGACTGTGTTATCTTGCTGCCTGCCTTGACAGCTCTGCCTGTTTAACGACCACGATTCTGCCCTTCCTCTGATGTAACTGTTTGCTGTTCATTGACCTTTACCTGTGTGACTACACTTGTTTAATTAAACCCTGCAATTGGATCTCACTCCGCTGCCTCATTGTAACATTGGTGAAAATGTTGGGGAGTACTTGGGAGGCTCCAAGAAGAGAAAGGGAGGTGAGGGCCTGTAAATGAGACCATGGGAAAGAACAGAAGGGGAGGATCATCCCAGAGAATTATACACTGTAAAAAATTGTGCTGTAAAATAACAGTAATCTACTAAATTTACAGCTCTTTTATTTTACTGTATTTTACCGTAATGCTACCATGGGAATTAACTTATTTAATTTGGGAAGTCGTTTTGCAACAAACAGTTTGTGTTCACAGTTAAGAAACATTCCTTTCCAGTTGACTCAAATGAAACAAATTCACAGTTCAACTCAAATCTTTGCAGCTATTGCTAGCTATTTGCCTTTTATGCAAAAAGCGGAAACACGTCAAAGCGCAAACCCAGTTCCGGTGTAAGCTTTGTTGATGGCGAAATGGCAGCTAGAGTGTTTTCAACAAGCCTGACTTTTCTTCCGAAGTTCACCAGCGCCGATGTGGTGAAGAGTGTGGAGATACATTCGTCCACTAAAGGAAACAAACTGGACAAGGGATACAAATTCTTCCACGAAGAGTTTATCCACAATTACCAAGGTAAGTAAGTTAATGAAGAAATTTCTATAGCTAGTGTTTAGCCATATCAGCATATAACTCTTGTTAACGTATGTCATGTGTATGTTTAAGTGAGATGGCATGAGATAACATAACAACCAGTAATTTGGTGAAGCTGTAACGTTACTAGCTAAATATGAAATGTTACTAACATTGTGTTGTGACTTAACGTTACAAAGTTGTGTATTTCTATGTAAGATAAAATGTAACGTTTTCTTGCTGCATGGTGTTATCGTATCAAATATACTCCAGGGACAGGTTGTAGTTAGAGGTAGATGCTTCATGTCAATGAGGAAGAGTGAGGAGCCTCACAAACTGGAGGTTTGACTGGACAGAATGCCGGTTGGCAAAAGTTAAAAAAGTTACCTATTCTTGGGTGTTCACTCTTCTTGCTGCGGTTGCGGCACTTTCTTCACTTACTATTGCTTTACTGAAAATAGGGTGACCAGACGTCCTCTTTTTGATACATAAATAATGGGTCTGCTGGAATTTCAAAATCATCCGGGATTTTGTTCTACCTTAGCAAGGATCAGACTGAACTGCAATTTTTAAAAAATATAAAATATAATAATAAGGGAATAGGCTTGGGACAACACCACTTTTCAGGGGACGAACGACGCACCCACCAACATGTCAAGCCGGCTGCAAACACAGGTGCTGCCTCTTTTTACATTAAAACTGTTCCCTTCCTCTCGCCTGTATCCATTTAGGTTTCAGGTTCCACAGGAAACGAATGAAATGAAAGGTAAGGCTGTTTTTGGGTGGAACATGTAGAGCCTGGAACACAACAGAAACCACAGCTCTTTGACACGTATCTGCCGCTACGACAACAGGAAGTTCTAATGCACTTCAGTGATGTATTTCCGTTCAAAAAATGTGGAAGTGCATAAAAGGGCTATGGCACAAATATATGTGCTAAAGTACTTAGTAAACAGCTTATCATTCCATTAACAACTACAGTTACTGTCTTTAAATGAAGCAACATGCAGCATAACATCAATGTTTCACAGCTCATTATTGACTGAAGCACAGGCTCTACTCTCCTGCACAATGGTGACCCACAAAACTAATTAATTTAACTAACAGATCTCTCCTATATCATAGTGTACAAAAACACAAAACACTTCAGTTCAGTATTTACTCTCCTTATCTGTTATTGACTGATAAGTAACTTTTTTCTATTACAGTTTTTTACAGACGCTAGGACACATTTCTCAATACTTAGGTCACTTTTGCAAAACTCTTCACAAAGTGAGCACAACAGAAGTCTGTGGGCTAAACTGAGGATCAATTATCATTGCTTTGGCACAAAATGCATTCAATGACTACATCTCTCAAATTTCATGAATTCTTTTCTCACTCAGATACAACAACTGCCAAAACTCTTTGTACGTACAGCCAATTTGCACATGCTTATGTACTGTTTTCAAAACTGTTAAACTTATGTTCAAAACAATAACATA
This sequence comes from Opsariichthys bidens, assembly GCA_037194245.1. Taxonomy (NCBI): domain Eukaryota; kingdom Metazoa; phylum Chordata; class Actinopteri; order Cypriniformes; family Xenocyprididae; genus Opsariichthys; species Opsariichthys bidens. Next base: position 7,667,291 of record CM074315.1, on the reverse strand, counting down.
ATACAAAACTGAATTAGACAGCAATTTGCTAAATTCCTACAGTAATTTCTTTATATATTGTAAATTATTTATTTATTTTATTTATAATTGTATGGGACAATGTGGCATTTCACCATTTGTGCAGTCACCGAGTGGTTTTCAGCCCATCCCAGAATGGAGTCACTTCTTCTCCCACCTTACTCTCCATTCCTCAACCCCATAGAGGAATTCTTTTCCTCGTGAAGGTGGAAGGTTTATGACCACCATCCACATGATCAAATGTCCCTCCTGGGCGCAAATATTTCTGGATGCCTTGACATATCAGCAGAAGATTCTTTCCAAGGTGTATTGCCCTGGATGACATAAGATGTGATGTGGATGAGAACCTGTGGGCAAATGGAGAAGACCGAGTAGATTAGCATTACTATCGTATCTGTATCAGTGGATGGTGTGTATACAAATTGTTGTATTTTGGAATTACTCGGTGCAAAAAAATTTAAATAAATAAACTACATAAAATATTGATGAATTCTGCATCATGTCTGATTCATTCTAGTAACATATATTGCAGTGAATTATAAACAGAGATGTGTCCTTGTTTTACACAAGAAAACATTGTATAATGCTACATGTTGTTAGTGTTTTTTAGGTCTTTGTTTTGTGGCTGACAAAGTGTGTTTGTCAGATGTCAACCTTTGCTTGTGTTCTGGAAGATTGATTTGAAGTTGATTTGAGACCTGAATAAAGTGTTTTGGTAGTTGTAGTGCATTTTGAATGTTTGAATCTGCTTTGCCAACCTGAAAGTTTGTTAGGAGAACTGTGTGAAGAGTTTTGCAAAAGTGACCGAAGTATTGAGAAATGTGTCCTAGCGTCTGTAAAAAAACTGTAACTTTCACTAAGGTTTCAGTCAAATGAACTTGTTTTAGTAAATCTGACTGTTCAACGGAATATTACTGTTTTTCTTCCTTCATTTTATGGTGATTTGCTGTAAGCAAGGTTGGCAGTAAATTGCTGTTTTTATACAGTTTGTTGCCGTAAATTAATTTACAGAATATTACTGTTTTTCCTTGTTTTTCTGGCAGCTGTGGTTGCCATTAAATTGCTGTTTTTTTTTTTACAGTGCATTGCCGCAAATTAATTTACCATGGATTACTGTTAAATTACGTTTCACTCTGGGTTTTTTCCATCTCACACCTTTAACCCTTTAAACCCCACAGCAAAATCTTCAGTTTTAAATGATCACTCGATTGTGTCCACACTACAGAGTAACACTGAAGTAGTGCTGAAGTTAATGAGATAATTAAGTGATAATTGAGAATTAGTGATGAACACCTGCTGTTAACAAGCAGAATCACTGAAGGAAAATTAACAAGAACCGAAAAAAACGAGCAGAAACACAATAACTTCAACAGACTTCCAGCCACAGCCTTAGATGAAATCAGCTGAAGATAAAAGACCTCAGCAGAGGAGGATTAAACAATACAAACAGTATTACTAGCTTCACTTATTACTAAACAGGTTGACTTTATTTCTGTGAGAAAACTACAGAAGTTCTTATTGAGAATTAACAGAGCTTCAGATGCTGTTTTGTTTCGTTTGACGTTACCATGATGGAGGTCAGTGTTTGCTTTAGTTGAGTTCTTGACCCTTGTCTTTTTAACATTTACCATTAACATCTTTGCATGTTGAAGCTGTGTGTTTTCAGACACAATTTTTACAGTAGTAAAGCCTAAGAACACATCATGCATAGGCATTGTTGATTATGTACTGATTTTTATAGTTGTCATTTAAAACTCTACGTGAACTGAATTAGTCCATCATCAACTCCATTATCTTGAATGTGTGCTGACTTTTTAAAAGAAATCCATTTGTTTTCATCACTCTAGCATTACCTCTTTGAATTTTGTAGTTTAATTTTATAAGACTCATTTATAGATAAATGTGTGATTGTGGCATTACTGAGCTAAACAGAGAATTCAAGAATGAGCATATGAATCTCAACAATGGTGACAATCAACAAACAAAATAAAAGATCAACTCTGAACATCATAAAACACATTACTAAAAGTCAGCAACAGCAAAACTCAAGGCAGTAAGAATTAGAGAAAATAACCAGACAATTCAGCAACATAACTTTACTTTACTTTACTCATGTTGCAATGCATGCTGGGAGTTTTGTACCCAGCATGCATTACAGCAAGAAGCTTTTGATTGTCACTGTCACTACTCGATCCGTACGGAAACACGATTTGTTCTGGTCATGTGCGAAATGCGTGTACTTCCTGTCTGACATATGTCGAAACAATTTACGGCAGTTGTTATTTGACGATTCGTCGATTACCCGATTCGTACATGAAATAGTTCTTTACTACATAATGTATTTCACGTTATCATGCATTATACCTATGGAACACTATCAATCCTGTGAAACTCTACAATAAAGTTTATTTTTATTTATTTCATGAAGACCAGACATTTATTTTATCAAAGCACTTTTCTTTAAAGACTACACATCTGTTTGTATTATTGCCTCAATAAAGCTAATTTGAAACAGAACAATTAGTAAAAAACAAAGCATAAAACAAAGGTTTGTATGTTTAACCAGTAAGAGTTAGTTGAATGAACCAATGTTACTCAGTCCCTGACAGAAATACTTTTTTGGTAAAATATATCAATGTTAATATGTGGTATAAATTAAATTGATTAAATAAAAAGAAAAGTTAAATACAATTAAACTACAACCAGTTCACATCTGCTTGACCTCATTTGGGAAATACAGATGTGTATATAAGTGTTTTTGTTTATATTTAATATTTCATATTCTAAAGATTTGTTCTACTTATTCCCACATACTTTAACAAATGTCTGCATTTAAGTAACACACAGGACACTATTTATTATATAAATATTTATTCAATTTATATATTCATAAATGAACTAATTTCTTCCACCTTTCATTCATTCATTCATTCATTCATTCACTCCCTCCCTTCCTCCCTCCCTCCCTTTTTCTTTCTTTCTCCCTCCCTCACTTTTTCTTTCTTTCTCCCTCCCTCCCTGATCTACTGGAATTGCTTATTGAGGAACATTGACTTTCAGGCCTTCTTCATCAGCACAGTGACACAAAAACAATTCCATGTCCTCTTGCCACTGAAATATAAACATCCTTTTCTTCACAGGATTCACCCCCCAGGACCTTCCTGAGGGCATTTTGTTGATCATCAGGGTTCATCCTCAGAAACACAGGCTCTGTCACCTCACCACGAAAGGTTTGATCTTGAACCAAATACCATGCAGTATGACGGTCTCTCGCAATAGTTAGTTGTTGCACCTGGATAAGACAAAAATGGCACAAAATAATTGAACTATTTTTAAAGTATGCATGCAACTGCTTGATAAATGACCACTAGAATCATTTACCTTATCAGTGTCTTCTTTAACCAGTCTTCTGCTGGGTGACAGTTTGGAGGTGGATTTAGACACCCTAAAGACCGGCTCAAGGGTGCCCTGAAGGAGTTGGGATGATGTTTCTGTCCAGAATGCAAATCTTTGTTCATGTCTTTGGAAAATATGAAAATGTATATGAACTCTTTGTATAACACCATTGTAAATAACCATAAGTATATTTTGTTGCAAAAAGGGTGATTGTCTTTTATTTTGAAATTTCTGTAGTGAAGATCGTCGACTTCCGGTCTTAAGCTACGCACTTTTTGTTTTCCCTTTGGAAAAAGAGCGCGCCCTGGCTCGCGCAGTTTTATCGTCTAGCTTTTTAGCGCAAACACAGCCATAACTTTGTCACGGAGCCGTAGTGTACATCGAATGCATATTTGCAGCCCCTCCGAAGAGGCAAAAGGTTTGTTAAAGAAGGAAATATGAGCATTTTTTGTCTGTTAACATGTTCGTTTTGCACCAACGTGAGAGAGCGGTATGTGAATGATGTTAACTGATCAGTTGCACGCTTTGTATACTTTTCAGCTCTTACGTTGGTGATATGGTGTATGGATTAACGGTCTTGAAGGATTAAACATCATAAAACCATCAGTAAAAGTCTCATCTCTATTCGAGGGGCATGCTACAACCATTCTAGTATCACTTTGCTAACAGTGAATAAATTAGGGCTGGTCCGAATACCATTTTTTAATCTTCAAAACTTCAATAGCAATCAACATCAAATATTCGAAGCATCAGAGGAAGGAAGCTGAACATATTCTTCTCTCCAATAAAGGCAGTGTAACAAGTAGAAAAATGGTGTGGCTACGGTAAGAGCTCACACTCCCGGTTTAACTCTGCATTGTATGTGTGACCCAAGCACCTCATGTATGAGTTATTCCTGTTTTTTGTTGCTAATATTTGTAACCGTCAGTTACTGCGGACCCAAGGGAGTGCATTTGGTGCAATATGGACACACGACATGTTCAGAACGTTTAATAAACTACAGAACAGTGAAATAAACTAGTTTATTGTGGTGCGCCTCACGCGGGCAGGGCTTATATGACAACGGACACTGCACTGGTGATGCAAAACACAGGTCTGTTACAGTTTTTTACGATCGCTATGACAGTTTTTTCAACACATTTAACAAGTTTCCTAAACTCTTAACGCACCAACACACCTAAAACACACAATTGGCAAAACGGTTAATTTCATGCTCAAAATCGCACATTGTAAACTAAACTCCAAAACTAATTTTCAAAATACAATAATATACTAACACAATACACTATGTCTAACAGAACACTGCAAACATGTTTCAAAATCAAATAATTATTCAAAACACTAACACATGTTCTCTTCCAACAGGAACATTTAGTCAATCATAACAAAATGACAAAAAAAAAAACTCTAACATCAGCTGAAATTACAGAAACTGCCTTATTTTATGTGTCGGGTCTGCCCATATACAATAGACAGTAGGCTATATTGTGTTGATCATAGATTTTGTTTTGCACTGTAGTTTCTTTTAAAGCCTCTCTACATTTTTGTTTTGTTGGGTTTAGTAAATGCATTTTGTTTCTTTTGCTGCAGAAATTCAATACAAAAAATGAATGACCATCTCGGAGTAGCTTTATGTAGTTTATGAAAGAAAAGACAGACATAATGCAGTAAAGATTTTATTTGCAAAAGGACATTACTGCAAGATATACAAACAGAAAAAGCACCGGAATAAAATACAGGGAATATATCTGTGTTTCAATTCACAATATGAACAGCTGTTCACTTTGACTTTAGCTTATGTAAGTTATGTTTAGAACATGATGTTATCTGTTCTGACATACAGTGTGAAAGCATTTGTAAATTTGGCAGTAAAATGATATTGTTTTGGTCTTGGTTGAGCTTGTGTGTAAAAGAAGTTCAAGCATTTTAAATTTGTGTTAACTGTATGCATTTTGTGTCAAAGCAACAAGAAATGTGTTAATTGTATAGCCTACATAGACGGATGTTGTGCTAACCGTGTTAAGAGTTTAGGAAACTTGTTAAATGTATTGAAAAAACTGTCATAGCGATCGTAAAAAACTGTAAGAGCAATACTTTTAATAAGGTAGCCTGACATTTTTCTGACAAAAACATCACTCCCAAATCAGAAATTAGCCAACCAGTAACTACTGACAATAAACACTGACAGTAAAGGGTACTTAAATAAAAGAACAAACAATAAATTAATGAATTGTAATAAATAAAGAACAGGCCATCCCAGTAAAATCTCACGTTTGAATTTTAACAAGCCCTTATCTTTTGCAGTAGATTCACTTAGATTGATAATAATGGGCAAAAAGGCTAATGCATTTTGTTTATATTATTCTATTTTAAATGTCAAAGCAATGCAGCTTAACCCAAAATACAAGCTCAGGCATGCACTTCTGTCCAGACAAACTCATGCAGTTGTGAGCTCTAGACAGAATACTCCATTTGCAGGGAACACTTTAGTAGGCTAAGAAAAAAGTATATTATAAAATATATTTATTAGGTGGCTAACACTTTACAATAAGGTTCATTAGTTAACTATATCAGTTAACATGAACTAATAATGAACTGCACTTATACAGCGTTTATTAATCTTTGTCAATGTTAATTTCAACATTTACTAATGCATTATTAAAATCTTGTAAACATTAGTTAATGCACTGTGAACAAACAAATAACTGTATTTTCATTAATGTTAACGAGGACTAGTAAATATAGTAACAAATGTATTGCTCATGGTTAGTTCATGTTGGTTAATACATTAATTAATGTTTAACTAATGAAACTTATTGTAAAGTGTTACCAATAAGTATAACAAGGTTGGGTTCCTTTAACTGTCCATCCTATTAAAAACAGCTTAAATATAGCTAGGCTATATAAGATGGTTGTAAAAATTGTGAATTTTTGAATAATGGGATATTCGGGTCCAGCTGTAGACAAAATACAACCAAGAGACTGAAATGTTATCTGTCTGTCATACCCTTCTAAGCAAAACCTCTCCATTAGCTGAATATACCACCACTGTCGAATCAATGGCACCTCCTCCTAAAACCACACACAAAAATAAAAAAAAATTTAAATTACACATACCAATAGATTGATGGCATACTTGTGTAAATCTACTTAAATGCCATAATTGAATTTAGGACTAATCCTGGCTTAATCCAAGCCCTGTCTGTGAAATTGGGCCATAGTTACCTTTGATAGTAAAATTCATAGACGCCCGTTCCACTTTCTAACGCTCTGTGGGATTGTCAGGAATTTCTCCTTTTGAGAAATTCTTGAATATGCATATAAAACGCAAAAGAATCCATATTGCTATCAAATGTCATTCTCTAGCGCGTCACTATAAATAGAGCATATGTGCACAGTACAAATCGCAACAGTGACGTTGTCGTAAAAAGTTAGCGATGACAGGAAGTGGCAGTAAATTCGCGCATGCGCAGAACAAATCGTGTTTCCGGTACGGATCGAGTAGTGACAGTCACCATTGTTGAGATTCACATCCCAATTGTTGATGTCTGTGTGACTATGTTAAACAATAGTTCAAGATGTAATCCACATAAGCTGTTAACAAATTACAACATATTATTTGTCTTTCATATTAATGATAGGTTTCATGATTCTACAATTAAGACTATTGAACCATTTAAACTCTAACAACATTGACTGAGAGATGTTAATTTTCATTATTAATAATATTAATCTCATTTGCTCACAACGCCATCTGTATTCTCAATTATAACAATTGTGTTTTTATAACACTGTTACAGTTGGAAAAATAAATTTAACGTTTACAAATCAAAGATCAAGATCCCAATTAAACAAACATTGATCTCTATCATGGTAACATCAAATGACAATAAAACAACATCTGAACCTCTGTTAGTTCTCAGTATGAACTTCTGTACACATGACAGAAAAAAGTCAGTCTGTTTAGTAATAAGTGAATCAGGTAATGCTGTTTGTGGAGTTGATTAATCAGATCTTGAGTGATTTAATGGAATTTATCTTCAGTTGATTTAATATTTTTTCTGTTCTTGTTTCTCTTTCCATCAGTGATTCTGCTTGTAAACAGCAGGTGTTCATTGTAATATTATCAGACCACATGTGTGGTGTTTGGTATTCTGAATGTTGATTGGTTGTTCGAGTAAAGGATTAAGCGAGACGTGTATGTGTGAGCTCTGAGTTATTTCTTGGTACGACACTATTTGAGTGACTACACGAGAACAATACATGGTGTCAGAACTTTATTGATTGTGGCAAGATGGATTCGTCAGGGGTTCCTACGCCGAAGATGGACTGGGACTCTATAAACTTGCCGGATGCATGGCGGAGATTTCGTCAGCACGTGCAGCTCATTTGTTTGGTGGCCGGGAAGTGCAAAACAACATTACAAAGTGTGAAACACTTTTACGAAGCACGAGTCAAATTTACATTTTGGAAAACATTTTTACCTATCATAAAACACTATTACATGGGGAAAACACTTTTACCGAGGACAAAACAAATTTACATTTTAGAAAACAAATTAACAAGATGCACAACACTTTTACCAGTCCCGAAACAAATTTACAATGACAGATTCTTCACGGAAAGTGAATGTCCCACACACCGGAAGTGTAACTTACTTTGCTTGGCACTGTTCATAGACATATACACTAGACGTCGCCTGCCTATGGAATTTCATTGGAACGAATGAGTCAATAGCGCCGCCATCTTGGAACAGGGGACTCCTCCTCTTTAATGCATCAGCGTCAATGTAGGCAAAGGTCTAACAGAAATAAAATCACCATAAATTGTCATGAACGCGATTTTCAAGGGGTTTTTTTTTTTTTGGTTCGTTCCAACGGTCAGACATGTATTTATCATTGAGTCCAGAGAAATTTAAGATTTTGATTATTAAGATTATCTACTTTTTAAAAATATAATGCATAGAGCTAGTAGCCCTAAGTTTATTAATCACATTCTTCCACTTTAGTAAACTTGGAATGATCTATCGCTACTTACCTTAGTCTACTGCATGCAAAATTGCTACAATGGTGTGACTATACATGTTAAACATTTAAATTGTATTGGTTTATTAAATATGATACACAAAGTAATTTGCAGGTGGAAGGAAATCACAAATTTGAGAGGAACGTTTATCATTGCCTTCTCTGTTTATCACTTGGGAATCTACAAACCAATTCAGAGCATTTGAATAATCAATATTTTAATGAATTATTTGCAGTAAAACAACATGCAAACACTGCTAAATGTTGCTACAAAATCAACCAATTGTTTTCTGCCCTGTATAATTTCACATGAGAAATCTCACTGAACTTCTTTCTATAGATTGAACATAAAATAAACAATATAAATAAAATAAACATAAAAATAAAAAATTCAAATTACACTTTAAGAGTCACTTTAACTGCAGGACAAAGTTGACCATTTCCCAGTCACTATTGATTGTGTGGCTGTAACTGTTATAAAGCTCTGCGTACACCGAGAAGTCCAACCGTCAGCAGTGACAGCGATGCTTTCTGCCTCTTTAGGGGCCGTTCACATATCGCGCCTAAAAAAGCGTGTAAAGCGCGGCCGCGTCGCTTCCTCCTACTTTTGCAAGGGTTCTGGAGCTCGCGTCTGTCGTTGCTATGCAACCATGAACCGTGCTCTCCACGACCATCGCTTGGTTCTTGTCACATGACAAGACATTCTGAAATGTTGAGATGTTTTCATCTCGCCGCGGCACAGGCGCGCCAGGAAAAAAACGAGCGCGCCTTACCATATGCGCGTCGCGACCGCGTCCCTTCCATTTTGCGAATGAAAATGCGCGCGATATGTGAACGGCCCCTAAGAGTCTGTACAACCTTGGCCGAGGTGTACGGCATAGTTTTCTTACAATGTTTACACATTGTTTGTGTCTTGTGTGTTATTCTTGCGCCAAAAACCAAAATGTTTCCACACAAACGATTTGAAAGTGGCAGGGGCATCTTGAATAATAATTTCACTCTCACACTGATAGCACGACAAGACAACTTTTCAACTCGACGAGAAATCTCGTCACGTTTTAGTCTCGCGAGATCTCGTCCCCCCTAATATTTATAGTATTAAAAAAAAAACACAATATCATATATAAAAAAAAAAAAAAAAAAAACAAACAACAACATGCATATTATATTTTTTTTTTTTTTAAATTACATGAAAAAAAAAAAATCCAAAACCTTTTCAGGCATTAAATATGTCCTTAAGTGAAGTAATTTCATAAAAGAGCATCTGCTCGTGTTCAGTCCAGGACAATCTAATAAAATATGTTTGACAGATAAGGGAATCTTACGAAACATACATAAAGTTGAGCCTTTAAGTAAAAAAGCATGGGACAATTTTTAATGTCCTAATTAAGAGCTTCGGAATCTACAAACAAAACAAATCCATAAGTCCAGAGTATTTGGTGTACTTCCAGGGACACGGAGCAGAGTAAAGCTGGCTGAAAAGGTTTGTTCCCGGTTTTTTGTTGTTGTAAACAGTTTCTGTTTTTCCCCATCATGTCGTATCTCATCAGATACAATCGGGGTAAACAGCCAGAACTAGTGTGTTGGGTTAAACTTGTTTATTTGTTTTAACTTAAGACTCATTTCCGTTAGCCCAGAATGCTGTCTGGAAATAGACAGAGACTGAACTCGGACACACAGAGACAGTCGGAGAAACTATTGAATGGACACCGGTCCACATTTCCAACATCTTACAATCATATTGCATTGATATAAATACATTCTGTTCATTGTCGGTTTTCATAACTGTCAAAAACTAACGGGTAACTAGCATGGATTAGCTGCGATCTTTAACCAAGGACTGAAACAAACCAACGCAACCAGAAATATCATTTCGTAACATTCAATATCATCAAACACATTCTCACTTGTGAAATGTAATCCCTTGCTGTCTGGTTTTAAGATTTCTTTCGTTTGAACACCCATACGCAGCACAAAAGTCCGGTATCGTCCATGAATTCAAAAGTACAGGCGGAGAAAGCAGTGTTATCGAGCCACTTCCTGTGACAAGACCCCTGTTCTAAGATGGCGGAGCTTTTGACGCATGTTGAGAACCCCCAGGCGACGTCTAGTGTATATGTCTATAGGCACTGTTAAGCTGTCTTTTAGAAACTCCAAACACTGACCACACGTAAAGCTAAACCACGTTAAGCTGCTCATGTGTTTGCCACAAAACGGGGAAAACGTCCCTAGGCCGCAGTCCATGTTTGGGGAGTTCCGGCAAGATGGCGGACTGAGCACACGTGCTTTGCTGTGTCTCTGTTATTTTGTCCCAATTTTTCATGTTACTTCTCCTTCTTAATTATTTTATTTAGTTATATTGACCGCTGAAGGCGTAAGAAAGAAGAATAACTGCTTTTTGTTAGAAATTTTTTATGTGACACTTAAAAAATGCCGAAACCAAAAACGGCTGCAGCGGGTGATGCTTCTCTCGGTGTACACCTGTTGTCTCATGACTACGCTGCTCCTGCCAATGAAGAGATGATGGACACGCAATTAGTGAGTGCAAGGAGACCGATGGATTCTACACCTACTAAAATCCCTGTACCTCAAAAAAGAGCAAAAGGAGACGGCCCACCTGAGGTTTCCAACGCCGCCATTCTCGACGCGATAAATAACCTGACCGCCATGATGGAGTGTTTTGGAACGCAGCTTAAACAGAACACGATTATGATCGCAGAGTTGTCAAAGGGCGTGGAATTTAACGCAAAAGAGATCAAGGACTGTAAATCTGCGTCCAGTAACCTCGGGAAAGAAATGTGTAAGGTGGCGAAGGAAAATGCGGAGATGAAGGAGCGGGTTCAAGAGCTGGAGCGATATAAACGACGCTGGAATCTCAAGCTCCGCGGCCTAAAAGAGAAAACTGAAGAGAGAACACGTGATGAGGTACTAGGGATCATGGCGAAGATCAATCCACAGTGGTCAACAAAATTGGAGTGTATGGTGGATTCGGTACATCGCGTGGGAAAGAAGGAGGAGGGGCGCAACCGACAGGTGGTTGTCCAGTTCACCATGAGACATTACAGAGATGAATTCTGGCGCCTTACGAAGAATTCTTCAGTATGCAAGGACTTGAACATCAGCTTCGCCGAGCACATCTTACCAGCGGACAGGGAGGCAAGAGCAGTACTATGGCCGCAGATAAAGCAGGCAAGAGAGGCAGGTCATCGAGCCTATTTTAGAGGTCCACATGGCTACATCGATGGAAAAAGAATTTTGGCTACATAAACGGTATGCGGTCTGTCGTTGAAAAGACTTAAGGAGGACGAATGAATGTATATTTAGGGACGTAAATCACTATTTTCACAGCAAGGTTTTTTGATTCTAGTTAATCCTGTTCTTGTTCAAATGTTCAATTTAAAATCTAATCTTTGTTTTTCTTCCTTTAATGTTAGGGGTCTTCGAGATAATGTGAAATGCAAAGCAGTTTATTTATTTTGCAAAAGTAAAAAGGCACACTGTTTTATGTTACAAGAAACTCATTCGAGTAATTTAGATGAGACATTTTGGATAAATCAGTGGGGGGACAAAATTTTATTTGATCACGGAACGAATCGTTCTGCAGGAGTTGCAATTTTGTTTCATAATTGTCCTGGGAAAGTAATTGCACACAAAACCAGTAAAACTGGCCATTGGCTTATATGTGTGCTTACTATTGATGACTTATTTATTATACTAGGTAATATATATGGTTATAATAATAGTCAGCAAAATAGGGAATTGTTATTTCAAATATCTGAAGTGATAAGGGACCTGAAACTTGCATTTTATACAAATAATATTATATTAGGAGGAGATTTTAACATGGTTCAGGATGACTGGTTGGACCGTTTTCCTTCTAAATTTAATAGTCATCACTACAATCCTGTATTAAATAACTTTTGTGGTTCATTTGGCCTGTTTGATCCCTGGAGAGATTTATACCCCAATTTATCTCAGTATTCTTGGTCAAAACTTGATGGAACAAGTAAATCAAGATTGGATTTCTGGCTTATCTCATGTCATATTAAAGAAAATATCTCTGGTTGCTTTATATCCCCTGCACCAATCTCTGATCATTGCATGATTGGTCTAAATTTAAAGTCTCTAACTGTACGGAGTCGTAATAAGGGCTATTGGAAATTTAACGCCAGTCTTCTTAGATCTGAGGCCTTCTGTCAGGGAATCCAATCTCTTATTGCAGACGTTATTGAAGACTGTTCATTTTCCTCAAATATTAGTAAATGGGAATATTTGAAATTTAGAATTCGTAATTTTTCTATTTCTTTTGCTAAAAAGCTTAAACAAATGTCTCATTTAGAAGAAGTCAATCTGATTAGAGAGATAAGTGAATGCTGTAATAACAGTCATTTTGATGATTCGGAGAGAACAATACTTTTACTTTATAATCCAAACTTGACAACATTTATGTTCAAAAGGCGAAAGGAGCTTACATTCGTTCAAGGGCCAAATGGATAGAAGAAGGGGAGAGAAATTCGGCGTACTTCTGCAGACTGGAAAAGAGAAGACAGGAGAAAAATAATATTCATTCTTTAATTATTGATGGCAATGAATTGTCTAATCCAAAGGATATTGCACAAAACGTTTTTCTCTTTTATAGTAATTTATATAAATCGACATTCTCTAAAATGAATGCAGACATTTTTTTTTGACAGTATTAAACCGTTTATTCCACAAATTAGTGTGGAATTTAAAGAGACTTGTGAAGCAAAAATTTCGTTACAGGATTTAGAGAAGGCCTTGCAGTGTTTATCTTCTGACAAATCCCCTGGCTCTGACGGTCTAACAGCCAATTTTTACAAATTTTTTTGGGATTCAATTAAGCTTCTTTTGTTTAAAGCTTTGACAGAAGTTACAGAATGTTTATCACTTTCTCATACTATGAAGCAAGGGGTTATAATTCTCATTCCCAAGCCAGGCAAAGATCCTAAGATTTTAGAAAACTTGCGACCCATCACACTGTTAAATAATGATTATAAATTATTAGCACATATTTTTTCTAATCGTTTGAAGAGTGATTTATCCCAGATTATAAGTAGTACGCAGTCAGGATTTATGAGGGGCAGGTCGATTCACAATAACTTGCGTCTGGTCCAAGATCTGATTGACTATAGAGACCAGATTAATGATGATGGTGTTATGCTTTTTCTTGATTTTTACAAAGCGTTTGATACGGTTGAACACCCTTTTGTCTTTTCTGCTTTAGAATTTTTTGGTTTTGGGGAAAAGATTAGAAGTATAGTTAGTAGTTTATATCAGGACACAAACTGTTCTGTTTCATTGCCAGAAGGGACCACTCCACGTTTTAATATAAGTCGAGGTATTAAACAAGGTTGTCCCATCTCGCCATTGCTTTTTATTTTGGCTGCTGAAATGCTCGCCCTCGCAATTAAAAATTCAGATATCGAGCATTTAAAGGTTTTTGATGATTCTATAGTGATCAGTCAATTGGCTGATGACACTGCTTTATTTTTAAAAAATGCTCATCAGGTTCCAAAAGCACTCCAAATTATTAACAATTTTTCCAGTGCATCAGGTTTATGTCTCAATCTAAGTAAATGTGAAATAATGACATTGAAAGAATCCCCTCTTACACAAATCTGCAGTGTGCCAATTAAATCTAAGCTTAAATATCTCGGGATTGTAATTACCAAAGATAAAGAGGTGTGTGAAACGTTAAATATTTCTAATAGAATTGCTGAATGTAAGTCCAGATTGGATAGTTGGATGCAGCGAGACATTTCTGTATTTGGTCGAATTTTATTGACTAAAGTAGAGTCTTTGTCTAGATGCATTTACCCTGCAGGTTCCCTTCCTATTTCTGATAAGAAAATTAAACTAATCAATCAGATGAACTTCAATTATATATGGAAAAGAAAAGCTCATTATATTAAAAAAGCGACAACAGTGAAAGATTATAAAGAAGGGGGTTTACAGGCCATAGATTTTGATTGCATGAATGAAACTTTCAAGATTAATTGGCTTAAACGCTTTCTAGTAAATGACAATTGTTTCTGGTTCTGCGCTCCTAGAAATATCTTTAAAAGTGTTGGTGGTATAGAATTTTTGTTATGTTGTGATTTCTCATTACAGAAACTCCCTCTTAAACTGTCAGACTTTCATAAGCAGGTTCTCTTATACTGGAAGTTGATTTATAAACACAACTTTTTCCCCTCACAATTCACCAATTTGGAATAATAGGTACATTTTATTTAGGAATAAATCACTATTTTTGAGAGAATGGTGGGAGAGAGGTGTTTGGTCTGTTGTTCACTTGTTGGATAAGGAAGGTTGCTTTATGAACCATAAAACTTTTTGTGAAAAATATAACCTTTATTGTGATTACAAGCAATTTAATATGGTGTTGAACTGCATTCCAAAGGCCTTGGTACAGATGGTTAGTTATACAGTGCCCAATGTAACTGAAGCTCTGCATTTACCGTCTTTAAAAATAAATGGGCAAGATTTTGTCACAAGTTGCATGCCAAATAAATTAATCAGAACTTTATTAACCCAAGAAAAATTCCCAAATCAAGCCAGTCGAAATAATCTTAATCAAATTTTTCCCAAGAGCTCCATTCATAAATTAAGAACTTTGTATCTTTCCTTTCCTATACCTCCTAAAGCCAAGGAAGTTCATTTTAAAATTTTTAATGATATCTACCCATCTTCAGAATTCCTTAGGCATAGATTTAATATTGACCACAATAATTGTATTTTCTGTGATTGTGACATTGAAACAACTGCACATTTGTTTTTTGACTGTAAATTCAGTAGAGCTTTTTGGTCGGATATGTATGAGTGGCTTAAAGTTTCTGTTGATGTGAGTTCTCAATTTTATAAAAATGATATATTGTTTGGTATACTAATGGAAGATATGGATATTCAATTTTTGCTAAATAGTGTTCTCATTTTGGGAAAATTTTTCATTCACAAATGTAAGTGCCTTAAAGCAAAACCTTTATTTTCTGTTTTTCAAAAAGAATTTTGGTTGTACTGTAAATCTCTAAGAATGTTAAAATGCATAAAAGGAAAAAATCTTTTTACTTTATTGAGGAAATTTAAATTAGAAGACCCTGCTGTGTAATTTTTTTTATTTATTTATTTATTTATTTATTTTTTTTTTTTTATAGTTTATTGTTGTTGTGCTCTGTTCTATTAGATTTTCTTGTATCTTAATACTGCCTTATTGTACTTATTTCCTTTATGTAAAAAAAAAAAAAAAAAAAAAAGTCCATGTTTGGTCTCCATAAACTTTATTTACGCCATTTACTCCACAACTACAACACCTTTCACCGCGTCACTTCCGGTGTGTGGGACATTCCCTTTCCGTGAAGAATCGCAAAACACTTTTACCAGTCCCGAAACAAATTTACAATGACCGCAAAGAAAAAGGAAACGCAAAGGAAAGCGTGCGCCGCAAAGGCACGGATGACTGAAACGCGGATTTAAAGGAGCGGCGCAAAGGGAAATATATGTTGCAAAGTCAATGCTGCTGAAGTTTTACTTTGCTAAACTTTATTTTTTCTCTCAGTGGTTAACTTTTCTTTTGCAATTATTTTTTTTTACTTGCAAAAAAGCATTTTTTTTTCTCAATACTCTATTTTTATTTGCAAAACATATAATTTTTTTTGCAATTATTTTTTTTTTTTTGCGAAAATTTTTTTTATTTTGCAGATATATATGGCCCTATCTTGACTCCATATGACAGATTCTTCACGGAAAGGGAATGTCCCACACACCGGAAGTGACGCGGCGAAAGGTGTTGTTTTTGTTGATGGTGAGCGCGGTAAATTCGTGTTGTAGTTGTGGAGTGTAAATAAAAGTTTATAGTGACCGAACATGGACGTTTTGCTAGGGATGGCTGACGCGAAACTAACGTTTCGACACAGTGTCGAGATCCCGAAGCGTAGATGTTTCGAAACACTGCTCCGAACTGTGATTCAAAACACCCATGTCACGTGACTATGGCTAAACGAAGCTTCTGCGCGTTTCGACAGGTGGCGTGCTTGCCGAGTCTGCGTTTGATTGACAGGGGCGAGAACAAATCACACAATCGCACATCTGTCTCAACTCCCACAAAGTTTAGAGGAGAAAGATTTTGAGATAGCGTTTACGATATAGTGACATTTATATAAATAAACAAAAATGAGACCATTGTGGATTGATTTTGTTTTATTAATTTTCATTTTTCATGACCAAAATAACCTAGTTATTATTATTATTATTATATATTATAGTTATATAGTGGATGTTAAAAACTCACCACATTAACAAAAACACAACATTTTTATTTTTTTAAATGGCTTGATTCAATTGACCACTAGTGTCACCGTGGAGACGGGTGTCGGTATAGTTTCGGCACATTTGCTTCAACTGTTTCAGTGTTTCATAAAGCCTCGCTCTGCCCACCACTACGTTTTGCCTGTTTTGCGGCAAACACATGAGCAGCTTAACGCGGTTTTGTTTTACGTGCGGTCAGTGTTTGGAGTTTCTAAAGGACGCGGACCTGACGGAAACACAAAAGCCGGACAGTACTAAGCAAAGTAAGTTACACTTCCGGTGTGTGGGACATTCCCTTTCTGTGAAGAATCTGTCATTGTAAATTTGTTTCGGGACTGGTAAAAGTGTTTTGCGTCTTGTTAATTTGTTTTCTAAAATGTAAATTTGTTTCATCCTTGATAAAAGTGTTTTCCCCATGTAATTGTGTTTTATGATAGGTAAAAATGTTTTGCAAAATGTTAATTTGTCTAGAGCTTCGTAAAACTGTTTCACAGTTTGTAATGTTGTTTTACACTTCCCGGCCACCGTACATGTTCGCCGGACCGCTGCACGATAAAAGGGTCTGGCTCCAGACGGCATTCACTAAATTCCAGGGGTTTCATTGCCACGACTTAAAATGGGCGTTTCTGGACGTCTTAGGAAAACGCCCTCTTTTAAAAAAAAATTAATTTAGAGGTCACCGATCATGCGCAGAATACTGTTTTTTTGCGCGGGCATTTCAAAGCCTATACTGGGTCAATTCAGATTGAGAAAGAGAAATAAACATACCTCGATGGATTATGAAGGACAAAACAGTCATGCAGGTAATGTTAGCTATTTCTATGTTTTATGATCTTCCAGTTAAGCCATTTTCGAAAGCAAATAAACAACCGAAAAATCTAACGTTCAGAAAAGTCAGTACTAACTAAACTAACCATAGCTCAACCATGGTAGTTGTATTAAAACCGTGATTATACCAATGATAATCAATCCGCCAAAGAAAACGTTTGCTACACTTTTACTATAGTCAAGTCACCTTTACTTATATAGCGCTTTTTACATTGCAAATTGTGTCAAAGCAGCTTTACATTAATAATTGGCTAATAATTCTGCTCTTAAAGAAAATGGTTTAACTGTGTCCAGCTAAAATGCATTCAATATTGATTCATTCCGCTGTAAAAATCAATAGTGATTAATTTAGTTAATTTATCTATAAATCAGTAGTGGAGAAAACGGTGATATAATCGTCCAGCTCAGTTCAGTTCACATACAATGGTGTTAATGGAGGCTGAATTGAATTATTCTATAATAAACAATGGTTGATTTTATCTTAATTAGTTTACTGACGTTAACTGATGCATCTTTCCACAGTTAAACTGAGTGAATATAAAGAAAAAGATCATGTTGACGAAAGTAATGAACCTCTTTAAATATACTTTGTTTTCTACTTTATTAAATGCCTACTTTGTTTCTGTCAGACTGGCTCCCAACACATTTTAAAATATGTACATCATCAGAAGAGTACATCACAGAATATTTTTCCCCTTATGAGAAACAAAGTTCACAAGATATTTGCATAATACAGAAACAAGTACAAAAATATTTCTTGCACTTGTTTCTCTATTATGCAAATATCTTGTGAACTTTGTTTGCCATGATATAAGGAAATTATCTTGTTTCAGATATATTCACTACAGAAAACACTTTAAAATAAATACAGTATAATTCTCTGTATAGAGAAATATGAAATGTAACAAGACAATGGGTAGCACTTTACAGTTAGGTCTCATTTAATAATTTTAGTTAAAGCACTAACTAACATAAACTAACAGTGAGCAATATATTTATTACAGTAATTCATGTTGTGCTTGTCCTATAATTCTGTTTTTCTTTAGTTTTTAATTTTAATTGTCTTTTTTCTAATAACAGGTCTGATGACATTCACAAAAAAACAGAAAGTGACAACGTGATGTCTATGGCAAGTGGAAGACTACTCAGAACATGTTCCTCTCTCTGTGAAAAGAAGGGTGAGATATGCTTGTCAGCATGGAAAGAACTACAAGACACCTACAACAGATGAGTTGGTATATATCACTACACATTTTGTTCACCACATTGGTTATGAATTCAGTGCAGAGGTGCCAGTTCTGTTCCTGGAGGGTCACTTTGCCATAGATTTGAGTCATTTTTGGGCTGTAAATGAACAACACCACGAATGCATCCAGAGTTGTTCATGGCCTTTGTGAGACCCTGAAATCCACTTTACCTAAGCAAGATGGCCTAGTTCTCCAGAAGTAAGAACCTGTCAAGAAAAACCTTAGAGCTTTACCGAGTCGTTTGAAGAAAGTCAAACAAAAAACATCCAGGAAACGGAAAACAGTGTCAGTAGATGCAATTGAAGGTGTGTTTGACTTTTTTTGATCATATACAATGTTTGTTAAAGTGTTATTTGAAGGAATACAGTATCAAACTAAAAATGAAATTTGTCATCCTTTACTCTGGCTTCTGTTGTTCCAAACCCACATGGTATATGGTTAATAATAAATCAAGCAAGTACATTTTGAGTTTTCATTTACTGTATTTAATGCACTCTGTGTGTGTGTGTGTTGATCAGTGTATATGTGAATAAAAATGAAAATTAAATTAGCTTATCAAATAAAGTTTGGTTCTCTCCAGAAAACTTTGATGTCTTTGTGTGCTTTTTAAAGGGTGACGATTACATTAAGTTACAACATTATTAATGTAATTTGACATGAAACACCAGTGATCAGGACAGGTATCTGAAGTTATTGTAATATTATTAATGTAATTTGACATGAAACACCGGTGATCAGGACAGGTATCTGAAGTTATAACATTATTAATGTAATTTGACATGAAACACCGGTGATCAGGACAGGTATCTGAAGTTATTGTAACATTATCAATGTGATTTGACATGAAACACCAGAGATCAGGACAGGTATCTGAAGTTATTGTAATATTATTAATGTAATTTGACATGAAACACCGGTGATCAGGACAGGTATCTGAAGTTATAACATTATTAATGTAATTTGACATGAAACACCGGTGATCAGGACAGGTATCTGAAGTTATTGTAACATTATTAATGTAATTTGACATGAAACACCGGTGATCAGGACAGGTGTCTGAAGTTATTGTAATATTAATGTCATTTGACATGAAACACCGGTGATCAGGACAGGTATCTGAAGTTATTGTAACATTATTAATGTGATTTGACATGAAACACCGGCGATCGCGGAAAGGTAAGTTGTAACAGTATGAACGTAATTTGAAAAACACCCACGATCACGGACAAACAATATCTGAAGCAATTTAAGCTAATGGTTTGGTCCTAATCTGCGCATGTTCGTTGACCTATGCAAATAACCAAATAGGCCACGCCCGCCCGATGACGCAATATCGGTTACGCTGACATGAAATCCCTGGAAATAAGTGCTTGCCGGCTGCAGACCGTGGGCGAGTGGAGCTCCACTCTCAAACAGGAAATACGTCACCTCCACTTGAATTAATAAAGAAGGGCCAAGATGGCGTCGCTATGAGCTCTTTTAATTTTACCATAGACGAATTTTACCTCAATATTGTTACACTGGATGAATTATGTTAAGGATGAATAAACATGATGGATTTATATATATTTGTTTGCAATATAGATGTTAGTGTGGCAGATTGAAAGATGTATTTTATAGATTGAAAAAATCTGTGAAAAATGTAAGGAACTATTGACGCGATTTTGAATGTATGTAAAAAGGCTTATAAAATGTAAATATGTAACGTTAATTTATGTAATTTTGGGTTCATTTGTGAGTTTGGTGATGTGCCTTGTTGAACAGTCGCAGGGTTTTTCCATTCCACATAAAGTTGGCAGTGAGGAAACATCAACGAGTATTGTGTTAAATCTTTTCCCCCTATGTCCAGGTATTAATTCTAATAATTATTCTAATATAATGTTGTATGATGTTTAAGAGTGTGTAAATGTGAGTATTATAGCGATTGCGTGTTCATTTATATGTTGTAAAGTTTATTATTTTAGAGATGCACAAGCTCAGAGCTCCATTTTGAGCATTAATGGCGCGAGACCACATAGAGAACATTTTAGTATTAAGTGTGTGGTACGTATGTTTGTATTTAATGTTTTATTCTGTTTATTTGTTGCTGATTGTTTGATTCACGGGAAGAAGTGTAACTTAAATGTGAAAAGAGAATTGTTTTTCCCCACTTAGTGTCTATCTGGTAATTGGATTGAATTATTAAATTGTATTCTTGGTAATGTCTCCAAAATTAATAAAATATTTGAAATTATTGTAAATAGTTTGTTCAAGTCATTTGTTTCATCTGTTCAAGTTTACACATTAACCCAAGGCAGATTTAATTAACTTTTAAAAATTAGACTTATATTGACTTAAACTAATAGTTCGCCTTTTTAATGTCTATTCGGAATTTTGTGTGTTATTACCAGGTATTGAACAATTAAGTATGTACATATTATACCAGGCTGTTCGTTTGTGGAGGAAAAACGTAAAAGATTAAAGTGTTCATGACGAGCATTGTTTTATTTCAGTAAAGCTTGGTATACCGCTTCGGTATTTTCCATGAAGAGCAGTGGAGGTGACGTAATTATGTGACGTAAAATACGTATTTCCGCTCTCGAGTGGAGCTCCACTCGCCCCCTGTGTCTGCAGCCAGCCCCTATTGGACAAAGCCTATGTGCAACTATCTGCTCCTGTGGGTAGGCGAAAAGGGACGCAATGTTTATAAACATGGACATTGTCAGCAGATGAATCGAAAAAACTGCAGTCATATTATGACAAGTTTGAGGAGTACAGTTGTGTTCAAAATTATTCAACCCCCACTGAAATTGATTGTTTTGGCCGGTTTGACATTGATTTTGATCATTCAGTCATCCTGCTTACAATTAAATCAAAGAGGCATGTGTAGGTCAGACAAATATAACATAACATTTATAATGAAATAACCACAAATGTCTTTTCTCTGCTCACATCATTATCAGTTTTATTCAACCCCCAAGTGACATTCAATCTTAATACTTAGTACAACATCCTTTTACAGTTATAACAGCTTTTAAACGTGAAGCATAGCTTGACACAAGTGTCTTGCAGCGAGCTACGGGTATCTTCGCCCATTCATCATGGGCAAAAGCCTCCAGTTCAGTCACATTCTTAGGCTTGCGCACTGCAACTGCTTTCTTTAAGTCCCACCAGAGGTTCTCAATCGGATTTAAGTCTGGTGACTGCGATGGCCATTTCAAAATGTTCCAGCCTTTAATCTGCAACCATGCTCTAGTGGACTTGGAGGTATGCTTGGGATCATTGTCCTGTTGAAAGGTCCAACGTCTCCCAAGCCTCAGGTTTGTGACGGACTGCATCACATTGTCCTCCAATATCTCCTGGTACTGAAGAGAATTCATGGTACCTTGCACACGCTGAAGCTTCCCAGTACCTGCAGAAGCAAAACAGCCCCAAAGCATGATTGACCCCCCGCCATGCTTCACAGTAGGCAAGGTGTTCTTTTCTTCATAGGCCTTGTTCTTCCTCCTCCAAACATAGCGTTGATCCATGGGCCCAAACAGTTCTAATTTTGTTTCATCAGTCCACAGAACACTATCCCAAAACTTCTGTGGTTTGTCCACATGACTTTTGGCATACTGCAGTCGACTCTTCTTATTCTTTGGAGACAGCAAGGGGGTGCGCCTGGGAGTTCTGGCATGGAGGCCTTCATTACGCAGGGTGCGCCGTATTGTCTGAGCAGAAACTTCAGTACCTACATCTGACAAATCTTTTCTCAGTTCCTCAGCAGTCACACGGGGACTTTTCTCCACTCTACGCTTCAGGTAGCGCACAGCAGTCGAAGTCAGTATCTTCTTTCTGCCACGACCAGGTAGCGTTTCAACAGTGCCCTTTGCCTTGAATTTGCGAATGATGCTTCCTATGGTGTCTCTTGGTATGTTTAACATCTTTGCAATCTTCTTATAGCCATTGCCCTTCCTGTGAAGAGTAATCACCTCTTCTCTTGTCTTCCTGGACCATTCTCTTGACTTCACCATGTTTGTAACCACACCAGTAAATGTCTAGAAGGAGCTGAGTATCACAGTCATTTTAAAGCTGCCTAATTGGTGCTTATTAGGCTTTATTGCTGCTCCCTGACATCCACAGGTGCTTTCAATACCTGATTGAAAACACTTCAATGGACCTCTGTTCTTCAGAGTGGTAGTCTTTAAGGGGTTGAATAATTGTGTCAATGAAGAATTCACAAAAGAAACATTTACTACTGTATTACAAAACCAATTGATGTCATTTTAGTTGCATATGCTTCTTTAAGAAGTCCTTGTAGGATTTCATTCTGAATTCAATTACAAATGTACTCTAAATTCTCTAAAACCATTTACAGCATTGGGGGGCTGAATAATTTTGAACACAACTGTACGTCATGCCAAAAGATGCGAGGTACAAGTTTCATGAAAAAATACAAAGGGAACATGAATCGTTTGAGCATTTCGTCACGGAGCTTAAACTGCTTATGAAAGACTGTGGATATACAAATAGTGACGAAATGGTGCGTGACCGCATAGTTTTTGCAACAAACTCCCCCAAAGTCAGAGAGAAACTGTTAAATCAAGGTGCCGATCTCACACTTGAAAGAGCGATTGATATTGTGCGTTCCCACGAAGCAGCGCAAGACCAGCTCAGGATGATAAACTCGCGTGCAACGGCAGCACAGAACCGTGTAGCACACGCGGTGTTAAGCAAAAATACCACAGTGTACAGGCATAAAAATGAATCGAAGGAAACGGATAGAGCTGCCGACAAAAACAGGTCATGTGGTCGATGTGCACAGCAACACAGCCAGACGGACGCGTGCCCTGCAAAAGGCCGTCGGTGCAAAATATGCAATAAACTCAACCACTACGCAAAGGTATGCAAATCAAAACAACCTGTTACACGTAGAACTGTTCACACAGTGGAAAATACAGGCATATTAGAGGCGGATGAGCTGTTTATTGATGCAATTAACAAAGAACATGAAAATACTGAATTTGAGCAGGCCTTTGCGGAACTTGAATTAGGACCTCAAGCCAATAAAGTTAAATTCAAGTTGGATACTGGGGCCCAGGTGAACATTATTCCAGCCAGTAGATTTAAAAATCTTTTCAGCACAACTGAAATGAAACCCGCAACACGCCGTCTTACAGGCTATGGCGCAGAGCCACTTGATTTTAAAGGAACATGTCAGCTCAACTGCAGATACAAAGACGCAGAAGCTTTGCTGGAATTTTATGTAGTGAGCACACACGCACCTCCTATACTTAGATTGAGAGCATGCCTGGACATGGGGCTAATAAAGCTTGTCTTTTCAGTTGATGTAGACAAAGACAAAACTTGTGGTATCATACAAGCGTTCCCGGATGTCTTTCATGGGATTGGTCAATTTCCAGGAGAATGTACTATACACCTGGATCCTACAGCTGTCCCTGTCGTGTATCCGCCCAGGAGGATTCTGTTCATGCTGCGCAGTCGGCTCAAAGAGGAGCTAGACAGCATGGAGCAAGCAGGTATCATTGTTAAAGTTACGGAACCCACAGACTAGGTCAATGCCCTGGTGGTTGTCGAAAAACCTCGCACCGGAAAGCTCAGGGTATGTCTAGACCCCAGAGACTTAAATAAAGCAATCAAAAGGCCCCATTACCCCCTGCCGACTCTGGACGACATCACCGCAAAACTCACTGGAGCACAATTCTTCAGTGCGCTTGACGCAAAATCTGGTTACTGGGCTATCAAGCTGTCAGAAGAGTCATCAAAACTAACCACATTTAATACCGTAATGGGAAGGTACAGATTTCTACGTCTACCTTTTGGGCTGATCTCTGCTCAAGACGAGTTTCAGAGAAAGATAGATGAGACTTGTGAAGCGTAGACATTGTAGACGACATACTCGTTTTTGGAAAATAAAAGAGGAGCATGCTACAAACTTACGTGCAGTGCTAATGAGGACCCGTGAAAAAGGGGTACGACTCAATCCAGACAAATGTGTGTTATGTGTCCCTGAGGTCAGTTACTTCGGTAACAAGCTAACACGTGAAGGCATCAAACCTGATCCAGAAAAAATCAGCGCGATAAAAGACATGAGCCCTCCAAAGAATAAGTCGGAGCTATAAACCATCTTGGGTATGGTCAATTACTTGTCCAGATTTGCACCAAATCTGTCAGAAATAAACGCACCTCTGAGGCTGCTCTTGAAGCAAAATAATGAGTTTGTGTGGGACGAGGCTCAGAAGAAAGCATTTGAGAAGATGAAAGAGCTGATCACACGAGAGCTTGGCCCAGTCCTGTCTTCTGCAGGTGGATGCATCAAAAAATGGCCTAGGCGCTGTACTGCTCCAGGACCACAAACCCATCGCATATGCTTCGAAATCCCTCACACCAACAGAAGAAAACTATGCGCAGATCGAAAAGGATTTGTTTGCTGTCGTGTTTGGATGCAAACGTTTTCACGCATATGTTTATGGCAGAAAGGTAATCGTTGAGTCAGACCACAAACCTTTAGAACCCATCCTGAGAAAACCTCTTGCAGCCGCACCTCCACGCCTCCAGAGGATGATCTTGCAATTACAGAGGTATGATATCTAAATTGTACAAATTGTAAAATTGTAGCAGATACACTTTCCAGGAAGTCCATTGCGTAGACTTGACTCACTGGATGAAGATATGGATGCACAAATTCACACAGTCGTAGCTAACCTTCCTGTAAGCGACAGAAAGCTAACAGAAATCCGAAAAGCAGCAGAGCAAGATCCACAGCTTACCTCCTTGAGAAGTGTCATAAAAGCTGGGTGGCCTGACCTGAGGAAAAATGCCCCTCCTGCCTTGCTGAGTTCTGGAATCACAGAGATGAAATTTCAGAGATTGAAGGGCTTCTGTTTAAGGGTGAGAAAATCATCATTCCACATGCGCTTAGGGCAGAAATGTTAGAGCGCATACACACTGGACACATGGGAATTGAGAGGAGTAAGCAAAGAGCCAGAGATATTTTATTTTGGCCAGGCATGAACAAACAAATTGAGGAAATGGTGGAAAGATGAACCACATGCTTAGAGCTCCGAAAATCTAATCTAAAAGAGCCTATGATTTCTTACCAGATCCCAGAACGTCCGTGACAGATTGTTGCGACGTGGAACGGTGACGACTATTTCATAGTTGTAGACTACAACAGCAGATTCTTTGAGCTGGAGAGACTACATTCAACTACGTCATCAGCAGTGATCCAAAAACTGAAGGCCATCTTCGCTAGGCATGGTGTCCCTGAAAGAGTAATTTCAGATAATGGCCCACAGTATAGCTCGCTTGACTTTGAAAACTTTGCAATTCAGTGGGACTTTGAACATGTAACATCTAGTCCGCACTACCCGCAAAGCAATGGTCTTGCTGAAAAGACAGTGCAGACAGCAAAGGCCATAATGAGTAAAGCACATGCTGAAAAGAAGGACCCTTACATCAGCTTGCTGGAACACAGGAATACCCCTGTTGATGGACTTAAGTCTCCCTCACAATTGCTGATGAGTAGACGTCTTCGCTCCATCCTGCCCATGTCAGGAAAACAGCTACAGCCTCAGGTCGTCGATAAAAAAACTGGTGAATGCGAAAAGGAAACTAAAACAATCAAAACAGAGGCAGTACTATGATCGACACTATTGGTACGACACTATTTGAGTGACTACACGAGAACAATACATTCATCAGTGTCTGAATTCACTCTTTTTTTCATTTACTCTGTCAAGTGGACTATATTAGTGAACTAGTGTAAGGAATAGTGAGTGAGGGTATAGCATGTAATTAGGACACAGCCTCTGAGTGTCGACTTTGAGCGCTTTTAATTCACAGTGTGTTGCTGTAGGCTATTTTCTAGAAAGCTTCAAATATTAATCAGAATGCGTTGTTTCTACGGCATATTACTGTTTTAATTGAAAACAGCTTTGTTGAAATTTGGCTGTTTTTATAAAGCAATGTTTTTACAGTGTAGAAAAAAATATAACCACATTGATTATCAGAGACATGATCGTGGAAATGTAGATGAGGAATGACATCCTTACTATAACTTTAAAGATCTTGTTTGCCTATGCAACAAGAGGTCAAACCTAAATTGGAATTACATCCCAATTTTATCCTGGTACTTAACAGAGGACTGTAAATTAAAACTAAATTCTGATGTACATGTCCAGTTGGTTTTTATTTTGCTGCAACAACGTTGCGACACTAAAAATAAGTTAAAGCTGTTGTCCGTAACTCTTTTTGGTTAAAAATGATCCCAAATCAATTTTGAGCATGAGCATGTACCAGCCAGTGTTCTCATTACCTTAGCCCGATTCACAACAGTAAGCTTAATAATTTTTTATAATTCATGTGGTACTGATAATTTGATCATGTCGCTGTTTGTCTTTGCGTCATTGCGTCACGTAAAGAGCGAGTCAGTGGTCATGATGGTCATGATGTCACTGAGAGATGTCACTACATTTATTAAATGCAGAATTAAATTAATTTCAGAGCTCTGTATATGGAAAAAAACATCTGCAAAGTTTTATTTAGAAGTTATAAAAACAATAATCTTAAAATGAATATTTAGGTAATATTCTGTATAAGGTATTTTTTGTTATTTAAAAATAACTACCTTGCAATGTTCTGAGAACGTTATTTTATGGTTGCAAAAAGTAAAACCTAAAAATAATCATTAGGGAACACTCTGTAGAAGTTGTTTAGGTGATTTTAAAATCAACCTTTCTGCATCATTCTGGGAACATTGCTTTGTTGCAAATAAATAAATAAATAAATAAAATATATACATTAAATCAAGTGAGATTTCAAATGAGAGACAAACGTGAAATGAAAAGTGAAGCTCAAAGTTAAGATCACTGATGAGTTCAATAGTCATTTTAATGCCATCAGATCTGCTTGACAACTGCTGAGAACGATTATGATCTATTTTAATGTCATGAAGATGATTTGTGTTATAAATAACTAATCCGGTCATGAAACTCAGGATGGCGAAGACTTGACATGTAATCATATATTTTCCTAGCTCTAAACTATGCAGAAACGTTAGAAAACTTGCTGACAGACTGTCCTTTCATGGCAAACATCAAACAAACATGTGTTGGACTCAAGGAAAAGTTTTATCAATGAAAAACACTACAACAAAATGGTACAATGGCAAACTTAGAGCCCCAGGTTTTGCATTTCGCTTTGAAACCAAATCTTCTGCTATTATCTTGCCAGTCAGCTCGCCTCACTCTTGTCACGTGGAATCTGACTCCTGCTACTGATCTGCGCTAAATTTAAGCAGACGTGTTCAGTTTCATTTGTAAATTCTGTTCACTAACTGAACTAAATGATTTTCTAACTATAAAAAAAAAATTAACTATGGTGGGGGCAAAGTCGTGGTGGGCAAGTGATGCAGTCGGTGTCTACACAAAGCCTACATAAAACAAAAATACTGTAGCAGACAGACTAATTCACTTTCTGACAGAAGGTGAAACTTCTGAAAGAGATATTCTATGTACTACTTTACACCCAAAGTTTGTTTTTAATTTTTTAATTTTGCTGACCCCTGGAAATTCCCCAAATGTGGGAAACTCGACTGCATACCTTGTGGTAGTGATGGACCGTATTCGCGCTCTCCCCTGGATATTTTGGGGACAGTTGTGGCCTAACGCTTAGAAAGCCGAAGGTTGGGGGTTTGAATCTACCGGCAAGAAATGTAGGTGGAGGGTGAATGAACAGCACTCTCTTCCACTCTCATTACCAACAATGCCAACGAACAGGTTCCACTTCAGGGCGTAAGCACGTCTCGTAGATGGTGGACATGCCGAAGCGATGGTGTTAAGTACCTCGGGGGGGTAAGTCACCTAGAACCATCCAGGGACCAGACATGGAGCTTCCAGAGGTCTGGATGCGGGTGCCAGAGGGTGCCCTGTCTCTGAGAAAGAAGGTCCTTCCTCAGAGGAATGGGCCAGGGAGGGGCTGTCGCGAGGAGTGAGAGTTCTGGGAACCAAGTCCGGTTGGGCCAATAGGGCACAACTAACATGACCTGCTCCTCGTCCTCCCTGACTTTGCACAGTGTCTGTGCAAGTAGGCTCACTGGGGGAAACGCATATTTGCGAAGGCCCCGGGGCCAGCTGTGCGCCAGTGCATCTGTCCTTAGTGTTCCCTCGGACACTGAGTAAAACAGTGGGAGGTTTCTGGAGAGGCAAACATGTCTACCTGAGTCTCTCCGAACTTTTTCCAGATCAGCTGGACCACTTGGGGGTGGAGTTGCCACTCTCCCGACAGCGCAGCTCGTGAGAGCTTGTCGGCCGCACGGTTGAGCACACGGGGGATGTGAATGGCACAAAGCGACCTCAGATGCTTCTGACTCCAGAGGAGGAGATGGCGGGTGAGTTGTGACATGCAACGGGAGCATAGACCACCTTGATGGTTGATGTACTCAACAGTCTCAGTGTTGTCCATGTGGACCAGTAGATGCCTGCCCCGAAGAGGCTCCTCGAGACGGCTCAGGGCAAGACGTACTGCTAACAACTCGAGGCAATTGATGTGCCACTGCAGTTGGGGGCCCGTCCACACCCCTGACACTTCATGCCCATTGTACGTGGCGCCCCAGCCGGTGGCCGAGGCATCCGTGAAAACCACAGCATGCCGGCACACCTGTTCTAGGGGCACTCCAGCTCGAAGAAACAAGGGGTCTGACCACGGGCTGAAGGTATGGCGGCACTCTGGAGTGATTGCCACCTGGAAAGTGCCACGTTTCCACGCCCATCTCGGGACTCGGCCGTGGAGCCAGTGTTGAAGTGGTCTCATATGACGCAGACCGAGTGGGGTTACTGCCGCTGCCTCTGAAAGAATTTCAGTGGGACTGCCGTCCTGCTGTTGAACATATTCAGGCAGTTCAGTACTGACTGAGCACATTCCTCTGTGAGGCATGCTGTCTGTTTGACTGAGTCCAACTCCGTATCGAGAAAAGAGATCCTCTGCACAGGGGCGAGTTTGCTCTTTTCCCAGTTGACCTGAAGACCCAGCCAGCTGGGGTGTCTGAACAACAAATCCCTGTGTTCGCACAACTGATCCTGTGACTAAGCTAAAATGAGCCAGTCGTTTAGATAGTTGAGGATGCGAATACCCTGTTCTCTCATGGGAACAAGTGCACCCTCCACGACCTTCGTGAAGACGCGGGCAGACAGGGCCAGCCCGAAGGGTAAGACTCTGTACTGATATGCTCGACCTTCGAACGCAAATCGCTGGAATGGCCTGTGTCGCAGAAGGATAGAGAAATGAAAGTACGCGTCCTTCAGGTCGATCGCTGCAAACCAATCTCGGGGATGAATGCACTCGAAAATGCGTTTCTGCGTGAGCATTTTGAATGGTACCTTGTGAAGGCTCCGATTCAAAACTCACGGGTCCAAGATCGGTCGTAACCCACCACTTTTCTTGGGTACAATGAAGTAGGGGCTGTAGAACACCGACTTCATATCGGCTGGAGGGACCGGCTCTATCGCGTCCTTCGCCAGTAGGACCGCGATCTCCGCACGCAAGACAGAAACATGCGCAGCTTTCACTGAAGTGAAGTGGATGCCCCTGAACATCGGGGGAAGCAAATCATCTTCATCACATTAAAAAAGATCACAATCGATCAAATAATCAAACAGTCACTTTAGTGATCTTGACTTTGAGCTTCGCTTATCATTTCATGTTTGTCTCTCATTTGAAATTTTAGACTTGAAGTACGTGAATAAGAAAGGAGAAAGAGAAACCCCCCAAAAAACCTGCCCATAGTGTAAAAAAAGATTCACATGTAAATCAAGACATATGTGTTTAAGAGCAGGAAGCCCTTTACTGCAGATGATGAACTGATAGAGCACCAGAAAATCCACACTGTAAATACATTTTCAAGTGTTCACACTGTAAATAGAGATTCAATCAAACAGAAAACTGGAAACACATGAAAGGACTCACACAAGAGAGAAACACATCAGAGTTTGATCAATGATCTATTCTACGGTCACTAGATCATCTTCAGATCCAACAGTGACACAGTAAAGCATCCCTTCCACAGAAATCTGTCCTGATCAGCTTCAACGAGAGACACGACAAAGAAAAATCATCCAAAGTTGGAAGTTCAGTTCGGCTCTCAAGAAAAAGTTTAAGTCAAAGTTCCTGGTCCCAGGAGTTTAACTTTATTGTCGAGCAACAAAGTGAGATGCCAGCTTCACATCTCACTCTCTCTAGCCAGGGCACAGTTTTTATACATTTTTCTTATCTGTTAAAACACAACAAAGTATGACTAACTAAACTCACATGGGTAGCATTTTTGGTCTCTCTGGACTCCAATCTTCGCTCTCAATCTGTTAATTTACATTATATTTTGCTAACTCTGACACAATACAATAATACAAATCTAGAAGGTTCTTCTCTCATCCATCCAATACGATGTCTTATGCAAATATCTTGCTAGAGAACAAAGGGTCGTAAAACTTCCCTCCGAAGGAACAAATCCTTATTGATGACAAATGCCGAATCTTGCCGCGGAATTTTGACAGCTATATAAACCCAGGGCGTCCCATCAAGATGTGTGGTTGTGATAGAGGTGAGTTTTGGGTATTTGGTATTTTGATAGTTTTGCTTGTTGTTTCAATGGAGCCAGCAAGAAAGAGAAAGACTTCCCCTGTATGGGAATCTTTTGATCAGATTTCTTTTAACATGGTAGGCCTACATTCATTTTATATCAAAGCATTCTATAGGCTATATATACATATATAAATTATAATAATCTTTTTTTTTTATAGGTGAACTGTATGTTGTGCTCCAAGGAATTGGGGTACAATAATAACACTTCACATATGTTAAGGCATTATCGGGCCAGGAGGAAAATGGAGGTGGGCCAATCCAAGGTGTCTCATTACAAAATAATAATATATTCTTCACTTTTGTAAATCAATACAATTAAAGCAAAGTGTGTTTAATTTACACCGCTTCTCTTACTTCTAGCTACCAGAAAACAAGAGCTGGATGAGGCCCTGGTCACAATGATTGTGAAGGACACACAGACATTTAGTGTTGTGGAGGATGTTGGATTTAGGGACTTTGTTCACAAACTAGAACCAACCTACGTTCTTCCAACAAGACAGGTGTGTAGGTGCATGTATTAAGCAAAAGGTTATTATAATATTGCATTTGGCAATATCAGGAATGAACAGATCAGGAACACCTTAAACGCACACACCACCATCATAGACCTGATCCGACGGCGAAAGCTGACGCTATTCGGACATATATGCCGCATGGATAACAACCGGATCGTCAAACACATGCTCACATCAAACATGGACAGCAAGAGCAAACGAGGCTGGCCCGTACGTGCCTGGATGGACAATATCACCGACTGGTGTCAATGCACGGCCCAAGAGGCCTTCCACCGCGCCAAAAACCGGAATCACTGGAAAGTAACAACAAGAGGAAAGGACTAGACCCAACGGTTTCAACCATGGGATGATGATGATGATGATGATGATATGGCAATTAAGCACAGCTTGTGTATGTATCTGATTGTTTATACTCTTTGGCCACTAGATGGTTTTGTGAGCAAATGAGGCTTCACCAAATGAACCCTTTTGTATTGTATTGGTTTTGAAGTATTTTATTTTAGTACATACTTTTAGTATTAGTGTTTTTCGTATAATGTTCGTTAAGAAACTTGTTTCTCAACTAATACTTCTGTCCTTTGATTATTGTGATGAGGGTTATCAATCGGCATCCAAATCAGATCTTGCTCTACTTAATACAGCATATAATAGAATTTGCAGATTTGTTTTGGAATGCTCTTTTTTTACTCATCATTGTACAATGTACGATGCACTTAAATTGTCATCTTTACATGTAAGAAGACACATTCATTGGCTTTAATTTCATTTAAATGTATTCATTTTAATTATTCTACCTATTTGCAACAATACGTTGTGCCTTTTTCTTTAAATGATCAAATTCGGAATTCTGTTCAGATTTATTTTCTTGTTCCTCGTGCAAATATTGGCTAAAGAGCATTTAGGTTTAAAGCCCCAATAGACTGGAATAATTTACCAGCAGATATTAGATCATTCACATCATTTTCATCCTTCTGGCCAATTTTATATGTCACACACCGTTGTTTAGCGTCCGGACAAAGCTCAAAGAACAGCTTTTCCAAGACTCTGTCCACTCGGAGTCAATCTTGACTCATCGTTTTTATTTTAACCCATCCACAGTCTCAAAGATCGCAGGTTTAATTCCAGGCCGACTAAGTCCAGGAGCAGCTGAGCCACGACACACTTTATCCGCCATATTGCAAGCATGATATTTTAATTTGATCCATCCAACAACAGTGTAAAATACACATGACAAATATATAGCAGTAGAAGTGAAGTGAGATCTGTGTGTCTCTGAGAGAAATATAAACAATAAAGCCTCACAAATAAGACTTTTACAATCTGACACTGAGAGAGAGCAGAAGCTCAAATAATCATCAGCATTTATTATGACAAAAACACACTTGAAAAATCTTTAAAGTTCAGCTTTAGATTTAAGCACTTCCTGAAAAAAAGATGAACATGCAAAGCCGTAAATTAATAAATCTCACCAATATTAATATATGTGTGAGAAATGACATCATCAATCATGTACCTAATGTGTGAATATGTGCTTGATCTCGTTCAGCTCTTCCGGATCTGATGTGATAAACCACAATAAGGACAGTAGCCACGCCCACCAGAGCAGAGAGGACCAATCGGATCACAGCTTCAGTAGGACCACAACAGTGGACAGAGTCTGAGGAGTAAAAACATCAAACTGAGATCAGCTCAGTCAATAAACGCTAATATCATCAGCGCTGCCGTACCTAAACATGTGTGATAGAGTTGAGTGATGTCCAGATGTTGAGTCTGGTGATGGGATTGTTCAGCACACAGCTGTAGGTGTTTTTATCCTGATATTCCACCTCCAGAGGTAGAGAGAGACTGATGCTGAGATCAGACACACTGATGCTGGACAATAAACTGGTTCCTTTGTACCAGGAGAGAGTCACATGACTCACATTCACAGCTAAACACACCAGTGAACATGATGATGATGATGATGATGAAGAACATTGTGAAGAGTTACTGCTGATGACAGGAACAGGCAGATGAGCTGGAAAACATGAGAGAATAAAGACAAATGAGGATGAATGAAGATATTCAGGAAACATCCAGAGGAACCAAGATGATCAAAAGTGAAACAATTTCATAGAAAGTTCAATATAAACTTGCTGTTCACGTAAAAGTAAGAGAATTAGTCATTTGAACTCATTAGTCATGATAATATTCTTCTTTACATCCAACTGTAATAAATAAAACACGTGAAACTGATATTTAACTCACCGGAGACAGTGAGATGAAAACTCCTTCTGAAAGTGTTGATCCATACTTCATAACGTCCAGCATGTTTCATTGTGGTGTTTGTGATGGTCAGAGATCCAGTTTGATTGTCCAGCTTCAGTCTGTCTCTGAATCTCCCATCAAGAACATCATCATATACAGTGTTTCTGTCGGTCTGTTTATTGATTTCAGCTATTAAAGTGTTTTCATCTCCAAACTTCCACAGAATCTCTTCATCATACTTCATCTCAGTAAGATCAGAATTTAGAGTGACTGAATCTCCCTCCGTCACTGACACTGAAACAAGGTTTGTCACAGATAAACAGATTATAATGATTTATTTAATGAAATAGTTTAACATCTAAAATTCAAAATAAACAATCTTTATCAAGTCAAGTCATCTTTATTTATATAGCGCTTTTTACAATGCAAATTGTGGCAAAGCAGCTTTACATTAATAAGAAAATGGTGTCATTGTGCAGCTTATTCTATATATTATTGATTCATTCCGTTGCAAATATCAATAGTTATTAGTCTAGTTAATTTATGTATATCAGCACTGCAGAAAACAGTGATGTAATCGTCCGGCTCTGCTCAGTTTGTATACAACGGCGCCAATACAGGCATATCAAAAACACTGCTGAATATCAAGCAAGTGTCCCCAACTTAAGCAAGCCAAAGACAACAGCGGCAAGGAACCAAAACTCCAACAAATGGAGAAAAAAACCTCGGGAGAAACCAGGCTTAGTCGGGGGGCCAGTTCTCCTCTGGCCAACAGTGAACACTTGTCCGATACTCAGGCAGAGTTACAGGTCATTAAACCGTTTTGGAATCGCAACAGTCAAAATATTTAATCTAGTTTAAGATCTTTTTGATCACGCCGGTATGGGACGGTTTGTTGGGATATGTGCCACTGGCTGATGAGTCGGTAAGGTCTTAACAAAGGATGAGCTAGTTAACACAGTCTCCGCCGACACCACAGGGCCACATTGCTGCCGCACACAGGCACAGGTTCCCCGTCCGACCCGGACACGGCCCAGATCCAGCCAATCACGTTAATTGGTAAACCTCGGGATAAGCAGAGAGACAAAAAATTAGCGTAGACGCCATTCTTCTTCTGATGTACCGAGTACATCTGGTGTTATAGGAAGTGATCCCGGTTCCGGCTGACCTGATCTATGCAGCCTAACAATCCTTTAACGGATATGAAGACAAAAGTTTATAGTGCGTCATGTGTATGCCAAGTTAAATAGATGCGTTTTTAGTCTAGATTTAAACTGACAGAGTGTGTCTGCTTCCCGAACAATGCTAGGAAGATTGTTCCAGAGTTTAGGTGCCAAATAGGAAAAGGATTTACCGCCTGCGGTTGATTTTGATATTCTAGGTATTAACAACTGGCCAGAATTCTGAGATCGTAATAGACGCGAAGGACTATAATGCATTAAGAGCTCACTCAGGTACTGGGGAGCTAAGCCATTTAGTGCTTTGTAAGTAATTAGCAAGATTTTAAAATCTATACGATGTTTAATAGGGAGCCAGTGCAGTTTTGACAGAACCGGGCTAATATGTTCATATTTCCTGGTTCTAGTAAGGACTCTAGCAGCTGCGTTTTGGACCAGCTGTAATTTGTTTATCACGCGAGCAGGGCAACCACCCAATAGAGCGTTACAGTAATCTAGTCTCAAGGTCATAAACGCATGAACTAGCTGTTCTGCATTTGTCATTGAGAGCATATGTCGCAATTTAGATATATTTTTAAGATGGAAGAATGCGGTTTTACATGTGCTAGAAATGTGGCTTTCAAATGAAAGATTGGTATCAAAGAGCACACCCAGGTTCCTAACTGACGAAGACAACTTAACAGAGCAGCCATCAAGTGTTAGACAGTATTCTAGGTTTTTATGTGCTGACGTTTTTGGTCCAATAATTAGAATCTCTGTTTTTTCTGAATTTAGTAGTAGGAAATTACTAGTCGTCCAATTTTTTATATCAGCTACGCATTCTGTTAATTTTGAGAATTGGTAGGTTTCGTCAGGGCGCGAGGAAATATAGAGCTGAGTATCATCAGCGTAACAGTGAAAGCTAATGCCATGCTTCCTAATGACATCTCCCAAGGGTAGCATGTACAGAGTGAAAAGCAACGGTCCTAGAACTGAGCCTTGTGGTACTCCATATTTAACTTGTGATCGAAATTACATCTCTTCGTTTACTACTACAAACTGATAACGGTCAGATAAGTATGATTTGAACCATGCCAATGCAATTCCACTAATTCCAGCATAATTTTCTAGTCTATTCAAAAGAATATTGTGGTCGATTGTGTCAAAAGCAGCACTGAGGTCTAGTAACACTAATAGAGAGATACAACCATGATCTAATGATAAGAGCAAATCATTTGTAACTCTAATGAGAGCAGTCTCAGTACTATGGTACGGTCTAAATCCTGACTGGAAATCCTCACAGATACCATTTCTTTCCAAGTAGGAACTAAGCTGAGATGATACTGCCTTTTCGAGTATTTTTGACAGAAAAGGTAGATTGGAAATCGGTAATTGACTAATTCACCAGGATCAAGTTGTGTTTTTTTAATAAGAGGTTTGATAATAGCCTGCTTAAAATTTTTTGGTACGTAACCTAGTGATAAAGATGAATTAATGATCTTAAGAAGAGGATCTATGACCTCTGGAAGCATCTCTTTCAATAGCTTAGTCGGTATAGGGTCTAACA
The DNA here is from genome assembly GCA_037194245.1 of Opsariichthys bidens. Taxonomy (NCBI): domain Eukaryota; kingdom Metazoa; phylum Chordata; class Actinopteri; order Cypriniformes; family Xenocyprididae; genus Opsariichthys; species Opsariichthys bidens. The sequence goes on along the minus strand of CM074315.1, from coordinate 7,630,352 downwards.
TACATGTTGTAGATTTTGATGATTTAACAAGTTTAGACAATTCTTCCTTTCCTATAGCAGCGAATGAATGGAATTTTTCCTCAGGGATACAACAACCCACTGTCTGATGTGATACTGTAGTAGACAGTTGCATGGCTATAATTTTCTCTCTAATGTTGTCAATCTTGCAGGTAAAGAAGTTCATAAAGTCATTACTGCTGTGCTGTTTGGAAAGTTGAGGCTGTATTTCTTGTTAATTTAGCCACTGTATTAAATAAATACTTAGGGTTGTGTTTATTTTCTTCTAAAAGATTTGAAAAATAAGCAGATCTAGCGGTTTTTACAGCCTTTCTGTACTCCATCATTTTCTCTCTCCATGAAATCCGAAAAACTTCTAGTTTTGAATTCTTCCAGCTGCGCTCCAGTTTTCTGGCTGCTCTCTTAAGGGCCCAAGTGTGCTCGTTATACCATGGCGTTGGACTAATATCCTTAATCTTTTTTAAGCGCAGAGGAGCGACAGAGTCTAGAGTGTTCGAAAAGAGAGCGTCAATAGTTTCTGTTGCAACATCGAGTTCTTCTAAGCTGTCTGGTTTGCTAAGTTGATGAAACTGATCAGGAAGATTATTTATAAAGCAATTTTTAGTGGTAGAAGTGATGGTTCTAACATATTTATGGCAGACAGGCGGTTTTCCAGCCTTGGATAAATGTAGCACGCATGAGACTAGATAATGATCTGAGACGTCATCGCTCTGCTGCAGAATTTCAACGGCATTAATATCGATTCCATGTGACAATATTAGATCTAAAGGATGATTACGACAATGAGTTGGTCCTGACACGTGTTGTCTAACTCCAATAGAGCTTAGAATATCTGTTAGTGCCAATCCCAATGCGTCTTTTTCATTATCTACATGTATATTAAAATCACCAACAATAAGGACTTTATCCACAGCCAGTACTAACTCCGGTAGAAAATCAGCAAATTCTTTGATAAAATCTGTATGGTGCCCTGGTGGCCTGTATACAGTAGCCAACACAAATTTCAAATGAGAGTTGTCACTAACATTATATAAACTTACATAGAGCACCATCACTTCAAAAGAGATATATTTGAAAGACTTTTGAGTAATACTGAAGATATTACTATAGATTACAGCAACACCTCCTCCTTTACCTTTCTGACGAGGTTCGTGTCGATAAATGTAACCTTGAGGGCTAGACTCATTTAAAGTAATGTAATCGTCTGGTTTTAGCCAGGTTTCTGTCAAACACAGCACATCTAGGTTATTTTCTGTGATAATATCATTTACAATAAGTGCTTTTGAAGAAGAAAGTGATCGAATATTCAGCAACCCAAGCTTTATCATTTGTTTATCTTTATAATCTCTGTTTACTACTTGTTGAACATCAATTAAATTATCACCCGTAAATGGGTTTGGAAGTTTTCTGTATTTATTAGTTCGGGGTACAGACACAGTCTCTATCTGATGATATCTAGGTGAAAGAGTCTCTATGTGTTGGGATTTATCTGAATTCTGTGAATTCTGAATAGTGTGTTATTTAGTGCTGTGAGCTGTCAAACATATTTTACCTCTGACTCTTATTTGGCAGTTGATGGATTCACGTTATTTCAGTATAAAGATGTTTTGTGTGGATTAGAAGATTGTGAGCTTCTGATTAGCAGGAGAGAGAAAATGAAGAAACACTTCAGCCACAAACTGCTGACACAAGAATCAACCACAAATCCAGCAGAAGCTGTTTATCCAGATCAAACCAGACACACTGATGTTTGAACAGATAAAATAAAAAAGAAAAACCATAGACTCAAACGCCAGTAAATCACATGTATAATGTTTGCCTGAACATTAATGCAAACATACAGTAACCTGTAAATTGTTCATTTCGAGAAATATCTTTTGGTTACCAGAAAGTTTTGGACTTTGGGAAATTTGTTGAGATTTGCCAAAATACCATTTTAAAACTCTAGTTGAAACACATGTGAGTTTATCTTGGTCTTTTCACCTGGAGAAACTGAGAAGTGTAGAATAGATCTTTGATGGCAATTTTTCTTTTGTAAACCACATGTCTGGCACTTGTAAAACCACTTTTTCCATCTTAAAAATGTCTCTACATTACGACACATGCTCTCAATGTCAGATACAGAGAAGTGTGTGGAACTCTTCAGGTCCTGAGAGATGGTGGTGTCCAGGAACCTGAATGACTCTGTTGCCACAGTGCTGTCCATGATGTGGAGTGAGAATAATGCAGGGGTGTTTCTCCTGAAGTGCTCCATCATCTCCAATGGATTGAGCGTGATCAGCTCCAGGTTATAACTGCACCAGATGGCCAGCTCTTTAACCTCCTGTATGTAAGCAGACTTGTCACCGTCCTGGATGAGGCCGATGAGTGTGGTGTCATCCACAAACTTCAGGAGCTTGAGGGAGGAATCTTTTGTGGGGCAGTTGTTGGTGTAGAGGGTGGGCAGAGAACGCACCCTTGGGGGGAGCCAGCGCTGATGATGTGGGAGTTGGATGGGATTTTTCCCTAGTCGTGTCTCACTAGCTTCTGCCTGTCTGTCAGGAAGCTGCTGATCCACTGACAGATTGAGAGCAGAATGTAATGTAGTCCCATGTTGACTCCATCATCTACAGACCTGTTTGCTCGATAAGAAAACTGCAGGTGATCCAGCAAGGGTCCAGTAATGTCCTTCAGGACATGTTAAAGTCATTAACACTCAAATGACTTCATGACCACAGATGTTAATGCAGCAGGTTTATAGTCATTACAAGCCTTAAATTGTAGTGATATTCCCCTCTACACCCATGTACCAGACACAGAAGGACAAAAAATTGACAAGGCTGTGAAGCTTTCTTTCATGGGATATGCCAACAATGCCAAGGGGTACCTCTTGTTCAACGAAGAAGAAAAAAGGATTCCAATTCGTCGGAGTGTGATCTTCAACACAAGTCTGAGTCAGACTTTGGCTGGAAAAGAGAAGTGAACATTCCTTGTACAAAGAACGAAGTTGTCATGAAAACTGACGAGAGAACAGCAGAATCAGAAAATCACCCAGGAGATATGGATACGATGAGTTTGCTTTGTTGATTGTTGATCCTTATGCTAATGTCTGTGTCTGTTGTGTTGCAGAACAAGCACACTGAAAGAAGCAATTATGAGTCCTAACGCAAAGGAATGGCAGTGTAATGAAGGGCAAGTCAACGGATGAGATCCAAATGCAGGCTTTTGTTAATTAGCAGAATGGTCAAGTCAGGCAGGGTCATGAAACAGCAAACAGAATTGTCAGAGAGAAGGCAGAGTCGTAATCGTGTCCAGGCAGGAAGGTCGAAGGCAGGCAGCAAGAGAGCAGTAGTCCTATTATTCAAAGCAGAGGGTCAAACGGGGTAGGCAGCAAACAATTGTAAATCGGGACAAACAGGCAGGAAAACAAAACCAGGAAAACAAGACACGGGTAGTAACGCTTAGAAAAGATAACCAGGGTTGCTCAAAACCTTGCAGTGGGTGTAGTGTGAAAGTGGTGTTTAAATATTATGTGTGTGACGAGGTGATTGAATAATGTGCTTCAGCTGATAGTGGTGATCAGTGACTGGGAACAGGACTTCTGGGAAATGTAGTCTGGGTGAGTGAGTTGAAGATTAAAATTTCATTGTTTTAATATTATTTAAATATATAATCAAATGTATATTCTATTTGAAAGAGTGTAATGCATGAGAGTTGAGTTTGCATGTTATGTGCAGGAGGAGAGAAGATATTTTGTTTCACAGGAATGTGTACATGTATTCTGAAAGGCAGCACGTAGCACAGGCTTTAGCTGAAGCAGCTGTTCATGATGATGTAGACAACTGATGTATAGAATTCCCTACAAGGTTAGGATGTGCATGTATGAAGCATACGCTATTTTAAAGAAACCAACTTGTTTTTCTCAACCTTGTAAGGACTTGTATGATCTCTAGTCATGGTATATAAAGATCGATGTAACACACTACCCCCTTAGAGAAGAACCTCTAGAGAAGACCCGCTAGAGAAGTGATGCCCTAGAGAGGAGAAGCCTAGAGAAGAGGGGCACATGGAGACATAGAATGAACTTCTCTCCTGACACACAATAAAAGTTTTCCTTGGCAAAGCAACTTGGTATTCGGTCCTGTGATTCAACTATACGGGGACAAAAGCTGTAATTTCAGATCAACAATTGGCGTCACACGAACAGGATCTGCATTTCAGACATTTGTCTCAATCAATTAGTCAGGTAAGACATTTTCTTTCTCTTAAAAATTTTAAGTCTGCCTGAAGTATTCATGTATTGAGACAGTGCCTGAAACTGCTACAAAAAAGAACTGTGTTAATTTAAAACAAATACCAGTTGTGTTGCCAATGATTGTGTGTCAGATATAGTGTATTTTAATTAATTTAATTTGATGAAATTTATTGTTGTTCTGATCAGTGGACCTCAAAAATATTTGAATGAAGCTGGGGTAAAAGTGGATCTTTTTTAGAAGAAAGACCATTTAGTCAAATTTTCGGGAGAATAAGCCGTAAAGCGATTTAGCAATTAGCTCGTGTGGCCGTGAGGTGGTCGGAAATTTGGCGAGACTGCAAAAGGCAGAGTACACTCTAAAAAATTTTCCGTCACACCGAAGATCCATTGGTATGGTGAGGGCACGAGTGGTGAAATAAATTTTAAAGTATAAAGGCGCCATTTATACAAAAGGAGCTAGAATCGTGGGCATTCCGATATTGACATTAAGCTGTTCAATATTTGAGGAGGAGACTGATCTAAGTTCAACTAAAAAAATATAAAAAGAAACAGAAAAAGGAAACAAAAAGACGAAATTATAAGAGTATATAAGCGAATATAAGAGTATATAAGAGCTAACTTTGTTTTATTTCTTTGTCTTCTGAGTTTTCAGACAGAGAGAGGGAGAAAGGGAGAGAGAGAGGGCCCTCCCTTCAGCACACATACACATACATGCCACACACACACACAGAGCTAAATATATCTCTTCTGCAATGTCAGACAACAGTTGGAATAGCAAAGATATTTCAATTTGGTACCTTGAAAAGAAGAATAAAAAGCAAGCTAAGTTTTTGAAGAATGGACTGGATGTTGATGCGTCTTTGGATGAACAGTTTAGATGGTTCATGATCCAAAAAGACTCTGTCAAGCTGAAAGCCTTTCCAATACTGGCTGCTCATTGGATTTTGAAGCAAGGTGGAATTTTTTGCAGCGCAGATGGAATTCCGGTTTCACTTGTTGAAGCAATGAAACCCCAAGTTGAAGCATATAACAAGTTAAATAAAATTATGTCTATTACATGTCCAGAAAAAGATAAAACAATTATTGATGATTCATTTGATCCAGATTGGACAAATATAATAGCAGAGGCTGAAAGAAAATATCTACAAGCACCAGTAGACTCAGCAAAAACTGTAATGCCTCCTCCATACAACCCAAAGTATCCAACTTTGCCTGAACAAAGTAAAGGTTCTGGCAAATCAAGTGGAGTGCCAGTTGACAAGATATATATTGCATCTGCACAGGCAGCTCCAGTAATAACAAGATCCAAATCCACCCAGCCAAACAGAGACATGCTGAGATGCACACCTGCTCATAATGGATCTGAATGGGGTGATGACACAAGAGATGACGACATGATCACAGTTGACAAGGTCGGTCCTGAATTCTCTTCACCTTTTGTTAAAAGAGAAGAATTACAATCTGAAATGATGACTGAAGAAAGACCATTCACACCAGGAGAACGTCAAGCCATCCTTACAGCTTTACCTCCTTTAAAGAGACAAGATCCAAACACAGAGTTTTGGCGAGAATTAGATTCCTTGGTTGAAGCACATCAAATGACATTAAAAGATATACACACCATTGTGAAAGCTAAAACCCCGAGAGATCGATGGGAACGCTTGCCAGCGTCAATAACAACAGCCCAATGGATAAACTTATGGGTAGATGGCCAAGGACGACCCCTGGGTCTTTGGCAAGCCTTAGATGTGTTCCGAAGAGAAATCCAAGATGTCCTGGGCAGTGGTAAGACCCCTTTCACTTCAGTTACATTGATTAAGCAAAAAGATGATGAATCTCCAGATGAATATGCCCTGCGTAAATGGAATGCTTATGAAAGATGGGCTTTATGTGCTAAGAAAGAGCCAGATAGAGATGATGTACAATTTATTGACACACTCGTGGACGGCTTTAGCTCAAAATACCAACAAGCCTTGTCACTTGGAGTCAATCCGGGAGAAACATTTGATCAAATTATGCAATGGGCTGGTCGTCTAGAGATGGCTATAAGATCAAACAAGGAAGAAGTAAACAAGCCAAATCGAAAAGGAGTGGCATTCGTCCAATCCAACATTGATACAGATAGGATGGTGAAGTTATGCCATAACTGTGGAAAAATTGGCCACATTAGGAGAGACTGTTGGGCTAAAGGAGGCGGAGCAGAAGGTAAAGGTCCATCATTTAAACAGGTCAATGCGAAAAGCAACGGTGAGACTCCTCAAGGGAAGAAATGGACTGAAGCACAAGTTCGTCAGCTCCTTGAGGGAATTATGCGTCCGCAATAGGAATCAGCGGCCCCCTGTATAAGTAAGAAAAAAGATAACCGCCTTTTTATCCCTGCTTTAATAGGGGGCCATCCATGTGACTGCCTTCTCGATACAGGGGCAGCTATCTCCATAACTGATTTGAACCTGCCTACAACACATGAAACTATAGAAGTTGAAGGAGTTGGAGGAGGTATAACAAAATTTCACAAAAGTATACCGGTTCCTCTGCAGATACATGAAGATGAAGTCTTGTGGACACCTTTCTGGGTGGGACCGAATTCACAAGGAAGTCTCATAGGTATGGACATTTTACCAATGTTGAACATGATCATATTTACTGACAGTCGTCAAGTTGCTACAACAGCTGGAATAATACCACACGAAGACCGCACATGTAATATAAGTTCTATTGGTGTGGCAACACCCATCACCAGAGAATGGGAAAAAGAAGGTGTGTGGGGTCTTCTGTGCAGTTTATATCCGGAAGTTTGGGCTAAACACAAATTAGACTGTGGAAAAGCTAATATTGACCCAGTTGTTATTGAGGGACCAACACACGCCCCTCATAAACAATACCCCATTCGACCAGAAGCAAGACAAGCAGTGGCAGAGATTGTGGCAGACTTGGAAGCTGAAGGAATTGTTCGACAAGCTTCTTCAACAACCAACAGCCCTGTCTGGCCAGTCAGGAAATCAGACAACTCGTGGAGATTAACCATCGATTACACAAGACTTAACAGTGTAACACCAAAACCACATCCTATAGTAGCTAACCCTGCAACCATTCTGAATGACATTCCAGGAGATGCAAAAATCTTCACGGTTTTAGATGTGCTGTCGGCTTTCTGGTCTATACCTATTGATGAAAAATCTCAAGAAAAATTGGCCTTTACAGTAGGCGCAACCCAGTATGTTTGGAACAGACTCCCACAAGGTCTTAACCTTTCCCCTGTTGTATTTCACAGAGCTCTTGACCAATTCTTAACAGAGCGGAAAGCTGAAATTGAAAGTTCGGGAAGTGTTTGCCTTCAATATGTTGATGACTTGTTGATTGCAAGCCCCGATGAAAACAGCCACATATCTGCATTAAATATAACTCTGCAAGCTCTAAGGAAAGGTGGATTCAAGGTAAACCCTGACAAAGCTCAGCTGGCCAAAACTAGAGTTATCTATCTAGGCCAAGAAATATCTGCCGAGGGAAGAAGAAGAATGACAACAGAGCGTGTAGAGGCTCTACGACAACTTCCAAAGCCTCTGACAGTTACAGGAATGCGAAAGGTAATGGGACTTTTCAATTACTGTCGTCAATATATACCTGATTTCGCCAGTGTCACTAGTCCTCTCATCGACTTGTATAAAGGAGGAAAACCTGGAGTGGAAAAGATAGAGAAGCTGAGGAAGCGTTTACTTCTATGAAAGAGAAACTGATTTCAGCTCCAGCCTTGGGACTCCCTGATGGTCGTTTGCCCTTTCATCTGTGGACCAGGGTAGGAGATGAGACATACTCAGCCGTGTTGTGTCAAAAACCTGGTGATCGTTACAAACCAGTTGGGTACTTTTCCACAAAGATTCCTGTCACCATGATAGGTCAACCACGATGTATACAAGCTCTCGATGGTGCCACGTGGGCAGTGAATGCTGTGGAAAATTTGATAGGTGCACAAACTATCATATTGCACACTCCACACAGTATAGTGACACTGTTGAACAACACCAACATCAAAACAATCACTGATGCGAGGAGAGCAAAATGGGAAGTAGCCCTGCTCAACAAGGACTTGAGAGTGGAAATCATTAGAGACACTTCTCTTAACCCCGCAACAATGATGTTGGAACCACATGAGGGAATATCACATGAGTGTGAAAAACAGGTAGAAGAAGAAAGCCTTGGCCCAGTTAATCCAATACCTCTTGAAAATCCAGATAAAGAGTTATGGGTTGATGGATCCAGTTACTACATCGATGGAATACGACACACTGGATGGGCTGTAGTAAAGGCTGATGGAACCGTTGTGAAAAAAGGAGCTCTTCCAGGGCAATTTTCAGCACAAGTAGCTGAGCTCATAGCACTCACGGAAGCTCTTGAACTTTCAGAAGGAGATCGAGTCAACATCTACACAGATAGTCGTTATGCTTTCGGTGTGGTTCATGACTATCTTGCCCTCTGGAAAAGACGTGGACTCATCACTAGTAGTGGGGGCGAAATACAGCATGCTTCCATAATTCGTCGCTTGATTACAGCATGTCACTTACCAAGAGAAGCCGCCGTAGTCAAGGTAAAATCACATCAATCTGACAAGTCCAAAGAAAGTCAAGGAAACACGGCAGCAGATGCAGCAGCTAGAGAAGCAGCTTTACTTTCCCCTACTCCTATCACCTTGGTTCAGGAAAGAAGGAAGGACAGTCCTGAGCTCCAACTTCTGTCATATCTCACAGAAACAGATGAAGAAAAGGAACAGTGGATAAAAGTGCGAGCGAAGGAGGATGATCAAGGTATCTGGAGAATTCCAACAGGACAAGTGGTGATGCCTATTGGAACAAGGAAAGAACTGATGCAGCTGTATCATGGTAAGGTGCATGCTGGAGCAAAAGCAATGAAAGCTCAAATCAGCAAGACTTGGTGGTGGCCACGAATGATGAGAGACATTGATGATTATTGTAGGAGATGTTTGATTTGCATGAAAGCAAATGTGGGAAAGTCTGTCAAGGTGCGAATGTCACATGCACCTAGACCAACAGGGCCATGGACACATCTCCAAATTGATTTCACAGGACCATTGTCACCCAGTGGAGGGTATCAGTACATTCTAGTGATCATAGACCGATTTACTAGATGGGTGGAAGCATTTCCAACAAAGACTTGCACAGCTGAAGCTGTAGCCCGAGTAATGGTGGAAGAAGTGTTTCCTCGCTGGGGTCTTCCATATGAGATTGATTCCGACAATGGGACCCACTTCACTGGAAAATTGATGAAAGAAGCAATGAAACTGATGGGGATTAAACAGAAGTTCCACATTCCCTATCGTCCACAAAGTTCAGGTTTAATTGAGAGGATGAATAGGACTTTGAAGACATTCCTTACCAAAGCTATTCTGCAGACTGGCCAAGGTTGGCATAAATTGTTACCCGCTATATTGTGGAACTTAAGAGCAACTCCAAACAGAGTAACGGGACTAACCCCTTTTGAACTAATGACTGGAAGAGCAATGATCCTACCTCCTGATGCTCCGCCACCAGCGGGAACAGGAGGGGATTCTACGTTGTTCCAAGAAAAGTTAAGACGGTATCTCACAATGCTGGACAAAGCTACCAAAGAAAACAACCAGAAAGTGCGAGAAGCCCAGCAGCAGTGGGATGAAAAACACACCACTACTGATATTCCACACATTCCCGAGTTAGGCAGTTTTGTTATGGTCAAACTTATTCCTAGGAAAGGTTTAGAGCCTAGGTGGGAAGGACCGTACGAGATACTTCTAACAACAGACACGAGTGTGTGCCTTAAAGGGAAGGGGGTGGGAACAGATAGATGGTATCATTGGTCACAAGTTAAACCTTGTCTAGTGAATGAACAAAATGAGGACGATAGCTTATGGCCAGAAAATGAGCACTGTTCGTCTATTAGTTTTAAAACCTGGATAACAAAGGAATGATGTTTAATTATTTCTCTGCTTCCATTTCAGGAATCAGTTCCACTGACATTGATTAGAGATGGTTGCAAGTTATTCATGGTACACAACAACAATGGTATGCTTGTTTTTAATTTTATTTGGCATCTACCAAGAAAGCCAAGCTTTATGGACTCCTCGAGTTCAAGAAATAACTCGGAATTCAACTTTGAAATCTGGCCAACGTTTCACTCTACCCTTTATCTCCAAATGGGGATTATGGGATTGGGTGCCTAGAAATGATAAAGACCTCGCTAAATATCGAGAGGACATCTATGGTGGATGTAACTATCACCATGAATGTTACAAAAGTAGAGTAATTTGGCCAGTTAAAGATGGGGGATATTCGAGTAGTGCACAAAGACGAGAAATTTGTTCAAAAGAACAATGCGAAGTTTTGGGTTTAGATCTCATAACTTCTACCAACGTGGAAATTAACTTTGCCTTGAATCGCACTCACATGCTCACAATATGGGATTCATTGACTCTAGGGTGTATTTATCCCATAGTGTTGCCTTGTGAGGGGTTCCTATGGGATACGGTCCCTGGGACAACGCGATTTAAAGGAAATTATTTAAGAGTATGGCATTCGGAAGATGAGAATGAATATTGTGAAACTGAATTAGAAACTGGAGAAATTGGACGGTGTTTCTATCTTTCTGCGGAAAAGACAAACAAAGCTAAAACATGCCCAATTACAACTGCTGCACCAGCTCATGGTATCTTGTTAGCAAAAGAAACCAAAACCTTGATAAATGAGGCCCACATGGTGCGACAACGTATCAATTATAATTTAAATTCCCTTCTTACTGTTTTTGATCAGTCCTATTGTGGGAATTTTACACAAATTCGGAATTGGCTGGACAAAGAAGTAAAATATTATACCTCCAAAGACCCCCTGAATAGTCGAAGTCGTAAACCTCGAAGTATATGGGGAGACATAGCGGGGGTATTTGGTTCTGTCAATTCAATTAGTAATACTGCCCAATTAAGTGAGTCAATTAAGTGAATATACTCAGTGGGTGGGGAAAATGACAGGAAAAGGACTAATTGAGGCTCTTCAAGGTTCTTTGCATATTATTGCAGCGGGTCGGCATCTTAATAATGCTGCGAAGGAATTAGCAGACACATTGGCAAAATCATCTAATTTCGAGACACACCGCACGGCATGTTTGTTTTTAGCTCAAAATCTAAAGGATCAAATGGTAGAGGATGTTCAAGTTATTCGGATGGGTCAAGTTCCTGAACGAATAGCTGAATCTTTGCTCCTTGTTTTTGGTAATCAACTTAATTTGACTTCTGCAAACATGTTCCGTTAGTGAAAATCGCAATAGATGAGAAATCGTTGTCAGGTTCTGGAACATTGCCATTAATAATGGTATGGCCTCAATATGGAAAGCGCAACGTAATGACAGTTAGAAAATTCCAATCAATGGGTATTAGACAAGGGAATTCAGTAATAAGATTAGGGAAAACCGGATATTGGGCTGAAGGGGATACACCAATGATCTCTACCACAGATTGTTGCGTTGAGGAACATGAATGGGTAATTTGCTCATGTTCTACAATGTTTAGTTTATCTCTCAATGGATCCGCAGTTTGGGAAATAGTTCCTCTAGATCAAGCCACAGGTGCATGGCAATTGTCAGAAGCACAGTGGTGTATATTACATGACGGAATAAGTGAGAATATGATATATGGAGGGAAGTTATGTCCAATTCCTCGTGATCCATTTTGTGTTGAAGTTCTCTATCCTCTTTATTTGGGTGGAATTCATGTTCCACATGTGCAATTGCTGCAATTAGAACCACAGTGGTGGAGTAATGATTTAGTAGAGGAAAGAAATAATGAACTCTTTGAAATGGTTAAAAGAGTTAAAGAGAGTGTTAAAGCAGCTCAAGAGGAGGGAATTCAAGCAATAGGTCATGTGGTAATAGCAAATGGAATAGCTCAATTGATATCTGAAAGAAAATTAACACAAATTCCAGGGAATTTATCGTGGTCAGACTGGATAGTTTTGACTATGGTAGGAGTCCTTGTGTTCATGTTCGTAATAAACATTATCATATGTGTTACTAGACGGAGAAGTATTAAATCTATTAAATTGGTTATTTCTAACCAAATGGATAAGGTCGAGAATGGAAAATATAGGGTGAAATAGGAGATATACACTACATACAACCCACAACCCCACAAACATTAACACCTGCTTACTGATTTACACCCCAAGGGATAGGATTCTTTAACATCAACGTTTATGTTAGTTTGTTATTTTGACCAGGAACTGGAGGAGTTCAGGTACCGGACGAGTCCAGGCACTGGTGAAGACTTATTAGTTTTTCCTTTCCTTTAGAAAGCTGGGGTTCATTTTAAATGCATACACATAGGCGTAATTACACACATAGTATGCGGGAACATAACATGGGTTGGGGTCATTTTATTTCATTTTATTTTCTTTTGTTTGTTTATTCCCATTTCCTTATGTTTCTATTCTTTTGTCCTTTGTATGTCTTTTCTTGGTCTGCTATTTCTCTCCTCACTATCATTTCATTAGGTTGGCGATGGTGTGGAACTTGACGGCCGTAGTTCCAGTGGAGGGAGATGAAGATTAAAATTTCATTGTTTTAATATTATTTAAATATATAATCAAATGTATATTCTATTTGAAAGAGTGTAATGCATGAGAGTTGAGTTTGCATGTTATGTGCAGGAGGAGAGAAGATATTTTGTTTCACAGGAATGTGTACATGTATTCTGAAAGGCAGCACGTAGCACAGGCTTTAGCTGAAGCAGCTGTTCATGATGATGTAGACAACTGATGTATAGAATTCCCTACAAGGTTAGGATGTGCATGTATGAAGCATACGCTATTTTAAAGAAACCAACTTGTTTTTCTCAACCTTGTAAGGACTTGTATGATCTCTAGTCATGGTATATAAAGATCGATGTAACACACTACCCCCTTAGAGAAGAACCTCTAGAGAAGACCCGCTAGAGAAGTGATGCCCTAGAGAGGAGAAGCCTAGAGAAGAGGGGCACATGGAGACATAGAATGAACTTCTCTCCTGACACACAATAAAAGTTTTCCTTGGCAAAGCAACTTGGTATTCGGTCCTGTGATTCAACTATACGGGGACAAAAGCTGTAATTTCAGATCAACAGAGTGAATGCGGGAGAGACAGTGAGAGAGAGTTTGTGTGTCTAAAGTGAAGTGCCCTCTAGTGGTTTTCACTGGCACTTCAGCTGACAATTGTGACATAGCCCCCCTCCTAAGGAGTGGATTCCAGACACTCAAAACAACATCTGGGACTTCAGGAGAGAGGCGGGCTGAGGGGTGAGATGGAGGGCCAGGTCCGTGGAGTGGAGGTGAACAAAGTGAGTGTACGTGCACAGGTCTCCAGGGGGGAGCAGGGCGATCAGATGGCCAGGGCGGAACAGGCTAAGCAGATGGCCAGGGCGGAACAGGCTGTGCAGGCGGCCAGGGCGGAACAGGTTGTGCAGACGACCAGGGCAGACTTGACAAGCCCCAGAGCGGACCAGACAACCATCGTAGCGCTGACAGGTTCGAGGACCCCCATGGCTGACTGGGAGAATCTGAAACAAAGAGCCCAGAGAGGTTAGTAAAGACTGCAAGGGCAATAACAGGAAAGGCGCCGAGTTCAGGAAAGCCCCTTGAGGTTAGGGCTCCTGACTTGGCAGTGTGGCTGCAGGCAGGCAGTCCGGGAACCACTTCAGTGGTTGTATCAGAGCAGCGGGGAAGTTCAGGGGCAGCCCTTCTGGCTGTGACAGAACAGGCAGAGAATTCATTGACGGCCTCCATTTCCGTAACAGGACAAGATGAGAGTTTAGGACTGTCAGAAAGTTCAGCGGCGACTCCGTGGTCAGTTCAAGACAGACAGAAGGTTCAGGGACGATCTCAGTGATCGTTTCAGGGCAGAAGGAAGGTTCAGGGCCGATCTCCGTGATTGCTTCAGGATAGATACAGTTCGGGGCTGACAGAAAGTTCAGCTGCGACCTCTGTGGTCGTTTCAGGACAGACAGGAGATTCACGAATGACCTTCATGGTTATATCAGGACAGACAGTGAGTTCAGGGGCGATCTCTGTGATCGCTTAAGGGCAGATTAGGAGCTCAGAGATGCCTTCTGTAGTCGTTTCAGGACAGACTGGGGTGGCAGAGAACTCAGGGACAGCCTTCGTGGGTATGTCAGGACAGACAACAGGTTCATTGATGACCATATTAGAGCAGACAGAAAGTTCAGAAGTGTTAACTGTGGTTGTCTCAGGGCCATCAGAAAGTTCATGGATAACCTCCGAGGTTATATCTGAACAGGCAGGAAGTACATGGGTGACCTTCATGGTCATATTTGGACATACCAGAAACTCAGGGACGACCTCCGTGGTCGCATCAAGACAGACAGGGAATTCTGGTACGATCTCTGTGATCATTTCAGAACTGACAGGAAAGTCTGGTGTGACCTCTGCGGTCATACCTTGCAGGAACCCTGACTTCATTGGCAGGGAAGATACTTTTTTGGGGAACAGGCTCAGATACGAGTTTAGATATATCCTGCAGGATTTCAAGGACTGGCACAAGACTTAATTTGGGTCTTGCTGGAAAGTCCTCCATTGCTGCATTGACGGGTTCAGGGACTGGATTGGTAGCACCCTCTTGATTTGATTAGAAAGTGTTACAGCAAAAAGATATTGAACAATCTTAAAACCATACCACATTTCATTTTTTAACTACTGCATCATTTCAACACACACAGACATCAAGAATTGTGGATTCATTTGCATAATGTATCTTTTTTTTTTCATTTCTGCAATAACTGAACACCAAAGAGAAAAAAAAACCTTTTTATAATGCTCACTTGAAACAAATTGCAAGTAAAGCATTCAAAGCTAATCTGTTCCTTCAGTCTTCTGATTCAGCAATGTACAAGTGTTTGTTTTGAAACACTATTGCAGATGCTCAAACATAAGTTGTTTTAAAGATGTAAAAGGGTAAAGATCCCAACTAAAACAAACCCTGACCACCATGATGGTGGCATTATTTTTTGACCAATAAAACCCCAACATCTAAACCTCTTTTAGTTCTCAATAAGAGCTTCTGTAGATGTCTAACAGAAATAAAGCCAGTCTGGTCAGTAATAAGTGAATCAGATGTTTTAATCAGATCTTTAGAGACTGAATGTCTTTTATCTTCAGTTGATTTCATCTAAGGCTGTGGCTGAAGTCAGTTGTTGTTCTTGTGTTTCTCTTTTCTTCAGTGATTCTGCTTGTTAACAGCAGGTGTTCATCATTAATTGCTTAATTATCTTATTATCACACTATATGATCAAAGACACCACACCACAATTTAATGCAATAAAGAGTATTTTATATGCATTCAACATTCAATTAATTCAATTCAATTAACATTAATAAGAATAAAAATCAAACATACTAACATAATTTTAAAACGTTTAAAATTGTATTAATGAAACTCAGAAATATGAGTAAATCAAACTCACGTCAAGAACTTTCAACATGAACATTTTAAAATTAGAGGACTGTTTTGTAACAACAAATTTAATTGGTAAATAGTTATGGTAAATATTATGAACTTACAATTAGTCGAATGTTTTAGATTGAAAATTCATAGAAATTTATAGTATTAGTAATAACGGATACCCATGTGATAATAATGGATGACGGATTCACATGGAATCTTTAAACATCAGTGGAAGCTGAAAAGCCGAAAGCATTTCAGACCATGATGGCATTCACTTCTTTTTTTCTTTTTCTGTATTTCGTTTGTGCATTTCTCCACATCTCTCTCATTTTCTCTTGTCTTGAAGGAGGAAGGGAGTGCACACTGAATGCCTTGAGTTTTCCTCTTTGTTTCTTCTTTTTATACCTGTTAATGAAAAATATATAATGATTAAGATTTTTTTAATTGTTAATTTCAGTAGCACCATCTTGCTAATAGTATCCTATGATGAAGTTAAACTATGCAGGTTGTTGCCTAGACTTTCATTCTTCCCTATAATAGGTGTCTGTTCTGTGTGAACTGGCATGATCTCTTTACTTTTTCCTCCTTTCTCTCAGGACCTCCTCTCTCCTTGCATGGTCAGCATTGAGCCTTTCTCTCTATTTTTGAGTCCTCTCTTTACTTGACATTTCTGCCTGACATAGACAAAATATTGCATCTTTACATATGCAAAGCATGGCAAACATGGTGAAACATGGTTAAATTAAGTATAAAATTGAAAAGCAATACTCTAATTGTATGTGTAATTTAATGTTCACCATTAAATCCTTTCTATGTTTGTAATATTTATTTATTTATCATTAAAAAAAATGTATGTAATATTGTGTGACAAATGCATCATATGGTGTGACTTGGAAAAACGGTCACACCATATGATACAGTGCCACACCATACGACATTTTGTTCAGTTAAGCTAATCTCTTGGTTAACTAAAAACAGCTAGCATAAACTTAGCATGTAAATTGCCCCAAGGCAGCAATGATTTTTAAGAATTAATAAGTAAAATTTGTAAAAAAGCATTTCATTTTTTTTGTAAATAATGTCACACCATAAGACACAAAACATTGACCACTAGTAAGCGTATCAGATACAGAGCTTTTTAATTAAAAATAAAAAAATCAGAACTCACCTCTTGACCTTCCAAACCACTCCAGAGATGACTCTGCTGCTTCCTGGTTGAGTGTGGACCTTTTCATTGTAATGATGTCCAAAGTATTGTCCCGTTTAAAATGTAAAATGTGATCCCCATTTTACGGACAAAATGTATATGGCCAGAACTTGCTTTAAAATCATGCACAGACATCAACACTTTCTGTGTCCTCTAAAAATACTTAATTCTGTTTCTTAAACTGTAAATCTATCAATTATTTATACTTTGCTGTGATATATTGTCATAAAAGTAAGGTCACACATAGGACAGTCACACCACATGACAATTTTGATGTTTAAATGAAAATTTGAGGTAGAGGTCTTTATACAATAACTAAAGGTATAGTATGTTGCCCTAATATCTTGTCAGAGGAGCAACATAAAGATATATATTTTTAACAAATACCCATTTTTATTAGTGTATGGCATCATGGACAGGTAGAATTGTATGTCACGTCATCCACCCATATGTGTCCATTGTAATGCATGCTAGCTGAACGTCTGTCCATCAGATAGATTGCCGATTGGTATACGCGTCATTATAATGCATGCTAGCTGAACGTCTGTCCATCAGACTGATTGTTGATTTGTATAGGTGTCTATTGCAATGAATGCTGGTAACATCAGCCAGCCATCAGATTGATTGTTGATGGGATGGCCGGCAATTTGAGTGAACGCTATCTGTATGACAGTATGAATGTTGATTGAATGGCTTGCCATACCAAAACTTTATAGAAGTATTTTCTTTACACCCAATGCTAATTCTCTTTTGTTTGCTTTCAATTCAGCAGCCATCGAGTTGAATCTTCAGATGAAGAGTGGCATCCCAGCACCTGCCAGCCTGCCCTTGACCAGAATCTACCAGTCAAAGGTAGATACAAAAAGGCTGTCAGGAAAACCAAATCCTTACCCGCTGTATCCACAAGCACCCCTACAGAAAAGTGGAACTCTTCAAATGACGAGTACATCACACCTCCACCTGCAGTCTTCAGACCCTTTAGAACACCAGGCCCACAGCTGATCCTCACTGCATCATACACTGTGTTGCAGTTGTTCCAGCTCTTTATTTAATAAACTCTAAAGAGTCTTCTTTCCAAAGATATCTAAATTGTGCATGTAGTGCAAATAGTTTTGCAACTGCAATTGTTTTAGTTTGGGGAGGTCACTTCTGGAAGTGTGGGCCAAGCCGGGGGAGGAACAAAGTCAACAGACATAGTCTTGGAAAAAAGTTTGCAGGAAGCCCATTTTTCATGCAATCTTCCTCAAAATTGAAATATAAACTGATAAGGCTTGTGCCTTTCAATACTTTAGCTATCTGGAGTCCTCAAGGTCTATTTTCATATTTTTGTACATGAAATAGTAAAGCATTTTTTGTAGTGCAACTTATTTTTGCTGCATTTGAACGTGTATAACTTTTCTCTGTTTGTACATTTTCAATACTGATTGATTGTTAATAGAGTCCCAAGTGTCTTCTTTCCAAAGATATCTAAATTGTGCAGTGCAAATTGTTTAGCAACTGCAATTGTTTTAGTTTGGGGAGGTCACTTCTGGAGGTGTGGGCCAAGCCGGGGGAAGAGCAAAGTCAACAGACATAGTCTTGGAAAATTTTTTTGCAGGAAGCCCATTTTTCATGCACTCTTCCTCAAAATTGAAATATAAACTGATAAGGCTTGTGCCTTTCAATACTTTAGCTAATTGGAGTCCTCCAGGTCTATTTTCATATTTTTGTACATGAAATAGCAAAGCATTTTTTGTAGTGCAAATTATTGTTGCTGCATTTGAACGTGTATAACTTTTTATCTGTTTCAACATTTTCAACACAGGTTGATCGTTATTAGAGTCCCAAGTGTCTTCTTTCCAAAGATGTCTAAATTGTGCATGTAGTGCACTGGGTAGTCTTAGGTAGGTAGGCCTACCTTAGGTAATAATGGCCTAATGGTGAGGGAGTTGGGCTTGTAATCAGAAGGTTGCGGGTTCGATTCCCACACCGGCAGGAATTGAAGGTGGGAATTGTGAATAAACAACACTCTCTCCACCTTCGATACCACGACTAAAGTGCCCTTGAGCAAGGCACCTAACCCCCAATTGCTCCCCGGGCGCTGTCGCAATAGCTGCCCACTGCTCCGGGTGTGTGTTCACTGTGTGTGTGTATTCACTACTCACTGCTGTGTGTGTGCACTTGGGATGGGTTAAATGCAGAGCACCAATTTCGAGTATGGGTCACCATACTTGACAACATGTCACGACTTTCACTTTTTTCACTTTCATGTAGCACACTGTTATCAGGAGTTAAACATAATTTAATTCAGGTACGTCCTTTCAGCTCTGAGCCGCTAAATGGAGCTGACAGCTAACAGGTTAACTCTGGGGTTTTTACTGTGTAGAGACAAATTTGTACACCTCCACAAGGCTGGAAAAGGCTACAGGGAAATTGCCAAGCAGCTTGGTGAAAAAAGGTCCACTGTTGGAGCAATCATTAGAAAATGGAAGAAGCTAAACATGACTGTCAATCTCCGTCGGACTGGGGCTCCATGCAAGATCTCACCTCGTGAGGTCTCAATGATCCTAAGAAAGGTGAGAAATCAGCCCAGAACTACACGGGAGGAGCTGGTCAATGACCTGAAAAGAGCTGGGGCCACCATTTCCAAGGTTTCTGTAGGTAATACACTAAGACGTCATGGTTTGAAATCATGCATGGCATGGAAGGTTCCGCTGCTTAAACCAGCAGATGTCCAGGCCCGTCTTAAGTTTTCCAATGACCATTTGGATGAAACGATTTTCTGATTGACTTAAATAGTGGATACTGGCAAGTGGAGATGTCCCCTGAAATTAAGTTCATGACTGCCTTCACCTCTTCCTCAGGCCTATACCACTTTAATATAATGCCTTTTGGACTTAAAATGCACCAGCCACATTCCAGAGGTTAATGGAGTTGGTCCTAGGAAACTTACGCGGTCAGTGTTGCCTGGTGTACTTGGATGATATAATCAGTTATTCTTCCTCTGTGACACAGCACTTTTTTGATCTCCAGATGGTGTTTGAGAAACTGCAGCAAGCAGGGCTAACTATAAATTTTAAGAAAAGTACATTATGTCTGGAGGAGATCAAATTTTTGGGGCACATTGTCAATACTAACGGCATTGCGGCAGATCCAGAGAAGATACGTTCTATTCAGCAGTATCCTGTATCAAAGAACCTCAAGAAGGTTCAAAGATTTCTAGGAATGTCTGAATGATACCACAGGTTTATTCCTGATTTCTCAAAACTTCCCGTACCTTTGAATAATCTGAAAAGAAAAGGACAGCCTTTTATCTAGTCACCTGAGTGTCAACATGCCTTTGATCAATTAAAATCATATCTGACTTCTTCCGCAATTTTAGGACATCCCAAGCCAGATCTTCCATTCACGGTGCATACAGACGCAAGCGAAACTGGTCTTGGTGCGGTCCTTACACAAAAAATAAAAGCAGACTCTGAACAAGTCATAGTGTAAGCCAGCAGGACATTGACTAAGTCTGAAGTGAATTATTCCACAACCGAAAAAGAGTACCTTGCGGTGATATGGGCCCTAGAGAAATGGCAGTACTATCTGGAACCAAAAGTATTTACAATAGTCACAGATCATTCTGCCTTACAGTGGGTTCTAACTTCTACCAAAACCACAAGTCGTCTACTGAGATGGGCTTTAAGATTGCAGAAGTTTGATTTCGTTGTAGAATTCAGGAAAGGCAAACTCAATGTTGTTCCAGATGCTCTCTCTCGAATACATTCCACTGTGGAATGCAATTTATTTTCTACAAAGGAAAAAGTAGAAGATCTTCCTTTCACGGCTGATGTTGTGTGGGTAGAGCAGCACCAGGATCCTGAAATTGAAAAGGTCTTCCATGCTTTAGCAAAAGGTGATCCTGTCATGATGGAAAAATATATAGTCCTGGAAGACAAAGTGTATAGGAAAGCTCAGAATGCTGATCACCAGACTCATTTATGTTCCTTCTTCACTAAAATCTCAAATATTGTAGGCTTATCACGCGAAACCCCTGTGTGGACATCTAGGCATCTTTAAAACCTACAAAAGGCTTCAAGATGTTGCATTCTGGCCTAAGATGTGGTCTGAAGTAAAACACTTCTTTAAATGCTGTGAGAAGTGCCAAAGTGATAATAAAAAACCTTCGGGGAAACTGCAGCAGACTATTGTGGACAAACCAAATGAACTACTGGGAGTAGACTACTGGGGCCGTTTCCACGCAGTTCGCAACGACATGAATACATCAAGGTGGTAGTAGATTACTATACACGTTGGGTGGAGATTTTCCCCATGCGAACAGCAACAGCTTCCTCCATTACCCGTATCTTTAGAACTGAAATGCTCACAAGGTGGGGAGTTCCAACTTACATTCTATCGGATCGTGGTTCCCAGTTTGTATTTCTGGTTCTCCATTTTTCAGGAGCTGTGTGAGCAATGGAAAGTCAGTCCAAAACTTACTACAGCGTATCATCCCCAAACTAACATGACTGAGCATGTTAATTGTACCTTAAAGTGTATGATTGCCTCATACGTTGAAGATAATCATAAAAAGTGGGATACGTACCTTCCTGAGTTCAGATTCGCATTGCAGATTCACACACTGCAGTACAGGAAACTACAGGATTGACGCCGACCGAACTTCAAATAGGCAGGAAGCTCCAGAGTCCCATGGACCGAATTCTTCAGTGAGCAATCCCTGTTCTGCCAGATACACCACTTTATGAAACTATTGATTGACTCAATCAACTTCACGCACGAAAAAAGCAAGTTTCAGGCAATTAAGAAACTATAATAAAAACAGAAGAGAAGTGAGGTAACAGTTTCAAGACAGAGTGTGGATAAGAAATTTTCCCAGATCAAGTGCCCCACATCAGTTTACAGCCAAGCTTGGTAGGAAATGGAAGGGACCTTACCAGATCATTCGTCAGCTGGGGCCCATAAATTATCAAGTTGTCCTGGAAAAGACTGGTGATGTTCGAACTATGCATGTTTGTAACCTTAAACCATGCTATCCTACCGTCAAAGAGGTGGAAAGACAAGAAAAACAAAAAATTCTGGAAATATTTCGGGACTCATCAGAGGAAAAGGAATTCTTAGGATTTCAGGAGTAGACCAACCATGGGTTGACTTTCCAATGGGGGGAGGATGTAGCAATGCACTGCTCAAATAAAACAAAGGTAAATAATGATGATTGAGCATTTGGTAAAATCAACTGCAAGTAAAAGACACTAAATCTGTGAAGATCTCAGCAGAGGAAGATTAAACACTCCACAAACTATTTTGAAGGAGTAAATGGTGGACTTTTTGTAGACATCCACTGAAGTTCTTATAGACAATTAACAGAGGTTTAGATGTTGATGCTTATGTTTTATTTGAAGTCACCAATGTGGTGTTCAGTGGTTTAGTTGAGATCTTCGTTTTTCTTAAGTTAGCTCTTCTTTGGCCACTATATCCGTGTGTTCGTAAAACACATTTTTTTGTGCCAAAGAAAGCCAAGATAAAGCAGGCTCAGATGTTATCTGCTCATTATTGATCTCAATAAAATCATCACAGAATGTGCCACTGATGTTTTGTTTTTATTTTTCTGTTTATATTTGGCATTTTGGGTGAATAACAGATGTTAAGTTGTCTAAAGATGTGAATGTGTGTTTTACTGCCTAAAAACGGATCTGTGGCTGAGATAATTAAGTGATTTATTGAGTGATGTTTGACCATTATTGAAGACACCTGATGTTAACAATCAGCATCACCAAAGGAGAAAATCACAATTTTTAAGTCACCATCAGGCAGACCAGGGTTTGCTTTAACTGGGCTCTTGACCCTTGACAATGTACAACAGCTGCAAGCGAAGAGATAACAATTATCAAATTTGGGTGATGTTGGTTTCATTTACACTTCATTATTTGACTGGAATGATTTAGAGCTTATTTTCTGAGTTAGGTTTATAATTTTGATTTCAGCAGTATTGTGGCTGTGCAGCTGCAAATTTTGTTGTTTAAATGCAGATCAAACTCTTCTCATAAGAAGTTCTAGAATATATATCATTCTTATAGGCAAACACAGACATCAATTATCATTGTATGATTCTCAACAATGGTGACATATTCTGATAAATATCTCTGAACATTACAAAATAAGCTACTAAAAAAATCACATGAAAACAGCAAAAAAAAAAAAAAAAAATGACAATAAAGGAAATTACTAAAACAATTAAGCTCATAATTTATTCATCCAGCAATGCATGATGGGAGCCATGGAAGAATTTTGATTGGTTGTACCCAGAATGAACTGCTGTTGAGAGTCACATGCAGGCTGATTCTTGATTTATGTGTGTAAATGAAAAACTTGTTTTGATATATGCTGGATCTTATGCTGTAAAGTTGCAGTACTGCTGTACTCAAGACAGAAATTAATTAGAAAATTGAACATAATAACTTTAAGTAGAAAATCAGCTTCTTTAACAAACACAGGTATGGGTAATCAGCATATGAATCTCAAGATTAGTGATTAGAAAAAAGCTACTAAAGACAGAACAAAAACCCCAGCAAAAATAAAAACAAATAGTTAGAATAAAAGAAAAATAATAGGACAATTCAGCTGCATATTTAATTCATGCTGTGATGCATGCTGGGAGTTTTGTACTATTGTTCCCAGCATGCATTGCAGCATAAATTAAATTCATTTTTTTAATTGATTTAAGTCACAGCGTTGGTATGAATGTCAAATTTGTTTTTGCTTCCATCTTAAATTTCTTAAATCCTGATGTTTTTATTAAGCAAGTAAAATAATTCGAACAAGCAAAAACAAGCAAATTATATGTGGAATAAAAATCTTGTTTCTATCCCAAGCGTTGTGGTATAAAGCTTGTCACCATTGTTGAGATTTGTATTTCTACGTAAGAGGGTCTATGGCTGGAACAATGTATGGGAAGCTCTGCAGCGGTCAACCTGAAGCTTTCACTTACACTCTCACTGAAGTTAAGAAGGGAAGCCTGGTCCCTATCTGGATGGGAAATCTCCTGGGAGACTGGAAAGTTGCAGGAAGAGATGTTAGAAAGCACAGAGGGTCTGAACTACCTATGGTCTGAATGGGTCCCAACGCTCCAGTACAGTTGCAATAAATGTTCTGCATAAAGAGTGTAATATAGTTCATTCCTTACCTCACATACGGCCCAATGCCCCAGTACAGTCACCACAAACTGTACTGAATTAGGGGTTAAATTAAATCCCAGAAAATAAGGGGTGTAACCCTGGGGCAAAAACAATTCCCACATTATATTACATACAATGCAGGTAGTTAGTTTCACATCTCAAATGATATAGTTCTCTGTCAAAAACATCATGACCATTGACTTGCTCTTTACGTATACAGACGTGATGCAATGAAACAAAGACAAACGGCGACATGATCAAATTACCTGTACCACACGAATTATAAAACATTATTACGTCATTGTGAATTGGGCTAAGGTAAGGCTGGTACATGCTCATGCTCAAAAATTGATTTGGGATCATTTTTGACCAAAAACAGTTACGGACAGCAGCTTTAACTTATTTTCAGTGTCGCAACGTTGTTGCAGCAAAGCAAAAATAAACCGGACATTTACATCAGTATTTAGTTTTAATTTACAGTCCTCTGTTGAGTATCAGGATAAAATTGGGATGTAATTCCAATTTAGGTTTCACCTCTTGTTGCGTAGGCAAACAAGATCTTTAAAGTTATAGTAAGGATGTCCTTCCTCATCTACATTTCCACTATCATGTATCTGATAATCTATGTGGTTATGTTTTTTTTACAGTCTCCGGTCTAACACTGGATATCGAGACCCCTTACATTTTACATTTACTCATTAGGCAGACGCTTTTATCTGACTTAGCGACTTACAAGGGGAGCAATTAGGGGTTTTGTGCCTTGCTCAAGAGCACTTTAGTCATGGTATCGAAAGTGGAGAGAGTGCTGTTCACTCACAATCCCCACTTTCAATTCCTGACGGCGTGTGAATCGAACCAGCAACCTTCACATTACAAGCCCTCACCATAAAGCCACGACTACCCATTATTTAAATACATGCTGTTGTCCATATTTATAGTTTATCCCCAAACAGAGTTATAACAGTTATTTTAGAGTACGATAAGAGCATTTATCACTGGCTCAAACAAGTTGTTTCTCATTATGTAAGACTCCCATGCAGCAAGCCTCTATTTACAGAACATAAAAGTATTAACAGCAACAGACTAAATTATATTGAAAATGGTAACATGAGTGAAAATAAACGTGGAGTAATCACTTTAGTCCTCTTCCCCAGAAATACAACAATTGATTGAGTTGGCAAAATTAAACAGTTTATTGAATTTCACAAAATAAAGGTGAACAAAAAAAGGGAAGCATTAAATGTCTTCAGGAGAGACTCAGGCCAAAACAACAAACGAAACAGCAGCTTACTAACAGAAAGAGTACATTTACATTTAGTCATTTAGCAGACGCTTTTATCCAAAGCGACTTACAAGTGAGGAAAACAAACAAGCGATTCTTCATGAATTGGCAAATAACACAGGAAGTGCTCACAATACAAGTTTCATACATTGCTCAGTACCATAAGCTAGAGTAGGAAGGGAAAAGGGAAGGAAAGGGTTTTTTTTTTTTTTTTTTTAACGAGGGGATCAAGTGTTCACGGAAGAGATGAGTTTTCAGCTGTCTCTTGAATATTGCCAGGGATTCTGCGTTCCTGATGAAAGTAGGGAGATCATTCCACCATCAAGGAGCAGTGAAGGAGAATATTCTGGAGAGTGATTTTGTGCCTCTCTGTGATGGTACCACAAGCCTTTGCTCCTTTAGTGATCGCAGGCTTCTGGTGGGGACGTAGCATTGTAGCAGTATGTGGAGGTAGGAAGGTGCAGAGCCTGTGGTGGATCTGTAAGCAAGCATTAGCGTTATGGATCATTTGAAGAGGTTTGATTGCACTTGACGGCAGACCAGCCAGAAGAGCATTGCAGTAATCAAGCCTTGAAATGACCAGGGCCTGGACAAGCAGTTGTGTTGCGTGCTCAGTCAGGAAGGGACGGATTTTCCTGATGTTGCGAAGTGCAAATCTGCATGACCGCGCCGTCTTTGAGATGTGGTCTCTGAAGGTCAGTTGGTCATCGACGATAACTCCAAGATTTCTGGCCGACTTTGATGGGGTAATGGTGGTTGTACCAAGCTGTATGTTGATGTCATGTTGTAGAGTAGGAGTGGCAGGGAAGACTAAAAGCTCAGTCTTTGCCAGGTTGAGCTGCAGGTGGTGTTCTTCCATCCACGTGGAGATATCCGCCAGACAGCTTGAGATCCGTGCAGCTACTGTGGAATCATCTGGTTGGAAGGACAGGTAGAGTTGTGTGTCATCAGCATAGCAGTGGTAGGAGAAACCATGTGCCTGTATGATGGGACCCAGTGATGTAGTATAAATGGAGAATAGGAGGGGACCAAGAACTGAACCCTGAGGGACCCCAGTGATCAGTTCATGAGGTTTGGATACCTCCCCTCCCCAGGCAACTCTGAAAGACCTACCTGTGAGATAGGACTCAAAACCACTGAAGTGCAGTACCTGAGATACCCAGTGACGAGAGGTGGACAGAAGAATTTGATGGTTTACGGCGTCGAAGGCAGCAGATAGATCCAGCAGAATGAGAACAGATGATTTGGAACCAGCCTTTGCAATTCGCAGGGATTCCGTGACAGACAGTAGCGCAGTCTCTGTGGAATGACCGCTCTTGAAACCAGATTGGTTGACGTCCAGATGGTTGTTCTGTGTGAGGAATGATGACACCTGGTTGAACACAATTCGTTCAAGTGTTTTTGATATGAATGGTAGGAGAGAGACAGGTCTGTAGTTGTCCACAAGTGATGTGTTTAGCGTGGGTTTTTTAAGCAGTGGGGTTACTCGAGTCTGCTTGAATGTGGTAGGAAAAGTGCCTATGTGGAGAGACGAGTTAATAATGTGTGTAAGTGCTGGTAAAAGAGTGGGAGAGATGGCTTGTAGAAGGTGTGAGGGGATGGGGTCTAGAGGGCAGGTGGTGGGATGAGTGGAGAGGAGAAGTTTTGATACTTCCGCCTCCGTGAGAAGGGAGAAGGAAGAGAGAAGATTAGTGGATGAGGAGGGGATGAGTTCCTGTGTGGGTGGTGCAGAGAACTGGCTCCTGATGGCAGATGTCTTGTCGGTGAAGAAATTGGCTAATTGATCAGCAGTTAAAGACATGGTGGGTGGTGGTGGAGGGGGACAGAGGAGTGCGTTGAATGTCTTGAAGAGTGAGCGTGTGTTTGTAGCGCCGTTGATCTTTTCGTGGAAGTATGAGGACTTAGCTGCATGGACTTCCCCAGAAAAAGATGATAGCAGATCTTGGTACGAACCTAGGTCAGATGGGTCTTGTGATTTGCGCCATTACAGATTAATGTTGGTGAACTTGAACAATTGTGTGTACTCGTGTCTTTCCACGCTTAAAACAACATTCCTTCTGACGTTCACTCATGTTTGATGCTATAAATGAACTAGTATGAAGAGATGATCGGTTCACGAGCCGTTTGAAGGATCTGTCACAACACTATAAGCTATTTATTGTTTAAACTTCTTTAAATATCAAAATGTGTTCTCTTTGCTACATGATGTATTTTTCACTGTGAGAACATGATGTGTGGTGTGAGAGCGCATGGGTTGTCGGACATAGCAACAGTAACTAAAGGGGGCGGGGCTTTGCGAAGGGTCAATTCAGAGTTTACTTTTGACAGGAAAACACAAGTTTTCAAATTCAACAGGATTAAAGATCAATCAACATGAATTCTGGGTAACACTGAACTCACAGCAGAAGAACACACAAGTTCTCAAGTTCAACAGAATTAAGGAGTTCTCAAAGCACAAGTCTGGAGCAGAAGTGAAGCTCTTTCCAACACTGATTCTTCTTCTTTTTTTTTTTACAAAATGACATTGCCAAATTTCTTGTCTGGTTTGCATAATACAGAATTATACATGCATGTTAAATATAAATGAACTTCTTGTCATGATTTCAGATTGTGTTGATGTGGTTTCTCCACTCTATGGATCTTCATGTGTCGCTTCAAGGGATTTTTAAAAGCAAAACTAGTTCCACACTGATCACACGTGTGCGGCTTCTCTCTGGTGTGGATCCTCTCATGTTTTTTCACATGTGACGACCGACTGAATCTCTTGTCACAGTGTGAACAATTGTAAAGTTTTTCTCCAGTGTGGATTCTCTGGTGTAGTTTTAAACAGTTTGCTGAAGTAAAAGTCTTCTCACACTCAAAGCACATGTACTCTCTCACAACACTATGAATTTTCTCATGTTTATGTAAAGTTTGTAGCAGTGAAAAACTTTTTCCACACACAGAACATGAATGTGGCTTCTCCTGCGTATGAACTGTCAGGTGTGTCTTCAGGTTTGATGCCTTAAGAAATGTTTTGCCACATTGATCACATGTGAATGGCTTCTCTCCAGTGTGGATCCTCATGTGAATCATAAGGTGTGATGATTGTGTGAAACTCTTCCCACATTGATCACATGTGAATGGCTTCTCTCCAGTGTGGATCTTCATGTGAATATTAAGGTGTGATGATCGTGTGAAGCTCTTCCCACATTGATCACATGTGAACGGCTTCTCTCCGGTGTGGATCATCATGTGACGTTCAAGACTTTGTTTTCTTGTGAAACTCTTTCCACACTGAGTGCAGGTCTTAGTCTTTGAGGGGCTCAAAGGTTTTTCTCCAGGTTTGACATGATGTTCCTCCTCCACTTCACTCAGTTCTTCACTCTCCTCCTCCACTTCCATCAGCTCTGAAATGAGAGAAAAAAAGTTTAATTTCATTTTCAGTAGACCAAAACAAAGTGAGAAAATATGAAGTGAATGGAGATAAAAGTGATCCCAGATGTAATAGGAGAAAATGGACAATTTCTATAAAATATTATGATCATTTTGATGCCTTTTGGTAAATTAATTACCCGTACCTGAAAATCTCCATAATTGATCTTAAATTATTTCTTTTAAAACATAGGCATAAATCCCATGTTTCTGTAGTGAGAACTATTAAAATATATTTGATGAACGACACAATGATCTAATTATCGAATGTAGATAATTGTGGGGCAGTCGTGACCTAACAGTGAGATAGTCCGACTGGTAACCTGAAGGTTGAGGGTTCGATTCTCAATAGTAGCAGGAAATGACTGATGTGTCCCTGTGAATGTGCTCACTGCTCCACGTGTGTGTGTTCACTACTCACTATCCCTAATGCGTGCGCACTAACTTGGATGGGTTAAACGCAGAAGACACATTTTGAGTATGGGTTACCATCAGTGTTGGGGAAAGTTACTTTTAAAAGTAATGCATAACAATATTGCGATACTACCTAAAAAAAAGTAACTAATTATGGTACTTAGTTACTTTTTATGAAAAGTAATGCGTTACACGTTACTTTTTCCTCATCTGGGCTGGACTTGCTAGTTTATTTTTTTAACAACAAAAAAAGTTATATTTTTGGCAAAAGTTCAGGGCCAAAACAGAAATGAATAAATTCTCAGGCTGAATGAAATGCATATTTACGCCTGTACAGTAGAGGGCGCCGCTCAAACAAATCTTTCAGCAAAGTCACGGGAACCATTGAAATATCGAAACACTTGTGATGTAACGAAGACTCGTTTATTGAAATCATGTGACTTTGGCAGTTTGATCCACGCTCCAAACCACTGCGAAAAAAGTGTAAGGTTTGATTTTCCTGCTAAGATAAAGCTGAGATCAGGCATCCTGCAATAAAGCAATAAAACTCATCTGGAAAGAAGACTTCAAAGGAATAGGACAACACCCTGCCCAAACTGTCCTCACTCAGCTATGTGACCAGCCCCCCCTCTCTCCCCTCTCCCTTCTCCCCCCTGATTCAAATCACTGAAGTTCTCCAAGGATGCATATGTACTATGTATTATGTATCTTGTGAATTTATTATTTTTCAATTTCATGTTTAGTATCATTTTAAATGTCTCAGTGCAATTGGTAAAATGGTCTCAGTTTCACAGCAGTCACTAGTATTATGAGAAAGTTTGAAAACTTAGGAGAATTCTGTTGTCTTCAAGCAAACCACCTCCTCTCCCCCAAAGCCAGGTGTGGGGGAAATAAATATTTATAACTCTTTTGTTCTGGTCTGAGTATTTAGAGGAAAACATACAGCAGCAAGACGGGACATTCTGTAGCCAGAACCCCCGCATAGAGATGGTGAATGTCTTTAAGACTTTCATCCACCATCTCTGTGTGTCTGCATAACTTTTAAATACTCTTAGAGAAATCTTTTGAGTAACTGATGTTATGTATTTATTATATTTGAATTGTGTAATTATGTAATTGGCATTGAAACATTTTTACCTGATAAATAAATTGTTACATCTTGATTTATTTTGAATCCGTCTGAAATCATTTGATCCCAGTAGATTTTATGTGGTCCTCTCGTTTCCACAATGTTAGTTGTCAGGATAGATCATACTGAAATCGTAGTATACGGCGCAGGGAGCACGATATTAAGGTTTCGGATTTCTGACTATTATGACTTAACATGTTATAGTATTGTGACTAAATCGAATGGCACTTTTATGAGAATAAACAGGTTGGCGATTCCATAATTGTGTTTTTTAGTAAACGCTATAATTCCTCTGTTTTGATTCTAAACTGGCCAGCTTGTGTCGTTAGACGTGTCGCAGCTGGACATAGTCTATGAGCGACGAGACACCCGAATGAAAGGACAATTGAAATTAAGAGAAATCAAAAAAAAAAATCAAAGATCTAAATTAATTCATATTTAATTACGCGATCAGCTATTAATGTTATATCAGGAACATTACCAATTAGAGATCGTTTACAATTGGAGTCAGATTGAGCGAGCGGCTAAAGTAAAACTTAAACTAAAATCCTAAAAATGAATGTGAATTTAACACGGGCGCTGAAAAGACATACACGCACAGTCCCTTCACCCGGGCTATTGGTTTCCTCCATTGGGCCGACAGGCGGAGCTTACAAAAGATTTGTAAATCTTCAATAAATATAAAAAACTAACTTGTGTTATTTATTTGAAAATCTAACCGAGATATTTTTTGTAAATTGAAAAAGTAACGCATTACTTTACCAGTTACTTGAAAAAGTAATCTGATTATGTAACTCAAGTTACTTGTACCAAACTTGGCCTTCACATGTCACTTTCACTTTCACATATATACAATAGTGCCATAATTCTGACACCAACGTTCATTTATTGTACAAAAAACTATTTCCCCACCAGCATATTTGAAAGAACATTGCGGGCAAGCGCCAACATTTTTTTTTATCATTTTCACAAAAATGAATGGCCCCCAGATTATTTTAGTTGTATCGATATCCAAGCATGCAATACGTCAAAATTGCAATAATAATAAAAAAACTAATTTTACTCTAGCTTAATGCATTCTTTTTTGTATCGACTCAAATGATGCTTTAAAAAAAAAATAAAAAAATTGAGCAGAAATCTGAGAAAATCACATTTTTGACAGACTATGGGCGCTATTTTGACAATCTAAGCTCATGGTCTGAAAGGCACGGCACAGGTGCACTTTTGCTAGTTTAATGACGGAAAAAATGGATGGCACAAAAATGATTCTCTTAATGAGTAATGGGTGTGTTTTGGGTGTAACGTAAAGTGTCATCTCCCATTCCCTTTAAAATCCATTTGTGCTCGAGCCATGGCAGATTATTATTAGGGCTGGACACACTAGATTTTTCGTTCCATTAACTTCCATTCATACACAATATGAATATGGGCAAATTTGGTGAATTCACATGACGTGAAGACGTGACCAAAAGAATATCAAGCCGTCAGCTGAATTAAAAGATTGCAAACTTTTTACAGTCAAGTGGAGTGGGTTATACATTTTTACATTTTGGAATTATTATTATTTGCTATACAAAGGGTCGACCCGTGCCTATAGGTCTTGGATGGCAAGAAAGAGATTTTTTTTGGACATTTGTTTTGAATTATTACACTTATATCAGCAAGCTCTCAGTCCATTAATTATTCTAAATCTAAATTATTGTCCTTCAATCTACCTAGTAGTGCCTATAGTAGTAAAACTGCTATGAAGAGCGTCGGATTTCTGCTGGCAAACCGTCGCATCGCCCCTTATAACTACCACCAATTTTCCCAATTTATGAATTCAGACAAATCTTCCAATGGCCACTCTGGACCTGTACATGATTATATAATACAGATTGTGCATTTGAAGCTGTACTGATTATTATTGTTTATTATGTTGTAGAATGAAAGGAAAAACATGCTTATGTATTCTTTTATTTTACTGATTGAATGAATGAGGAATATACACCAACCTCTTTGTTCTTCAGTCTCTTCAGCGTGTTTCATTCTGCAGGTTCTGGATCACTTTTTCTCACTGTCCTCTTTAATAAACTCGGTCTTTGCAGATTTCAGCCCTTCCTGATGCTCTGAAGTGGGAGGAACTTCACTGATGTTGTGATTGTAGTGGGAGGAGTTTCAATGATGTGTTGTAGTGGGAGGAACTTCACTGATGTGTGTGCAGTGGGAGGAGCTGATCTGCCAAAATCAAATTTATCAATTACGGAGTTGGTTTTTATAATAGAGAACAGAACATAAGTAAAATCAATTCTTGTAAATATATAATATAGGGCTGCAACAATTAATCGATAAAATCGATAATAATAATCATCGACAACGATTGTCATTAGCGATGAAACGTTCGCCAGTCTTGTCAAATTACAGCACTGAATAATGCATTTATATGGACGAAATAAATTTAAAAACAGTGGGGGAAACAGAGTGAGCTGCTGCGGGAAAGGTGCGTGATCCAAACTGCCCGAAACCCTAACCCTAACGCGGAGAGAGAGACAATTAATGTTCAGCGCAAAAATATTCATTTTGCTGAAATGCCTGCTGTTGACAGTTTAGGTTTAAAAATCAGTATGTCAATCAGGAATTCATGGGAGTAGTAACTGTAAAGGGATAACAGCATGTAACTGAATAAATAAAGACGTTTCTATTATTTACAGGATAAAAAAAAACAGTAAGAGGTTATGTGTGTGTTCCTGCAGATGATTTCTCTGTTGGTTAACACGGAGTTTGTGTTATTGATTTTTTTATTATCTTATTTTTTAATGTAGAGATTTAAACTCTATTCACTATATACAGTGCTTAAATTTATTAGACCGTACTGGTGATTACCAAAATCATTTTTATGTTTCTGTAATGGTTAATACACGGTATATGTAAGCTGTTTAGTCACAGTAACATTTCTAATGCTAAAATATAAATATAGTCGTCATGAATTTTCAAATTTACTGTTTTACACGAAAGACAGAAAATTGGCCATCTTTTTTCAGATGCCCAATTACAGTCAATAACAGAGATTGTGGAAAAGTACATATAAATCAATGCCAGCAAGAAAGCAAGCGGTTATCAAAGCCAAAGGAGGCCAAACAAAATAGAAAGTTTTTTTGGACATTGTGTTAATAATGACTTTTTGTCAGATCCCTAAAATATTTGTTTTCTTTTCTGACGGGTAGTCTAAGAAATTAAGCTCTGTATGTGTTCATAGCATTCATTTGGCACATTTATTTGAAGAACATTGGGCAGGAGGTGCAATAATGTGTTTTTTGTCAATAAAAAAAAAAGAAAGAAGAAAATTAGCATTTTTTATCTGATTAATCGAAAAAAATAATCGGCCAACTAATCGATTATCAAAATAATCGTTAGTTGCAGCCCTAATATAATATGGTAAGAAAATCAGCTGAAAGCATAAACAAAACAATGTACATATTTGTAGCCACCAAAATCAACAAAGTCTGCTGAAGTGTCAATCTCCAGCAGATCTGAAGACATCAGCATAATAAATGAGGTGAAAACAGGAACTACTGACATGAAATAAAGAGTGTTTTCAGCAGCTGTTAATATTGATGATCCTCAGACTATCAACACTCATTCAACAAGACATTCAGCCCATCAGATCATCTCACTTTATTCTGAGTGTCTGTTGTAAGAAACTGATCATTTGAGTCAGGATACATGAGAAAAGATTATAAAACTGAAAGAAATTTCTCACAATATGACAAATAATTAAAAAAACAAACACTAATGACACTCATCTTCAAACACTGCAGTTAAATAACTATAGTAGCATAATATGTACATATGAATCTAAAATATAGTTTGATTTTATGATTACTCCATTCATTACATTAAAGTAAAATATTACTTATGTGGCGGTGGGGAATATGCCACCGCCTTTTGGGGGAAAGTATTAGCACTTAGCTAAGGAAGACTGAGTGAGCTACCGGATCTGAGTCTCCCCACCCAATGCTTTAGGTCTCTGTCCAACGTTAAGTTGTATGTGGTGCCTATCGTGTTGCAGTGGACGGATGCGGGAGATTTGGTGAGGTTGGGCTTCAGGATCTAAGTTACACGGCAGCCACCTGAAGTGTATGTGCGAGCAGAAAACTCAGGGGTAAGTGTTGTTGTCTGCAAAACCCACACACTCCAGATCTAACAGGATAGGGTTAGTGACTCAATTAGCATAAACAGGTTCAACTTAACCAACAAAAATATGTATTTTTGTTAAATGAATTGTAATCCGTTTTGTTCTGTTTGTTTTCACAGATTTTCTCACTTAAGTTGAAATTAAAGTTAAAAATAAAGAATAAAATTCACCAAACGTGTCAGTTTCGGAACAAAAATCAAATAAACTAACAATCAGTGTTAGTGCACAAGTACACGTTAAAGTTCACTTAAAATCAGGAATCCAGGGAAATGGAAAAAGTTTCACTCAGTCCATTTATGAGCTTACTGGATCAAAAAAGTTCACAATTGCACACAGAAGAAAGTATCTGAATACCTTTGCAGAAAAGTTCCATGAATGAATTGTGCGATTCACAGTTCAGTTCTGATTAGTCACGGGAAGAAAACAATGGTTCAGAAGTAAAAGAAGAAAATAGTGAACATTACCACTCTTAGTTCGAGGACGAGGTGCTGAATGATGTTCAAACGGATCGCAGGGCAATGTCTCTTCACTCAATAACCCACAGCGATTGTCCCCGTGATCCTGACTAGAGCAGCTTGCATCCAACGAGACCGCAATCCCAGCTGATGGTAGCGTATTGAGAAGACGAACAACACACGCCCTGTCCGGCGAGTCAGCGAACCCTTTTCTCTCGATCAATAACAGCGTTCACTGTTTCAAGTACGTTTGAAAAAAATAAACAAAAACTGTGTTAAACACAAAAAAACACGAGAATATGTAACTCCTACTGCAAATCACTTGCTAAGCGTTAGCAGGCCTTCGACGCACGGGGAGCAACGCACACACATAAACAAGGCAGGAAACTCTTCCGTCACGTTTAATAACTCACTCATTAGCGCAAACGGGGACTTAAAAGCGACCGGATCCCTGTCTGAGGTCTATCTCGGGCATAAACCCAATTTTAACGCCATAAACAACATTAAAATCACCGCATTTCTCCTCAACGCATCATTGCTCTTCTCCACCGTCTCATCTTTCTCTTTTCACCCTTTGCGCGCATATAATGGCGGCGCCCTTGGCAAAAATCAAAATAAAAGTCTCTTTCAATAAAATGTATATTTCCCATATTTAAAAATATCATTCAAATGTTATTAAGCAGGGCTTCCCTAATGAAAAAAAGCAAAACATCCATAAACATAATCACTCATCAGATCAAACGCTCTTATCTTTCTCTTTCTGCTGGTTGTGTAAAGCTGTGGTGAGATGAACAGAAATCATTGCAGTTTATTTTGTAAAACCTGTTGTTTCATAGTAATTGTTCTGACTTCATGAAGCCTCATGGTGTGAATAAAACATCAAAATGACTAAAAACAAACTCTTTGAAATGTATATGATACTGGCTATCAAGGGTGAATCTGTTAATAATGTAGACAGACAGCAATCTCATTCAATGTCCCATACCTGCGTAATTAAAAAGAAGATGCAATGGTGGAATGGAAGATGGATTAAAAACTAGATGGAACTGGATTAAATATTTTTACTGTTGCCACTCCAATCGGACTTATGACCTGTAACTTTGCCTGAGTATCGGACAAGTGTTCACTGTTGGCCAGAGGAGAACTGCTAAATTTGAACTGCTGAAATCAAAGCTGAATTTTCAGCATCATTACTCCAATCTTCAGTGTCACATGATCCTTCAGAAATCATTCTGATATGATGATTTGATGATCAAGAAACATGTAAGATTATTATCAATGTTGAAAACAGCTGCTCTGCTTCAGAGATTTGTGTACACTACTGTTTAAAAAATGTCAGCATGATTTATTTAGTTATTTATTTTGAGGACATTAATACATTTATTTAGCAAGGATGCATTAAATTGATCAAAGATACAAGTAAAGACAAAATATTTTTTTGTATTATATGTAATATAATCTGTATCATCATAAAGAAAATCAATATCTATTTATGTAAACAATACATCTCTCAGAGGAAAGAAGCTGAACTTCATTAATGAATGATCTTATAACGTCAATAACAGCATTTCAAGAATAGTATATATTTTTAGAAAGATAAAGAATAAAGGACAAAAATAACATTAAAACTGCTCTTTTTTCACATTTCTCATTTTATGAGAGCATGTACAGCACACTTCATCACTTCATCAAAGATCCCTGAGAATCTGTTCAATCAGTGTTTATGAAGAGAGATAGAGGGAGAAGGTGAAAGGAATAATGGAGAACGTGAGAGAAAGGGAAAATAAGAGGAGGTTGGGTATACTTCTGAAGTTGGAGTTGGATGTTGGATTGAATTCAACAAATCCAGGTGGATTATTGCTCAAGTAAGACTTGATCCAGCTCTGGTACTGGGAGACTCTGGCGAACACACTGGGATATTTGGGGTCAGCACATACTTTACCAAAACTCACAATGCCGGACTGAATCCACAGGGAGTCTTTCTGACTGACCATTGAACCTCCAGAGTCTCCCTGTTTTGACAAACATTCAGCATTTATATCTCTGACAGTTTACAGTGAACAGCTGTTATAGACAGAAGTATGCAGTAGTTGAGACATGTTGATAATGTGTTTAGACTGTCTTAAGATCTAGTTTTGACTTCAGGCAAGCTCACACTACACGACTTTCGCTTGGATTTTGCTGTGGCAGACAAATTTCCAAGTTCTGTGACAAAAAGCCTGGATCGACAAATTGGTGCTCATTGCGTTCAGAGATATTTGTTCAGTGTGAGTGGGTCAGTGATGTGATCTGAGCCTCTCTCCAGCAGTCACAGACCCTGCAATATTTCCAAACCTGTTTGATATGGGAGCAGTTGTGTCCTAATGGTTTGAGAGTCGGGTCTCGGGACTGGCAGGAAATGTAGGTGGAGCAAGTGAATGAAGTGACTGCATAACCTTCAATGGCTTGACCTGGACCATCAACACACAACTCCGATTCTGCATTCTCTGTGGGAGTTTCTGTTATTTCACTCGTAGCTGCGTATGTAAGCGTAACACAATCAAAAAACAGAGATTCTAATTATTGGACCAAAAACTTCAGCACATAAAAACCAAGAATACTGTCTAACACTTGATGGCTGCTCTGTTAAGTCGTCTTCGTCAGTTAGGAACCTGGGTGTGCTCTTTGATACCAATCTTTCATTTGAAAGCCACATTTCTAGCATATGTAAAACCGCATTCTTCCATCTTAAAAATATATCTAAATTGCGACATATGCTCTCAATGACAAATGCGGAACAGCTAGTTCATGCGTTTATGACCTCGAGACTAGATTACTGTAACGCTCTATTGGGTGGTTGCCCTGCTCGCGTGATAAACAAACTACAGCTGGTCCAAAACGCAGCAGCTAGAGTCCTTACTAGAACCAGGAAGTATGAACATATTAGCCCGGTTCTATCAAAACTGCACTGGCTCCCTATTAAACATCGTATAGATTTTAAAATCTTGCTAATTGCTTACAAAGCACTAAATGGCTTAGCTCCCCAGTACCTGAGTGAGCTCTTAATGCATTATAGTCCTTCGCGTCTATTACGATCTCAGAATTCTGGCCAGTTGTTAATACCTAGAATATCAAAATCAACCGCAGGCGGTAGATCCTTTTCCTATTTGGCACCTAAACTCTGGAACAATCTTCCTAGCATTGTTCGGGAAGCAGACACACTCTGTCAGTTTAAATCTAGACTAAAAACGCATCTATTTAACCTGGCATTCACATGATGCACTATAAACTTTTGTCTTCATATCCGTTAAAGGATTGTTAGGCTGCATACATCAGGTCAGCCGGAACGGGAACACTTCCTATAACACCAGATGTACTCGTGTAGCAACTTGCTCAAATGGAGGAAATATATTCACAACTGAATCACAACACGTTATGACTAATCGTGAATATGAATCAACCACGAAGGGAATTAGGTATATATCGATAATCAATTACAACGAATTATAATTAATCATGAACATATATGATCTAAAATTATTTCTAAGTTTAGAATTAATTTAGAAAGACTGGTTTGTTTTGTCCAGCAAAACTATCAGTCTGATTTTCTTATCAATTCTAGAAATGAAGTTTTCTTCTCTGGCCACGAAAAGGAAACTTATTCTAGTACTTAAAAAGCATAAAGCTAGCGAAATCAAACGTTAAAGTGACTTGGTTCATGTATGAGTTACCCAGAGACAATGAATTGTGGGAATACAATGTGTTTAATATATGGATATATGATATATATACACGGATACATACAACTAAATCTAAGCAGAGCATACAATAAAATAACGAAAGGAAAGAAAGAAAGAGTTGATCAAAGAAAGCAAGATTACAAACAGTTCAACCTTTTGAGAACCAGCAACGAAATCACTTCAGACAATAAAGTTAAAGCGCATCGAAATTAATTCGGATACTTGCATTTGTACTTTGTGCTGTGGTGAATGCCGTTCAAACTTCCGTGCGGAGCTGGAGTTTCTATTGGTCTCTTCCTGAGGTGATTCTTCAGCGGGAATTTCAAAACGGAATTAACTGTTTGAAAAATGCCGGAAAATAAAAGAAAGAAGGATGTCTCGTCTAAGATGAAAACGACTGAGCCTGGATCCGCTCGTGTTTAGGTGTTATAAAGGTAACTCCAGTCACACCCATTCTGGGCCGTACGGACCAATAGGGAACATGGACTTTTAGCGGGAGAACTTTCCTTTGTTTGTTTTTATGGCCTAATTTGCATTATCTACAGAGGTGCTTAAACTGGATTCTTTCTCCTCCAAAGTACCTTAAAAGTAGAATAATGCATATTATCATGATATGACACCAATATCTAGGTATGAAATTAACAGAGGAATGTTTTGAATCCAAAAATCCCATGTTTCGGTCTCTCTTTTAGGGAGTAAATGTTCTTACATTCAAATATAAGCATTTTACAGTGAAACTAACACAACTACAAGATGTAACTAAGTGGGAGTAATATAGACATGCAAACAAAAAGAAGAGCACAGGAAAAACACTTAGGGAATATTCATATTTTGATGAATGTCTCTATGTGTGTGCGTGGAATTCCTGTCCCTGGTCTTGTGAGGGACAAAGAATTTGGTGTGAGCTGATTAGTATCTCTTTGAAGATGGGAGACCTCCAAAGAGATTCTGCCTTGCCTCACACCTCGCCACTTAAAGTGTCACTTGTCCGTGGGGGGGACCAGGACATTCGGAGCCGACTAAGATTTACTTATGCGAGTCAAAGAGTTAAAAGCTTTTCTTAAAACCTAAAATGAATTGGTCGTCCATGATCCAGTCCAGATGCTACACTCGTTA
This sequence comes from Opsariichthys bidens, assembly GCA_037194245.1. Classification (NCBI taxonomy): domain Eukaryota; kingdom Metazoa; phylum Chordata; class Actinopteri; order Cypriniformes; family Xenocyprididae; genus Opsariichthys; species Opsariichthys bidens. The sequence goes on along the minus strand of CM074315.1, from coordinate 7,590,567 downwards.
CATCAGAAGAAGAATGGCGTCTACGCTAATTTTTTGTCTCTCTGCTTATCCCGAGGTTTACCAATTAACGTGATTGGCTGGATCCGGGCCGTGTCCGGGTCGGACGGGGAACCTGTGCCTGTGTGCGGCAGCAATGTGGCCCTGTGGTGTCGGCGGAGACTGTGTTAACTAGCTCATCCTTTGTTAAGACCTTACCGACTCATCAGCCAGTGGCACATATCCAAACAAACCGTCCCATACCGGTGTGATCATAAGATCTTAAACTAGATGGAACTAGATTTAATATTTTGACTGTTGCGATTCCAAATCGGTTTAAAGACCTGTAACTCTGCCTGAGTATCGGACAAGTGTTCACTGTTGGCCAGAGGAGAACTGGCCCCCCGACTAAGCCTGGTTTCTCCCGAGGTTTTTTTCTCCATTTGTTGGAGTTTTGGTTCCTTGCCGCTGTCGCCTCTGGCTTGCTTACGTTGGGAACACTTGCTTGATATTCAGCAGTGTTTTTGATATGCCTGCATTGGCGCCGTTGTATGCGAACTGAGCTGTGCCGGACGATTACGTCACTGTTTTCTCCAGTGCTGATATACATAAATTAACTAGATTAATAACTATTGATATTTGGAACGGAATGAATCAATAATATATAGAATAAGCTGCACAATAAGACCATTTTCTTATTAATGTAAAGCTGCTTTGCCACAATCTGCATTGCAAAAAGCGCTATATAAATAAAGATGACTTGACTTGACTTGACAATCGAGTCATTTCTCTTTCATCTTCTAACACAACTTCAGTCATTGCAGACATCATACAGGAGGATGGGTTCATGACTGGCGCACACTGTAAAACAATGTTCGGGGCAGTGAGGGTTTTTAACCAATTTCCCCAACAAGAGGAGTTGACAGAAGTGACTTTTGCTTGATTCATTAGTGTGGATGTAGCACATGTGTCATTTGATGATATGCTCTTTCTGCTAACTCTATCCTTAGGCCAGTAGGTTCGACTATGGAGATGTAAATATAACAGCAACACAACTGAGTCAAAATAAACCTTTGTATTGAAGCAGCTTAATGCTGATCACTGTGCTTACTAATAGAAGAAAAATACAATAAATTAAATTGGTAATCAACAGTTGTTATAATTCTTTTTCAATATCAAATTACAACTGCATGAATTTCAACAGCAGTGAAATTATTTGAACAATTTCACTTTTCTCTCCGGTTTCTATGTCTGTTCAGTAGGGAAATAGTTCCCTGTAATACAGAACTTTAAAGATCATAAACATTTACAATATTTACAATTAATAGTATTTTTTGACAGTTGACCCAAAATAAAGATTTTTGGTATGAACACACAACCCAATAACAGTTTAGAATATTTACATTTATTCATTTTAGCAAATGCTTTTATCCAAAGCGACTTACCAGTAAGAGGTTGCCCTTGGTGGGGATTGACCCAGGTCTCTGGTGAATTGGAAGTGAGTGGTTACTCGCTGCGCTAACTCCACACAGAATATAACAGTTCAACTCAGTTCAAACAACTTGGTTTGGAAAATTCTGTTCAAAAAGAAAAGATTCAGTTCCCCAATATCCATTGAACAGGTTAGTTCACAAAGAAGATCCGATAGAGTCAGATCCGGATAAAAAACATAGAATTGATAGAATCGCAGAGAATGATTCTATTCAACTATTCCACATGGCAAAAACACGGAATCAGAGCAAAAACAGAAATACTCTGGGTAAAAGTTTTTCCAACACAGTTCAGTTCGGTTAATGGACCTATTATGTGATTAAAACATTCCTACCCGCTTCCTCGGGTGGTGGTTGCAACTTAACTTTCACACAATCAGTATTCACCTCACTGGGAAGACGCCATTTTACATCGGCACGCTGGATTAAACCATAGTTCCAACGTAGGCATGACATGACCTGAATATATGTAACAGGCAGTATTTAATTCACAATACAACTTAAATTCAGTTTGTTACATATCGATACATATTAACATACATTTCCCTTTTCTAAACATTTAACAGTTATATTCCCGTTGTACTTACAGGTTTACATAACGTTAACACACAAAACTGTTTAGTTCTTATAATCAACCAAATATTTCGATAGAACTCTTATATATGATCGTTTTTAACCATCACATCTCTCTTGTATGGTAAACCATCAGAACTTTTCAGTATTTCACTCCAATAAAGGAATATACGTTTTCATTTCTTACAATTGAATACATCAGTACACACGTTATCACATTTACAACAGTTTACACATTACAACACACCAATTCCAAAGAAACAGAACATATGAAGACCTGTTTTAATTTCTTTCTGGCATATTTAACTTTTACAGAGTCACGGTGCTGCTTGCCTCTAACCAGCTAGAGTCCTTACTAGAACCAGGAAATATGAACATATTAGCCCGGTTCTGTCAAAACTGCACTGGCTCCCTATTAAACATCGTATAGATTTTAAAATCTTGCTAATTACTTACAAAGCACTAAATGGCTTAGCTCCCCAGTACCTGAGTGAGCTCTTAATGCAATATAGTCCTTCGCGTCTATTACGATCTCAGAATTCTGGCCAGTTGTTAATACCTAGAATATCAAAATCAACCGCAGGCGGTAGATCCTTTTCCTATTTGGCACCTAAACTCTGGAACAATCTTCCTAGCATTGTTCGGGAAGCAGACACACTCTGTCAGTTTAAATCTAGACTAAAAACACATCTATTTAACCTGGCTTACACATGACGCACTATAACTTTTGTCTTCATATCCGTTAAAGGATTGTTAGGCTGCATAGATCAGGTCAGCCGGAACCGGGAACACTTCCTATAACACCAGATGTACTCGTTACATCAGAAGAAGAATGGCGTCTACGCTAATTTTTTGTCTCTCTGCTTATCCCGAGGTTTACCAATTAACGTGATTGGCTGGATCTGGGCCGTGTCCAGGTCGGACGGGGAACCTGTGCCTGTGTGCGGCAGCAATGTGGCCCTGTGGTGTCGGTGGAGACTGTGTTAAATAGCTCATCCTTTGTTAAGACCTTACCGACTCATCAGCCAGTGGCACATATCCCAACAAACCGTCCCATACCGGCGTGATCAAAAAGATCTTAAACTAGATGGAACTAGATTAAATATTTTGACTGTTGCGATTCCAAATCGGTTTAATGACCTGTAACTCTGCCTGTGTATCGGACAAGTGTTCACTGTTGGCCAAAGGAGAACTGGCCCCCCGACTAAGCCTGGTTTCTCCCAAGGTTTTTTTCTCCATTTGTTGGAGTTTTGGTTCCTTGCCGCTGTTGCCTTTGGCTTGCTTAAGTTGGGGACACTTGCTTGATATTCAGTAGTGTTTTTGATATGGCTGCATTGGCGCCGTTGTATGCCAACTGAGCTAAGCCGGACGATTACGTCACTGTTTTCTGCAGTGTTGCTATACCTAAATTAACTAGACTAATAACTACTGAAATTTGCAACGGAATGAATCAATAATATACAGAATAAGCTGCACAATGACACCATTTTCTTGTTAATGTAAAGCTGTTTTGCCACAATTTGCATTGTAAAAAGGGCTATATAAATAAAGCTGACTTGACTTGACTATATCCATCTACTTTTCTAGGATGGTTATTTCAGACCCTTACCGATAGAGGTCGCGCTGCACATTCTTGCAAATGAGCCCAGGGTTCCTCAGATCATCCAGCTTCTGGACTGGCAGGATCAGGATGACCACTACATCATGGTGCTTGAGCGGCCCATGCCCTGTCAGTCCTTGGAGGAATTTTTGCGGAGTTACAGGGGCCCCATGGATGAGGAGGATTTGGCTAGGGTTGTCATGCGGCAGGTAGCACTCGCAGCTCAAATATGCTGCCAGCGTGGAGTGTTCCATCGTGATATAAAGCCGCAAAACCTGCTGATTAACCCGGACAACCTCGAAGTCAAATTGATCGACTTCGGATGCGGTGCATTCCTTAACAGCGCGGGTTACACATCCTATGCTGGTATATATGATTTCTCAAAGTCAAAAATGGGATCCACCGTTGTGAATCGATTAGCATCACTTTTTTACTTACATGGTAATGAATATTATAGTCAATATCCTGTGTTAACGGACACTAACGAATCACGCGTCTTTTTCCTCCAGGAACAAAAAAGTACCGCCCCCTAGAGTATGAAATAGATGGCGGGTATCACGGGGAACCAGCAACAGTGTGGTCCCTCGGAATAGTCTTGTTTGAAATGCTGTGCTGGAATTGTCCAAGGAGCTCAGACCTGGACAAGATCTTTAAAGAAAACATTGTGACCAAAGATGGCTTGTCACAAGGTAAGATATTCATTTCAGCAAAGGACAATTTTAATTCTAAATTTTGCTAAATAGAACAGAGCAACAATGCAGGAAAATGAACATCTGAGCCTAGTGGCTTAATAAATGATGATATTTGTGAAGTTTAAGCTAATAATCAGACGTCTCTCCCATCTTTCTCCACAGAATGCTGCGATTTTATTTGCAGTTGTCTGCGGCTTGACCCAAAGAAGCGGATTAAACTGGAAGATGTTCTTCTCCACGACTGGTTTAAGGTATTAATTATGTTTTGAAGTCTTTTTAATTTGGTTTAAATATTAGACTGTAGATATTAGCTTTCTTATGCTACCTTACAATGTGTGGCTCATCTAGCCAATCCTCATACATAAGACAAGTAGCGCTGTATGTTTAGACCTTCTGAACAATCTTACCTGCTTTCTTAAATGTCCACTTTTAAGGAATGTTGCCTCTCTGTGTTGCGCATTTGTTTTCTATGCAGTTTGTGTAATGTTTAGACAATAAACCTGATTTCTGTTTGTATTTCAGATCAATGAGGTGGAGAATGACAACGAAACAATTATGGGTCACTCTGGTACCGTCAGCAGATTAACCATGAAAGGAAATTGCTGCAGCAGCTCCAAGCTCCCAGATTTGAAATGAGATTGAAAATAGCATGCTGGACCATGCGAACCAGAACCGCATGCTGGACCAGCGAACCAGCACCCCTAATTTGTCCAATTGCCCATTAAAGTTGGCGAATGAGCGAACAAGCTCCCAGTGCCGGACCGTGCGAACCGGCACCCCGTGCCGGACCGTGCGAACGGGCACCCCGTGCCGGACCGTGCGAACGGGCACCCCGTGCCGGACCGTGCGAACGGGCACCCCGTGCCGGACCGTGCGAACGGGCACCCCGTGCCGGACCGTGCGAACGGGCACCCCGTGCCGGACCGTGCGAACGGGCACCCCGTGCCGGACCGTGCGAACGGGCACCCCGTGCCGGACCAGCGAGCCGGCGGCCCGTGCCGGACCAGCGAGCCAGCACCCCATAAATAATTACGGGTCAGTCTGGTAACGTCAGCAGATTACCCATGACAGGAAATTGACGCAGGAGCCCCAAGCCATACACAACCAGCAGCTATCACCCTGTAGCCCAAGATTGGTAACCCACTAAAGCTAAGCAGGGTTGAGCCTGGTCAGTACCTGGATGGGAGACCTCCTGGAAAAAAGTTTCTGTGAGGCTAGCCCAGGGCTCTCAACCTGGGGTCTGTGATCTGTGTGAGTCCTAAAACCCCAGTATAGTGACTGGGACCGTTTTCGATTTCACCCCCCTGTCCCACGGACCCATAATTTGTCCAAATGCCCATCAAAGTTGGCGAATGAGCGAACCAGCTTCGCGTGCTGGACCAGCGAACGAGCTCCCAGTGCCGGACCAGCGAACCAGCACCGCGTGCCGGACCAGCGAACCAGCACCGCGTGCAGGATCAGCGAACCAGCTCCCTGTGCTGGACCAGAGAACCAGCACTGCAAGGCTGGACCAGAGAACCAGCACCCCATGCTGGACCAGCGAACCAGCACCCTATGCCAGACCAGCGGCACCACAAGGCTGGAGCAGGCCCCAAACCACGCCCCCATCCCACAGACGCCTCCAATTGCCCATTAAACTCGGCAAATGACCGAGGGACTCCCACTGACCACTCCCAGGCCACACCCCCCTTCCACGAACCCCTAATTTGTCCAATTACCCATTAAAGTTGGCAAATGAGCCGGGGACCCCGCCCACCGGCCCAAAGCCACGCCCCCCGTCCCACGGATCCCTAATTTGTCCAATTGCCCATTAAACTTGGCAAATGAGCCGCGCCCCCGGCCCCAAGCCACGCCCCCATCCCACGGACCCCTAATTTGTCCAATTACCCACAAAATTTTTCAGTCGACTCCCAGCCACAAGTCCAATGGCACGCCACCTCCCGTCGGTCACCGGGGTGATTGTTCAGTAACCCATTAAAACTTTCAGTACATAATTTTTATGATGATAGGACCTAACCTTAAAATTCATGTTACTGCGCTCAGCAGGCCCCCCTGAGTGTGTAGCACCAAGTTTCGTACCAAAATTCCACCGTCCACGAACCCATAAAACGGTACAATGGCAGACAAACTAGGGGTTCGTGGACACAGTGTTTATAGATGCTTGTGCACATTTGATATCAAATTTTCGGGATTGAAACACCCAAACCGTACTAAGGGCGCTCTGCCGAACGCGTTTATGCAACTTTCGAGTCTTTCAGGTGAGAAATGCCTGAACAGTAAGAGGTAAGTGCAAATGATCCCAGTCCCCGATAACAAATTAGCCGCCAAATTATGGGTTCGTGGACAAAGTTTTTATAGATGCTTGTCAAGTCAAGTCATCTTTATTTATATAGCGCTTTTTACAATGCAAATTGTGGCAAAGCAGCTTTACATTAATAAGAAAATTGTGTCATTGTCCAGCTTATTCTATATATTATTGATTCATTCCGTTGCAAATATCAGTAGTTATTAGTCTAGTTAGTTTAGGTATAGCAGCACTGCAGAAAACAGTGACGTAATCGTCCGGCTCAGCTCAGTTCGCATGTAACGGTGCCAATGTAGGCATATCAAAAACACTGCTGAATATCAAGCAAATGTCCCCAACTTAAGCAAGCCAAAAGCAACAGCGGCAAGGAACCAAAACTCCAACAAATGGAGAAAAAAAACCTTGGGAGAAACCAGGCTTAGTCAGGGGGTAAGTTCTCCTCTGGCCAACAGTGAACACTTTTCCGATACTCAGGTAGAGTTACAGGTCATTAAACCAATTTGGAATCGCAACAGTCAAAATATTTAATCTAGCTCCATCTAGTTTAAGATCTTTTTGATCACGCCGGTATGGGACGGTTTGTTGGGATATGTGTCACTAGCTGATGAGTCGGTAAGGTCTTAACAAAGGATGAGCTAGTTAACACAGTCTCCGCCGACACCCCAGGGCCACATTGCTGCCGCACACAGGCACAGGTTCCCCATCCGTTCCCGACATGGCCCGGATCCAGCCAATCACGTTAATTGGTAAACCTCGGGATAAGCAGAGAGACAAAAATTAGCGTAGACGGCATTCTTCTTCAGATGTAACGAGTAACATCTGGTGTTATAGGAAGTGTTCCCGGTTCCGGCTGACCTGATCTGTGCAGCCTAACAATCCTTTAATGGATATGAAGACAAAAGTTTATAGTGCGTTATCTGTATGCCAGGTTAAATAGATGCGTTTTTAGTCTAGATTTAAACTGACAGAGTGTGTCCTCATTCATAAGATAAACAAGTAGCGCCGTATGTTTAGACCTTCTGAACAATTTTTACCTGCTTTCTTAAATGTCCATTTTTAAAGAATGTTGCCTCTCTCTGTTGCGCATTTGTTTTCTATGCAATTTGTGTAATGTTTAGACAATGAACCTGATTTCTGTTTGTACTTTAGATCCATGAGTTGGAGAATAACAACGAAATAATTATGGGTCAGTCTGGTACCGTCAGCAGATTAACCATGACAGGAAATTGACGCAGCAGCCCCAAGCAATACACAACCAGCAGCTATCACCCTGTAGCCCAAGATTGGTTACCCACTAAAGCTAAGCAGGGTTGAGCCTGGTCAGTACCTGGATGGGAGACCTCCTGGAAAAACTAGGTTTCTGCTGAAAGAGGTGTTAGTGAGGCCAGCCCGGGGCTCTCACCCTGTGGTTTGTGAGAGTCCTAACACCCCAGTATAGTGATGGGGACACTATACTGTCAAAAAAGTACCGTCCTTCGGATGAGACGTTAAACCGAGGTCCTGACTCTCTGTGGTCATTAAAAATCCCATGATGTCCTTCGAAAAGAGTAGGGGTATAACCCCGGCATCCTGGCCAAATTTGCCCATTGGCTTCTATCTATCATCATGGCCTCCCAATCCCCATATAAATACTGATTGGCAATATTTAATCCCAGAACCATTTTAAAATATATACACACACACACACCAGTGAGCCAAAACATTATGACCACCTGCTTAATATACTGTTGGTCCTCTGTGTGCTGCCAAGACAGCTCCGACCCACCGAGGCATGGGTTCTACAAGATCGGGGGTCTTGCAGAGCCCATGCCTCGGTGGGTTGGAGCTGTCCTGTGAAATCTGACAGATCCTGTAGGATGCAAGGTGGTTGTTAGTCCAGCATATCCCACAGGTGCTCAATTAACGCTTTGCTATGAGTTTGATTGACAGGTGATCTAACCAATCAGATCCCTGAATCCGCCCTTTTGTCCAACAAAACAGTCAGAGGAGTTAGTAGATTAACATTGATGAATTTGAATTTGAAAAAATGTGTGTCCTCACGTTTTTCCGCGTCTGAAATAACATTCCTTCTGATGTCCATTCATGTTTATATGAAGTTATAAATGAACTAGAATGAAGAGATGATCAGTTGACGAGCCGCTTGAACTGAGGAGCTACAGCGATCTGTCACGACACATTACAGAGCCACTATATGCTATTTATTGTTTAAACATCTTCAAAAATTTACAATATTTGAATTTGAAACTGTTTCATATCAAAATAATCTCTCTTTTGACGGTCGAGTGTTGAAGCGTTGTCAGTGTCCTCTTTGCTCTTTTCACAGTGTGAGAACATGATGTGTGGCATGAGAGTGCATGGCTTGTCGGACATAGCAACTGTAATTAAAGGGGGTGGGTCTTTGCGAACGGTCAGTTGGATTGCGATCTGGGGAATTTGGGGGTCAGGTCTGCAACAGTCCACATGAATAGCCGGATGATTGGCTGGTCATAATTTTTAGGCTCATCAGTGTGTGTATTATGGTGTATATTATGGGACATTATGCAATGACATTAAAGTCCCCTTTTTATTTAATATATTTATTAAAAAAATAAAAACTTTTTTAAAAAGATGCTTGAATTAAAATGATTATTCTCTACAACAACAGTATCATTTGTAACTGCTGAAAGAAAAGGGTCTTGCTGGATCTTTAAATGTACACTCTCCAAATGATGTTTTATTAACAAAGTTCGGGAGGAACACGTTCAAAGGATTTAACTAATCATCACATCACTCCAACTAGCAGTTATTAATCAGCATTCAACATGTCTGCCCAATCAGCATGAGCAGAAACTTATATATATATATATATATATATATTAGGGGTGTGACGAGATCTCGCGAGACTAAAACGTGACGAGATTTCTCGTCGAGGTGAAAAGTTGTCTCGTCGTGCTATCAGTGTGAGGGTGAAATTATTATTGAAGATGCCCCCGCCACTTTCAAATCGTTTGTGTGGAAACATTTTGGTTTTTGGTGCAAGAATAACACACAAGACACAAACAATGTGTAAACATTGTAAGAAAACTATGCCGTACACCTCGGCCAAGGTTGTACAGACTCTTAGGGGCCGTTCACATATCGCGCGCATTTTCATTCTCGCAAAATGGAAGCAACGCGGTCGCGACGCGCATATGGTATGGCGCGCTTGTTTTTTTCCTGACGCGCCTGTGCCGCGGCGAGATGAAAACATCTCAACATTTCAGAATGTCTTGTCATGTGACAAGAACCAAGCGATGGTCGTGGAGAGCACAGTTCATGGTTGCATAGCAACGACGGACGCTACAGCAGCGCGAGCTCCCGAACACTTGCAAAAGAAGGAGGAAGCGACGCAGCCGCGCTTTACACGCTTTTTTAGGCGCGATATGTGAACGGCCCCTAAAGAGGCAGAAAGCATCGCTATCACTGCTGACGGCTGGACTTCTCGGTGTACGCAGAGCTATATAACAGTTACAGCCACACAATCAATAGTGACTGGGAAAGGTCAACTTTGTACTGCAAAGTGACACTTAAAGTGTTATTTGAATTTTTTATTTTTATGTTTATTTTATTTATACTGTTTATTTTATGTTCAATCTGTAGAAAGAAGTTCAGTGAGATTTCTCATGTGAAATTATACAGGGCAGAAAACAATTGGTTTATTTTGTGGCAAAACATTTATCAGTGTTTGCATGTTGTTTTACTGCAAATAATTCATTAAAATAGAAGTAAAATGACATGCATTACAAGTTGATTTCCAAATGCACCAACATTTTTGCATTTTATGATTTTCAGTTGAATAAAAGACTTTTTTCCCTTCATACGTTTCATTATTGAGGATTTCTTAAAAATACTATAAAAATCTTGTCTCGTGAACCCAATCTCGTGTCTCGTCTCGTCTCGTGGGATAGGAGTCTCGTCACACCCCTAATATATATATATATATATATATATATATATATATATATATATATATATATATATATATATATATATATTGACGCAGTCGACTCACCTATGCTTTTGGACAGTTTCAGCATTTTGCCCAGCCCAACATGCCCGAAATCGAGCTCTTCCCGTCCGACGAAAATGTTTCATCCTCGAGAAATCTTTGCCACAATCCTCTGGTCTACGAACGATTATCCTCCACACCAGCTATCTCGCGGGCGTGAGCCCAAACAATCGATTCCTAGCACAACGAGATTGACACGCGCCACCACGGGCGAAACATCTGCCATCTCCTTCCCCGTATTTCTCTGCTTCAACACATTCAATCATTCCTGCCATAGAGAAATGGACAATAAGGCCCGTCGAGTATCAAGCTCGCGTCTGGGGCAATACTGCCCTCTTCCCACGTTGAATGGGCTTTCCTCCAGCGTCAGGCCGCCGCAGCAGGCCCGCAGCGAGCCGAGCATCTCTCGCCGCCGGCTCAAACCACTAATGGCTCAGCTCAAATACTTCTGGTTTTCTGCCCCTGATCGCGTCGCGTTCAGATGCTAAATAACGGGCACAGTTATGGTATCTGAATATTCTATATTTTGATCAAGGAAATTCACGTTTTATACTATTTCCATACAAAGGTTTTGCCATTAACAAACGCGCCTAAGCTTGCAAGTCACACGCAGTTAAATTGCCTACACAGAATCAACACTGTCCTGTGATTTATCGACAAATTAATTATTACTGTAGCGCATATGTATTTCTGTTTAAATGATTTAAACCCACAGCTTCATCATTGGGAAAGAGACGCTGCACAGACTGGTAGGACAAATTGATAAAAACGTTCATTCTTACTGAATACAGTTGGAAGTGTTTCTTTTGAGTAATTGTGTTGTGATCCTTTAGTGATTGTTGAACACGATTGAATAAATTCAAGGCGCACATTTTATTATGCAAGCTTTCATCTATTACCATAAGTCTCTTTTGAACTCGATTAAACGAATATGCATGTGCCACGCAAACCAGCGCAGATAAGGAACAAACTATCATATAAATCAGACTGTACTCTGCTGTTTGATGATCATCCAATATCAACCAATGACTATAGTATCAAACTGCGTCAGAGTTGAATACGCGGAGCATGTTTTAGGCTTCTAATTATGTAAGTGTGTGTTATCACTTTCATAAATCCTATGGAAAAAATAAGAATATTACGAACATCTAATAATCAGCCCACATGGATTCCACTTGCCTAGGTTAAAACCATGGGTCCAGCCAAATCCAGTGAATTCCAAATCCAGTGAATTCAGGCCATTAACTTGGATATTGTTCATTTACAGGGCTTACTGCTCAAGGAAAATCGAAAGGATTTTTTCTGGTCTTGTCCGCTTCTAGACAGTCTAATTTTCCTTCAAATGTGAACTACTGTCTTTGCTTGACCACTTAAACTTCATGATTAATGCATTTAATCCTGTAAGGCCGCCTTTTCATCTCATATCTCCTCTCCTGAGTCGATTAAACTTCTTTCTCCTTTCACTGCCTTTTCCTCCACCAGTGGCCTACAGCTCTTTCTGCATACCCTAGCGTGGACAACAGATGGACAATTTTCCATCCCAGCTTTGCTCTTCCTTCACCTTCCCTGTTACAACCCAAGCATGAGGCTGCCTCCGCACCCTGAAGCATTCCCTTCTCTGCAACACAGAGGCTCATATCATCGAACGCCATTGCTTTGAAATCGCACCCTTGTTGCCAGCAACATCAGAGCACAGATTTAGCTAGAATTCAGGCTACTGGCTCCAAGGCGGACTCAAAACCAGTTTCTCACTACTTTAAATGAGTCTAGCCCTCAAGGTTACTATTATCGACACGAACCTCGTCAGAAAGGTAAAGGGGGAGGTGCTGCTGTAATCTATAGTAATTTCTTCAGTATTTCTCAAAAGTCTTTCAAATATATCTCTTTTGAAGTGATGGTGCTCTATGTAACGTTATATAATGTAAGTGCAGAGGTGTAATGTAACGAAGTAATAATACTTCGTTACCGTACTTGAGTATTTTTTGGGAAAATCTGTACTTACTTGAGTATTTATATTTCTGTCAACTTTTACTTTTACTCCACTACATTTCTTAAACAAAATGTATACTTTTACTCCGATACATTTCCCCAAAGCATTTTCGTTACTTACTACAAAATAAAACAGGAAGAACACAGACTGTAAACAAGCATGTGCAAACAAGTGCTCGCACATCCGCGCTTGATTTCATTTTCCGGGTTGTGTTCGTTGCTGGAGCGGTTGAGAAGAGTGCGGCACGAGAGCGACCTCTAGAGGCGCTCGCTGATAAAACTATCACTGAAGCCGCGTACAGTTTGTGTTAACACGTGACTCGAGGCTGCGCGGAGACACTTCAAAAATGGATTTAGCGGTATGTTATACAGTACACTACAGTATATGTTTTCATATCACTAAAGTAATGAGTTTGTTGACTAGACGCTGTGTGTTTGCCGTCGAGGCTGAGCGGATGCTGACGTTAGTAACGTTACCTCAATCGGTTCAATGTGACAAAAACACCTGTTTAATGTCACGATTGTTACCCTCTATTTGCATTAGTTTATATCCATTTGTTCGATTTTATGCATTCTTTATCCAGCGAAGATGCATATTTAAATTGTATCCTAATCCTGCAGTCGCCAGAAACATAAATCAGAAATGTGTTCGATTTCAGTTTTTTTTTTTATCGCACTTTAACACATATTTCATCAAGTGTTCTGAAATAGAATCCAATAACGAGTGAAAGTTTACATATAATATGCCTTTGTGCGTAAATATGGCCATTTTTAAGCACGATTGTTTGGATTTATGTGAAATGGAAAAACTTATAATAGAGTTCATTTGTGACATTAAAGGTTAATGAAAGCGTTGTTCATTGTTAATTTCAATATTTACATTTTAACATTTTAAAGTTGCCTCTTACATTAATTATAATGCACTATGAATTAACGTGAATGATCAAGGTATAATTAATGTATTAGTATTTTTTTATATTTAAAACTTACAATAAACATTTAGCCATTTTTTAAAATTCAAAGCAAACAAAACAAGAAAGAGTTAAAACAATCTTGCTGCTCAAACTGTATAGAACAATTTTTACTAATATTTTATGCTTCTTTTGTATTTTGCATTTACTTTTACTTTAAATACTTAAGTATGTTTAATATCAAAAAAATACTTTTCATACTTAAGTACAAAAAATATCACTTACTTTAAAACTTTTACTCAAGTAATATTCTAAACAGTGACTTCTACTTCTACCAAAGTCATTTTCTGGTAAGATATCTGTACTTTTACTCAAGTATGGCTTTCAAGTACTTTATACACCACTGTGTAAGTGACAAATCTCATTTGAAATTTGTGCTGGCTACTGAATACAGGCCACCAAGGCACCATACAGACTTTATCAAAGAATTTGCTGATTTCATTTAGATAATGAAAAAGACGCTTTGGGATTGGCATTAACAGATATTCTAAACTCTATTGGAGTTAGACAACACGTGTAAGGACCCACTCATTGTTGTAATCACACTCTAGATCTAATATTGTCACATGGAATCGATATTGATGCCTTTGAAGTTCTGCAGCAGAGCGATGACGTCTCAGATCATTATCTAGTCTCATGCGTGCTACATTTAACCAAGGCTGGAAAACCGCCTGTCTGCCATAAATATGTTAGAACCATCACTTCTACCACTAAAAATGGCTTTATAAATAATCTTCCTGATCAGTTTCATCATCTTAGCAAACCAGACAGCTTAGAAGAACTCGATGTTGCAACAAACTATTGACACTCTCTTTTCCAACGCTTTAGACTCCAACGCTCCTTTGCATTTAAAAAAGATTAAGGATATTAGTCCAACGCCATGGTATAACGAGTAAAATCATCAAAATCAACAACATGTATGTTAGACCCTATACCGACTAAGCTATTGAAAGAGATGCTTCCAGAGGTCATAGATCCTCTTCTTAAGATCATTAATTCATCTTTATCACTAGGTTACGTATTGAAAAATTTTAAGCAGGCTATTATCAAACCTCTTATTAAAAAGCCACAACTTGATCCTAGAGAATTAGTCAATTACAGACCGATCTCCAATCTACCTTTTCAGTCAAAAATACTAGAAAAGGCAGTATCATCTCAACTGTGTTCCTACTTGGAAAGAAATGGTATCTGTGAGGATTTCCAATCAGGATTTAGACTGTACCATAGTACTGAGACTGCTCTCATTAGAGTTACAAATGATTTGCTCTTATCATCAGATCGTGGTTGTATCTCTCTATTAGTGTTACTAGACCTCAGTGCTGCTTTTGACTCTATCGACCACAATATTCTTTTGAATAGACTAGAAAATTATGAACATCTGTTCAATTTCGGCTTTTCACACCACATGAACCAAGGGTGGCTTCAGCAATACAATGGTTATGTAAACATGTAGAGGTACCTATAGTTGATTGGTAAAAACTACATCACAGCAAAAAATCCCCTATAAAGAAAAAACAATAAATCAATTAAACTAAATAAATTCCATGCAAGTTCATTAAAAACATTAAACTTACGTTTGAGCGGGATACAAAGTTTCTCAAACAGGATTTGGCAACCAGGTGGTAAACAGGTAGCAAACAGCCATGATAAACAATTAATTCAATTCAATTCAAATTTATTTGTATAGCGCTTTTCATGATACATATCGTTTCAAAGCAACATTACAATTTAAAGAATGCAGTTAGCAAACAACATAATTTAGTTTATTAATTTACTATCAGAGTTAGCAATTTAACCGAAGTTGGAAGCAAAGAGCTCCCAGAAAATAAATTACATAAACAATTAGGATATAGAATTGGGCAATGTGCATGTTGATCCAGATGATTGCGTCTTCTGAAGTCCTCGCAGGAACTGGGGCCGTCTCTTCACAGGTGATGGTCATCTGAGGTCTTCTGAAGAGGCTGGATTCGGACTGAAGCTGATGTGCTCTCTAGTCACCTCGGGGCGGGTGTCCCGAGGTAAAACAGAAAAGCAAAAGGAGAATAATTAGCGTAGCTTCCAATCACAACTTTAAGCAAAGATAGTCATAATGAGCAATTAGAGAGAATTATAGGGCACCTGCTGTCAGATTTTGATTGATTTATTACCCTCATAAAAATATTATATATATTAAGTTTGTGAATGTGAACATTTTCAAACACATTAAGCATTAAGTATATCAAACATCAGTTGTTAAAAACATATCATGTGAATAGTTTCAAGTCAGATATTCTAACGGTACATTTTACTGTTAAAGATTTGTTTTTTTTAGAAAAAAATAATACTCACGCTACTTTTTGTACAAATATCCACTCTCTCTGGACGCAAAAACCCAAATGAAGTCCAAGAGCCGTGTGAAGAGGCACCCGAGTCTCCGCCCCCTAACACTCCCCTAACACCTGCATCCTCCCACCAAACACGCCCCCAACACCAGAGGATAGACACAAGAGATGTATATTTAAATGAGGGTAGAATAATTAAACAAAATAACGTTTAGAAATAAAGTTGTTTTAACAAAGTTTAACATTTTTTAGTACGTGGGAGGTAAACAGTTTTTCACACATGAAGTGATGCAGATCGTTAATAATAAAAACGTAGTATTCAGGCATAGAAAATGTTATAAGAAAAGGTGAAATGTGTCTCTGAAGACCATGTACAACATTAAAATGTGTAACAATGTAATGGGTGACAGTGACAAACATTGGGAGGTCAATGGAATGTTTATTAAAGAAAGGTTTGTTTTTCACATACATTTGAAGATGTTCCTTTACACACATCATTTAAAGACATTTAAAAAATGAATTGTAC
Source organism: Opsariichthys bidens (assembly GCA_037194245.1). Classification (NCBI taxonomy): domain Eukaryota; kingdom Metazoa; phylum Chordata; class Actinopteri; order Cypriniformes; family Xenocyprididae; genus Opsariichthys; species Opsariichthys bidens. Next base: position 7,574,097 of record CM074315.1, on the reverse strand, counting down.
AGTTTAAACAAAAAGTTTATACAGATATTTTAAAACATAACCAGAAGAAATGTAAAAACAAGTATTTCCATCGCATTAAAAACGTTGAAAACAAAAGTCAATTTAAAAAACGTAATCAGAAAGCTTTTCCATCACATCAAAAACATAAAAAAAAGTAAATGTTCAGTCATTTAAAAATGTAAAACAATTTTTTTCACATACAGTTTTTAAAAAACGATAAAAACAACAACAACAACAACAAATCAGTTACCAGGACGTTATAAGAATAAAAGTGCTTTAAGCTTTTAAAAAAGGTCAAACAAGCTAGAGAGCGTTTTCACATACATTTGAAGAAAGCTTCCTTCACAGTAGGAACTAGGCAGGGTCTACAACTTTAATAACATCTAAAATGATGTAGGCTACACATCGTTAAAGCACAAAGGCCTATCCATTTTTAACGTTATCAGAAAAATGTAAAACAAGTTGGAGACTGTTTTTCACACATGACCTTTACAAATAACAGAAAAGGGAACAAATATGCGTCTTCTGACACGTTTCAAACAGCGCTTTAGCGTTAAACATATCAAGCAACAGTTGTTAAAAACCCGAATCGTTTCAAGCAAAACATTTCAACTACAATTTGCTGCTAAAGTTTTTTTTCGTTTTTAGCAAAAAATAACTCAAAGCTGTTCCGTGCAAGACATGTTCACTCACCAAAGATTACAACTGCGGTCAAGCCAACAGGTGTTACACCAGATTCTGTGACCATCGTATTCTGTGACCGTGGAGGGCGTGGTTATCCCTGTGCTGCGTGATATACGCAAATTGCGTAAATTCTGACGATAAGCCAAAGAAGGTGAAATCTGTTCGAAACTGTTGTTTAGAAATGCCGGTTATTCACATCATAAATGCTTATGTGCCTGTCCAGATTAAACGCTATGTGGCTGTTTGCAGAGTAGTAGTAGTTGCAGAGAAATGTGTGTTTCCATCATGTGTAGTTCACTTAACATTCGCGCGAGAATTTACACGTTATCGAGAGCGCGCCGGGAGGAACGCTTTTTCTGTTTGATTCGCAATTCGGAAAATTATTTATTTATCGAATGATAAATTGTTTAATTTATTGTATATTATATAATTATACTGTATATAATATTTACAACAATTTTACACAGAATGGCTGTATCAAAAGGTCCCATTTGTTTTGAGGGAACCATTAAAGGCGACCAAACAGCAACTGCTGTACAGTAGGGTCACCAAATCTGACAAGGCCATTTTAAAGGTCATCAAATTCTGTAACCCCCCTCTATTTCACCCAGAATGACTGTGATGATCTCCAAATTCACTCTGCTGATGTTTTATCTCCTCAGTGTCATACAGTAAAAGTCATTATGGGCTGACACAAACAGCAACAGATATACAGTAGGGTCACCAAATCTGACAAGGCCATTTTAAAGGTCATCAAATTCTGTTACCCCCCTCTATTTCACCCACAATGACTGTGATGTTCTCCAAATTCACTCTGCTGATGTTTTATCTCCTCAGTGTTATACAGTACAAGTCATTATGGGCTGACACAAACTGCAACAGTAGGGTCACCAAATCGGCCACCGAATTCTGTTACCTCCCTTTATTTCATGATTTAAATAAAACAAATGCAATAATTTATAATGAAATGTTTAAAGACTAGACAAAGAACTGAACACAACAATGAGTATAAATACACAGGTGATAATGAGATAATTAATGAGACAACAGTTAAATGGGATAACTAAACAGACACGCTGGGAAAATTGGGTCAATACACAGTCACTGAACTAAAACACAATGAAACGTAATATAACCCTGACACCAGTCAAATTTAGCACTCCAAACATCAATGACAGCTTTTACTGTAACTTGCTGTCAGTGCTGACAAATGACCATGATTTAAGCAGGAAAATCCAAGGTTAGCTGTGCATTAAACAATTTGAATGCACTCCTCGGCGGCAACGATGTTGTGCTTTAAAATTGGCCTCTTTGCCTCTTTAAAAATCATTTAATGCACAGCTAGCAGTGGATTATCCCTTACATTTAATACGGTATTAAAATGATTAACACATTTATACATTTATTGATAAGTTGAATTTCTTTTCAATGGTGATCAGATGACCTTTCTGATTTGTGCCACCATTGTGGGGAGGAGTATAAACATATAAACATGCAGAGGGTATAAACAGAAGCTATTTTTAAAATGAAGTCCATCATTGGGCTCTGAACATTCTGTGGCTCCTGTATATGGCCTGTTTTTGTTAACGTAGGATAAATATGCATCACAGGTATATGTATCTCATATTCACCCTGAAAATGTTGCTGAATTATTATGTTTGTTGATACAGATCCAGTGTGATATGTGTGCCCGGTGGTTCCACGTACAATGTGTAGGAGAGCCTGACCCCAAGAAACCCTATAGTTGTGCCGCTTGCCAACTTAAGTTTTGTCTCCCCTTGATTTACTAGTTGTAAATAGTTTTAATATTTGAAATAATTTCTAAATATTTACTTTCCCTCCCCTTGCTTTTTATATATGTAAATAGTTGTAATATTTGAATGATATTAAAACATTTCATTATAAATTATAGCATTTGTTTTATTTAAATCATGAAATAAAGGGGGGTAACAGAATTCGGTGTCAGATTTGGTGACCCTACTGTACATCTGTTGCTGTTTGTGTCATCCCATAATGACTTGTACTGTATGACACTGAGGAGATAAAACATCAGCAGAGTGAATTTGGAGATCATCACAGTCATTCTGGGTGAAATAGAGGGGGGTAACAGAATTTGATGACCTTTAAAATGGCCTTGTCAGATTTGGTGACCCTACTGTACAGCAGTTGCTGTTTGTGTCAGCCCATAATGACTTCTACTGTATGACACTGAGGAGATAAAACATCAGCAGAGTGAATTTGGAGAACATCACAGTCATTCTGGTTGAAATAGAGGGGGGTCACAGAATTTGATGACCTTAACAATGGCCTTGTCAGATTTGGTGACCCTACTGTATATCTGTTACAGTTTGTGTCAGCCCATAATGACTTTTACTGTATGACACTGAGGAGATAAAACATCAGCAGAGTGAATTTGGAGAACATCACAGTCATTCTGGGTGAAATAGAGGGGGGTAACAGAATTTGATGACCTTAACAATGGCCTTGTCAGATTTGGTGACCCTACTGTACATCTGTTGCTGTTTGTGTCAGCCCATAATGACTTTTACTGTATGACACTGAGGAGATGAAACATCAGCAGAGTGAATTTGGAGAACATCACAGTCATTCTGGGTGAAATAGAGGGGGGTCACAGAATTTGATGACCTTTAAAATGGCCTTGTCAGATTTGGTGACCCTACTGTACAGCAGTTGCTGTTTGGTCGCCTTTAATGGTTCCCTCAAAACAAATGGGACCTTTTGATACAGCCATTCTGTGTAAAATTGTTGTAAATATTATATACAGTATAATTATATAATATACAATAAATTAAACAATTTATTATTCGATAAATAAATAATTTTCCGAATTGCGAATCAAACAGAAAAAGCGTTCCTCCCGGCGCGCTCTCGATAACGTGTAAATTCTCGCGCGAATGTTAAGTGAACTACACATGATGGAAACACACATTTCTCTGCAACTACTACTACTCTGCAAACAGCCACATTGCGTTTAATCTGGACAGGCACATAAGCATTTATGATGTGAATAACCAGCATTTCTAAACAACAGTTTCGAACAGATTTCACCTTCTTTGGCTTATCGTCAGAATTTACGCAATTTGCGTATATCACGCAGCACAGGGATAACCACGCCCTCCACGGTCACAGAATACGATGGTCACAGAATCTGGTGTAACACCTGCACCTCGAAACGCGTAGTCAATCTAGCCGCCACGATATTTCGTGGTTCGCGCATATACTGGGTATTACAGTAAGACCGTCAGAGAACTGATCTGTTAACGAGCAATCCTCTGTCGAAGCGATTTCACATTCAAGTATGCATTCAGGATGTCTTAATAAATGAAAATAAATAACTAAATATACAAATATTACAATTATATATAGTAAATATAATATATAAAGCCCACTTTCACCTGAAAATGATAAAACACCTCACTTTAAAAAAAAAAAAAAAAAGTCCTAGCTTCCACAGATTCATTTCACCTCAGGTGGAAAGGACACCTTCTCACTGTGTCCACTGCACGGTTTCAGGACATTCTGATGTTGCATTCCAAAATAAGAGCCCCCTAAATTCCATATATACGCTGGTTTGTCCATACATTCAAAAATTCATAAAAAAAAATGTTCTAGTTTTTTTCATTTTAAAGTGCCACACTTCCTCCTCCCGCTAAGAGGTGTCGCTTTTACTAAAATTGAATATTGCCATGTAGATGTGTTCAGGCCAGGACTTTTATGAAAGATGTGAAGTTTGGGGCAGATCGGATTTCACCTCAGCTGGAGAGGACACCTTCTCACTGTGTCCACTGCACAGTTTCAGGACATTCTGATGTTGCATTCCAAAATAAGAGCCTCCCAAATCTCACATATACGCTGCTCTGTCCATATATTAAAAAATTATTTAAAAAAAAGTCCTAGCTTCCACAGATTCATTTCACCTCAGGTGGAGAGGACACCTTCTCACTGTGTCCACTACACAGTTTCAGGACATTCTGATGTTGCATTCCAAAATAAGAGCCTCCCAAATCTCATATGTACGTTGGTTTGTCCATACATTCAAAAATTCTTAAAAAAAAAAAAAAAACTCCTAGCTTCCACAGATTCATTTCACCTCAGGTGGAGAGGACACCTTCTCACTGTGTCCACTGCACAGTTTCAGGACATTCTGATGTGGCATTCCAAAATAAGAGCCCCCTAAAACTCACATATATACACGCTGCTCTGTCCACGCATTCAAAAATTCTTTAAAAAAAAACTCCTAGCTTCCACAGATTCATTTCACCTCAAGTGGAGAGGACACCTTCTCACTGTGTCCACTGCACAGTTTCAGGACATTCTGATGTGGCATTCCAAAATAAGAGCCCCCTAACTCTCATATATACACGCTGCTCTGTCCATACATTCAAAAATTCTTTAAAAAAAAACTCCTAGCTTCCACAGATTCATTTCACCTCAGCTGGAGAGGACACCTTCTCACTGTGTCCACTGCACAGTTTCAGGACATTCTGATGTGGCATTCCAAAATAAGAGCCCCCTAAAACTCACATATACGCTGCTCTGTCCAAGCATTCAAAAATTCTTTAAAAAAAACCTCCTAGCTTCCACAGATTCATTTCACCTCAGGTGGAGAGGACACCTTCTCACTGTGTCCACTGCACAGTTTCAGGACATTCTGATGTGGCATTCCAAAATAAGAGCCCCCTAAAACTCACAAATACGCTGCTCTGTCCACGCATTCAAAAATTCTTTAAAAAAAAACTCCTAGCTTCCACAGATTCATTTCACCTCAGGTGGAGAGGACACCTTCTCACTGTGTCCACTGCACAGTTTCAGGACATTCTGATGTTGCATTCCAAAATAAGAGCCTCCCAAATCTCATATATACGTTGGTTTGTCCATACATTCAAAAATTCTTAAAAAAAAAAACCTCCTAGCTTCCACAGATTCATTTCACCTCAGGTAGAGAGGACACCTTCTCACTGTGTCCACTGCACAGTTTCAGGACATTCTGATGTGGCATTCCAAAATAAGAGCCCCCTAAAACTCACATATACGCTGCTCTGTCCATACATTCAAAAATTCTTTAAAAAAAACCTCCTAGCTTCCACAGATTCATTTCACCTCAGCTGGAGGACACCTTCTCACTGTGTCCACTGCACAGTTTCAGGACATTCTGATGTGGCATTCCAAAATAAGAGCCCCCTAACTCTCATATATACGCTGCTCTGTCCATACATTCAAAAATTCTTTTAAAAAAAAGTCCTAGCTTCCACAGATTCATTTCACCTCAGGTGGAGAGGACACCTTCTCACTGTGTCCACTGCACAGTTTCAGGACATTCTGATGTGGCATTCCAAAATAAGAGCCCCCTAACTCTCATATATACGCTGCTCTGTCCATACATTCAAAAATTCTTTTAAAAAAAAGTCCTAGCTTCCACAGATTCATTTCACCTCAGGTGGAGAGGACACCTTCTCACTGTGTCCACTGCACAGTTTCAGGACATTCTGATGTGGCATTCCAAAATAAGAGCCCCCTAAATCTCATATATACGTTGCTCTGTCCACGCATTCAAAAATTCTTAAAAAAAAGTCCTAGCTTCCACAGATTCATTTCACCTCAGGTGGAAAGGACACTGTCTCTCAGTGTCAACTGCACCGTTTCAGGACATTCTGATGTTGCATTCCAAAATAAGAGCCCCCTAAATTCCATATATACGCTGGTTTGTCCATTCATTCAAAATTTCATAAAAAAAATGTTCTAGTTTTTTTCATTTTAAAGTGCCACACTTCCTCCTGCTAAGAGGTGTCGCTTTTACTAAAATTGAATATTGCCATGTAGATGTGTTCAGGCCAGGACTTTTATGAAAGATGTGAAGTTTGGGGCAGATCGAACATTGTATACCAGAGTTACAACAACTTTCTGTTTCATGGCGAAACATGGAACTTTGTCGGGCCTTCATGAACACGCCCTTCAGCAAAAACTATAGATCTTCGCAATTTAACGTCACAAAGGGCTTTAGAATAAAGTGACCAAATATGATGTTGATCTGATTAAAGCTGTAAGAGGAAGTACAACTTGTGAAAATATCAAAAACTACACAAACTTTGCAAATAAATGTAAATATATGACTTCCTGTTGGTTTTCAGATTTCGTACCAGCAGACTTTTATACGGATTGGGCTCTGAAGGGCACTTTGTTGAAAATTTTGTAGGTGGCTCTATCGAGCCTTTTTGCCACGCCTAATTCTGAGACCCATAACAGATGTTAATTTTTTACCACTTCTGATGTGTGTGCAAAGTTTTCTGACTTTTCAAGCATGTTTAGGTCCTGAAAAATGCAATTCATTTGGGAGAAGTAGAATAAGCTGAGCAATTCCAATAGGGTCCTCACACCATCGGTGCTCCAGCCCTAATTTAAAATTACAATGTACTACAATCCGGCTGAGGTGAGCTAACACTAGGTCCCTGTGTTCGCACAACTGCTCTCGTGAGTGAGCTAGGATCAGCCAGTCGTCAAGATAGTTGAGGATGCGAACGCCTTGTTCCTTGAGAGGAACAATGGCCGCCTCCGCAATCTTGGTAAAGACACGGGGCGACAGGGCCAGCCCGAAATCTCCGCCCGAAGCAGAGGAGCATAGTTCGCATCCACGCGAGTGAAATGGATGCCCCTGAACACTGGGGGACGCCGGGCGAACTGAATCGCATAGCTGAGTCTGATCATGCAGATGAGCCAGCGGGACGGGCTGGGAAGCGCTAGCCAGGCTTCCAGACACCCCGAACCAGCAGGACCAACGGCACAACAGACGTACCCGCGGTGGGGCAGCGAGGCGAAGCCAGGGGACCTGACTCGGACGGCAGTGTGGCCCGAAGTGAGGTTTGGCTCCACAGAGTGACAGTGCGCGTAGGAGACGGCATGGAGGCGGCCACGACCAGCACACTGTCCTCTGCTGGCGAAATGAGAGGGGGCTGAGGGTGGCACACCGGCACAGCGTGACACACCGCCAGACGGGCCCTCTTGTGACCCAGAGGATGTGGAAACTGCTCTCTTACTGAGAATGTGGGTACCGCTGGGGAGCCAGCGGCGGAACAGAAATAAACCGAAACCAAGGATCCACCCGGCCCTCCTCTGGGGTAGGGAGCAGTGCCTTCTCTCGGGTTGCCCATCTCGGGACAGCTTCCTGGTTCATTTGCCACCTGGATTGGCCGCGTGCTGAGCGGCTGGGCGCCGCGTCTGCTGCAACCACTCCCTGCGGTCCGCTGGGTGAAGGCTGCTGCTTTGCAGACTTTGCGAGGTGTTGGTCAAGGCCGCCCTGGGGCATGTCACGAAGTGCAGCAATGCCATGGCATGGAGGGAATGCAGCAAAATGTACAACAGTTCACTATGAGAAAAATCGACCAAATTATCATATGATAATAAGTATATATATTTTGATATAAATCTGTATCATTTCGCTTCAAAACATCTTTACAAAGATGTTCTAATTCATTAAAAATTACACTTACATTTGCAGAAGTTGCCGCTTCCCGTATTGCCGTCCGCCATATTTATTATTCTTTCGCGCTCGATCGTCCTATCACGTTGGATTTTGGGTAACGGCGCTTTAACGAGTGTACATCGAATGTACACTCAAAATCAGAGAGCATTGTGGGTAAAAGTAGTGAACGAATGTAGGGAATGAAGTCGTTCACTCAGAATTCGGACAGCACTACAAAATGGCCGACACCCGATATAGTGCACTATATAGTGGATAGGGAGTGGTTTCAGACACAGCTCTTGAGACACACCCTCTGAGCACATGCGCAGTTGTCATGCTGACTCTCAAAGCGAATATGACAATGCATAAAGCATTAAACATAACACGCAAAAGTTAAAATATGTCCAACGACAACTTTCCCCGTTTTTAACATTTCACATCAAGCAGCTTAATCTTTTCTGCTTGAGATCTCATCACTAGCAAACGACAAACGTTTTGAAAGAGGATCGTGTGTAAAGCAGCACGCGCGTCCAAAGGAAAGGTACGCATACACACAACAAAACAATAACGTAATGTAACCGGGTTCGCCTAAAACACTTAGAAATAATAAAACAATAAACGACAGTCGTCCGAACTTCTCTGAACTTTATTTTCTGCCACATGAGAGTGAAAACAGCCTGAAAAACCCCGCGACACTCTAGTACCAAAGTGCGCATGCCCATGCCTATATACGGCAAGCCCCGAGGGGAAAATACATTGCACACACATATACACAACGAGCGCCAGTTCGTACAGCATTAACACATCATGACAGAGTCAAACAAAGTCTGTTACATACGTCCCCCCCTTACAAAATAAACGTCCCCGTTTATGTCAAAATAACATCCACAGTCATAAACAGTAAGAGCTGTGTACAATGGAATACAAAACAGAGTACAAAGCACTTTTTTTTTTTTTTTCACGCTCAGAAACAGAACAATTTCACATTTCCACAGAAATATGCAGGTAGTTCAATACAAAACAAAATCGTTTAAATGACCAGGAGGTCTACGAACCCTCCCCGTTCTACTCCTGTCTGGCACAGACCCCGTAATTGAACACGGTGGGTCAGACAAAACACTCAGATCCGCCCGAGGAGGAACACACACCTCTCCACCAGGAACTCCTGATTCCACAGAGAGAGACTCAGGCTGTGAGTCCTGAACGTTAGACAGTGACTGGTTCTGTGACAGGAGTGACACAGGCAACGTGTAAGGCCGCAACCTATTATAGTGTACAACCTGCGCCCTCTCACCAGAGTCAGAAGGATTTTCAATCCTGTAAATCAGTCCCAGTTCCCCACATGAGTCCATGACCTGGGTGATTTTATAAGGTCCCTTCCAGTGGGGTGCTAGCTTCATGCGGCTCTCCACTGGGTTATGGAGCCACACCAAGGCACCTACATCATAAGGCTGGTGACGCAAGCCAACATCATGGTACAGTTTTTGGCGGTCATGAGCTGCATCACTGTGCATCCGTGCACTGCTAAAGGCAGCATTCAGTTTTGTCAGCAACGAAGAAACAAATTCAGAATGTGATGCTGACATCTGCGAGTCAAGAGTACGGGTGGGTAACAGTACATCCGTGGGGACCCGTGCTTCCCGGCCATGGGTCAAGAAGTAAGGTGTGAAACGGGTGCTGGAGTGAGTCGTTGTGTTATAAGCAAAAGCCACATGCTTCACATAATCATCCCATTCCCCTCCATAGGTCAAAAGAGTCTTAGCCAGTTGATCAATCAGAGTCCGATTAAAGTGCTCAACCATCCCATCTGACTTCGGATGGTAGGGAGTGGTGCGTGTCTTTTTAATGTTCAGCAGACGACAGAGATTCTGAACCACCTCTGCCTCAAACTGACGACCCTGGTCCGAATGCAATGTCTCTGGAATGCCGTGAATCAGAACATAATCCTCAAACAGACAACGCGCCACTGTCTGAGCTGACTGATTAAGCAAAGCATACAAGTTGACAAATTTTGTGAAATAGTCCTCGACAACCAGCACATACCGGTTTCCTTTCGAAGTCACAGGCAGCTCTAGGATGTCCATAGCCACTCTTTCAAAAGGTCGCACTGACTGAGTCCCACCCATAGGTGCACAGTGCGCTGGAACCGGACCGCGTCGCGTCTGACATGCCTTGCACTGCTCACACCATGCTTTGATGTCCCTGTACATGGAAGGCCAGTAACAAAATTGTCTCGCCCGTTCCCACACACGCTCAGAGGAGAAATGGGCAGAAGCTGGGGCCCCATGCAGCTGCAAAAGAATGTACGATATCAGAGAAGAGGGAACAACCGTTTGGATTACAGGGCTACCTGTGAGGGGACTAAAAACTGAGCGGCATAATAGTCCATCAATAATAGAAAGACGGCTAAATTCAGTCCAAAGCTTCCGTAAGCATTGGGAAGCCCCCTGTAATTTTCTCCTAGATGGTCTTTGGGATTGCCTCACCCAACTTAACACAGTCTCAATATCAGGGTCAGCATGCTGCATAGCCCTAATGTCCGATAAGCTGTGTGACAAGGCACTCATGGAAGAAATGTGGTCTGAATTGTCAAGTGAGTTCAAAGCAGTCGCGTCTCCTGCAAAATCAGTGACTTCAGAGGAACATTGAATGCATTGTGTCTGATCCGAACTCACCACATTCACTTCCAGTACCTCCTTAAAACTGGCCCCTGCTTCGCTAGGGCCAGGCATATCAGGGCGGTGAGAAAGTGCATCCGCATTCTTGTGCTGGTGTCCATCTTTGTGTACAATGACCCAATTCAATGGATCAAGCTCCAGAATCCATCTCCCTCTTCTTCCTGTCGGATCATCATCAATGGACAAACGCCAAGTCCAATGTAATGCTTGAATTCCCTCACTGCCCACACTATAGCCCACAGTTCACGATCGAATGTGGACCAACGCTTCTGAGTGGAATTCAAAGCCCGGCTGGCGTACGCAACCACATGTTCAGATCCATCTCTGTCCTGGGCAAGAACTGCACCAACGGCCGAGTTGGACGCATCAGTGTAGATTTTAAAAGGCACACTGAAGTCAGGCAATATTACCACAGGATCGGACGACAACACACCCTTCAGCAGGTTAAATGACTTATCGCACTCAGCAGTCCACACAAAGGGCACATTTTTCCCGACGAGGTGGTTCAGTGGAGCAGCGAGCTTAGAAAAGTCCTTAACGAAACGTCTGTAATAGGAACACAATCCTACAAAGGCTCTCACTTCAGAAGGAGAACGGGGAATTGGCCAGTTCAAGACTTTCTCCATATTCTTTGGATCAGGCAGAAGACCTTTTCGAGAAACGACATGGCCCAGAAAGACCACATGATCTCTAGCAAAGTGACATTTGCATGGATTCAGCCTCAAGCCAGCAGATTGGATTCTCGAAAACACCTCTCTCAGACTTGACAGGTGTTCTTGAAATGTTTTGTTATAAATCAAAATGTCATCGAGATATACCATGCAGATGTGCCACGGGAGCCCCCTGAGGACCAGCTCCATCAAACGTTGAAATGTGGCGGGGCCGTTGGATAGGCCCATTGGCATGGACCGCCACTGATAGAGGCCCTGTCCTGTCGTAAAGTCCGTCTTTTCCCGGTCCTCCTCAGCAACTTCCACCTGCCAGTATCCGTTAGAGAAATCCAGTGTGCTGAACCACACTGCACCTGCTAACGCGTCCAGCGTGTCGTCCACACGGGGTAGAGGATGAGAGTCTTTAATGGTCACACTGTTCAAGCGCCTGTAGTCTACACAAAAACGCCATGTGCCACACTTCTTTTTCACCAAAACAACTGGTGACGCCCAGGGACTACAGCTCTCCTCGATGACACCATCCGCTAGCAGGCCAGTCACCTGTTTCTCTATCTCAGCACGTTTTTGAGGGGATGCACGATATGCGCGCTGTTTGATAGGAGCCTGTTCACCAGTTCTGATGCGGTGTTTCACTAATGTACATTTTCCAGAATTCCGTTTAGAGGAGCTGAAAATATCATTATATTCCAACAATAACGCCGAAAGCGCAGCTCTCTCCGATCCAGAAATAGGAGACTCATCCAGCGACACAGGAGGCGCAACTCTGGAAACGCTCGCAGTAGTTATATCAGCTGGAGCATGAAACAGCTGAACATCAGAGTCGTCAACTGAGTAAAACTCACCCAGGTGCATACCTTGTTTTAATGAAATGTCCTGTCCAGTAGGATTCAAAATCCGAGCTTTTGTCAGTCCATCGTGAACCGTGGCCACCGTGTGAGCAACCACCAGCCCGGAAGAATCTGCCACATTGGGCTCCAGATAGCCAACAAAGTCGCTCGCCAAATGGGCTGCATTGGGTGAACACACTTTAACTGCCACCACTGACTCGCTGAGGGGTGCTAGGTTCATAGCGGTGGCCAGTGACACGTTGCAGCACATTGGAACGAAATCTTTGCTGGTAAGGAGTGGAACTGAGATGTCCCAAAGTTGTAGCTTAGCACGGCTGAGATCCATTAAAGCGTGGTTTTTCAACATAAAGTCCCAGCCCAGCAGCACAGTCTGTGTAGTTTCTCTTAGCACATGAAATACATGCTGCCATGACTCAGTTCCCAGCTGAAATGTTATAGTGATGGTGCCCAGTGTATCTAGCATTTGTCCATTCACAGCACGGGCTGACACATAGTCCTTTTTCAGTGGGCGATTACGAAGTGTTGGAACTGACATACGGAAGTCTGCACTCATAAGAGATACACTGGAACCAGAGTCGACTAACATTTGAACTTCCACACCTTCAATCACTCCTCTCACATACGACACTAGCACATCCCGGCCAGCATCCACAATCACATTAATGTCTTTCGAAATTGAGTCACTATCATCGACATTGTCCATTTCAGGGCCCACAGGCAGCATAGCTGGTGTTTGGGCCGCAACATCAGCTAAAATCCGTTTCCCGGCCCATTGCGGCACTCCGCTCCGCTAGGAGACATGAAACGCACACCCCGCTTTCTTGAGTCGTCCTCATAGCTGTTCCATCTGCGAGGACTAGGACTAGGGCTGCGTTTAGCAGGGGACCGAGAGGAGTATGAGTCTTTATAACCATGAACATCCATACCTGATGTGCGCTCATCATGGCGTTGAAACAACTTTCTCTCAGGCGAACGGCCCCTCTGTGCGCCATCAAAGACACGTGACTGGCATCCACGGCCCCCGCAGACACACTGGCACATTCCACTAGACCGAGAGCGATCTCCACTCCACTCATCCATTGCTCTAGGACTCGCTCTGGCCTTCAGTCTTTGGTTCTCGTCACCCAAGCGTCTCAGATCAATTTTTACGTGTCTGTTGATCTTGTCGCGGTCCCGTATCAAATAAGAATCATCATCGTCGTCTTTCAACCACATGATGACCGTGTCAACGTTGAACCCGCGCGTGCTAACTTTAACTGCAAACTAACTAGTTAAACACACGCCGCAACACTGACTAAGTAAAGGAAATAAAACAAAACAAAACCGCTGCCACCAATGTAACCGAGCGTTGTTACCGGGTTCGCCTAAAACACTTAGAAATAATAAAACAATAAACGACAGTCGTCGTCCGAACTTCTCTGAACTTTATTCTCTGCCACATGAGAGTGAAAACAGCCTGAAAAACCCCGCGACACTCTAGTACCAAAGTGCGCATGCCCATGCCTATATACGGCAAGCCCCGAGGGGAAAATACATTGCACACACATATACACAACGAGCGCCAGTTCGTACAGCATTAACACATCATGACAGAGTCAAACAAAGTCTGTTACAGTAACAAAATAGCATTTAAATTATGATTTTTGTCCATTTTAGTTAATTTAGTTATGCATTTTTTCAAAACCTTTCAAGTCTCTCCCCCTTCTGCAACAACAATAACAACAACACCACACACACAAATAGTTGAAAGTCTAAGCTTTTACGACATCGCGAGTGATTGTATCATGCTGTTAGACAACGAGAAAGGAGTCTGGTCGAAACGCAGAATCAGTGACGCGTGGATATGAGCGCTTCAAAGGCCGTAAAACACCCAAGGATGTTTCAGGCCGTTTTATAACAGCACTGGCGAATCTGGCATTGTGAACTCTTGATGGCATCGTGAACTTTGTTTGGTATTGTAAGGTCTTATCTACAAGAAATTTGTGAAAACAGTAATATTAATGCAACTTTTTACTTCATAAAGTACTGTTATTTTACTGAAACAAGACAAAAAGAATAATTATTTTTCCCAGTTAGCCGTGTAGTTTCTTCTTTTATTTTGTAAAGTGTTGAACACTACAGGCGTAGCTCATGGACTGCCCAAGAAAGCTCATCTTGGTGTAATCTTTGTGGGCTCTCACCCAGAACACAAAACTTTGCGTTGGGTGATCCAGACAATTACAGCTTCATACTAAGAGAAACGCATACGAAATCAAAAATTGAATAAAATAATGATTTTAAATGGTTTAAAATGCTACAAAGATATAAATATTTCAACGATCCTTGCCCTGCATTCTATATCCACTAACATTACAGCAAATAAAACACCGTCGTTGTTTTTCCAGACAAGTATGAGGAAAACAGACACACGCAAAAAACATTACAATCACACGGCAATACATTTGGAATGTTGATGTTAAAAATTGGTGAACAATTTCAAAAGCATTTTGTTTTCATGAAAAGACACAAAATATGACATTTCTTTTGTGGATCAGACCTAAAAAACTGATGTCAACGTATTGGTGTGGACAGAATAATAGTAAGGAAAAAAAAGACTATTTATCAACTGTAATTCATTTACTTGACTGTTGTTTAGAGACATACAGAAAAGAACTGTGCATCTATGACTGTGCTGTGAAATGCACGGCTTTAAGTGTAATGGTTAGAAAAAAAGCTTGAAGTGTAATAGTTAGAAAAAAAGCTTGAAGTGTAATAGTTGTATGATAACAGAAAAACAGCAAGACTCACTTTTTAGGTTGGGTTGTCGTGTCTTGTGATCCCACATCATAGACAGACCAGAAAGATGACCTAAGAAATATCATTTGTTTAGTCTTAAGCAGTGTCATTGTTGTGGCCAGTTCGCAATCACTTCAGATGAGTCAAAGTAGTTGGTCAAGAAAGCTCTCAGAGTCAGAAGTTCCAAGTCTTCAGAGATGAACTTTATTGCCGGCAACAAAGTGAGATGTCAGCTCAACGTCCAGCCTAACATCTGATCTTTACAGTATCAGTCTGCTCATTTTATACATTTTTCTTATCGTAAAGATCCAATGAGAGTTCTCGCACTTATCTTTTTCCTTAGACCCCTTTTTGATGATTGACCACAATGAATTCTTCCATATTCATTAGATAATGGTGGCCAATCACCTTGTGTTTTATTTTTAAAAAATATGTCTCTTATGTCACTTTTGATTTACCTTTTCTTAACTAATTATCCCATTCCTTAGCTATGTAGTGGTCATTATTCATCTTTTCTGATCCCTCACCTGTCATGTTAGTGTGAATGATTGTCTTTTTAGCTTGTAAGGTCAGGGCTTTCCCGGTACTGAGGCCTCCTTCCAAAGTTTTTCTCCAGTCCCTTTGAGCCATATATCACTTTTTGGACAGCCCCGGCATTTTCTTGTCTTTGTAGTTCATACACCTGCTTGTCAGCAAATTAGCACATAAATGATACTTTATATCATAGTAATAAATTTTCTCCAACATCATGTAGAAGGGCTGTCTTTTAATTCCCTTTATGTTGAGTTTGTTCTGTTTTCATGAACTCCTATGAACACGTTTGACCACGCTCAGAGAGGAGTCTTTACAAACTGTTCAACTGTACAAAAACAAAGAAACAAAATTTTAACAGCATCATCGATTAGTGGGGGGGGGGGGGGGGTGTCATTTCTAAAACTATATTTACAAACTTCCACTATAGACCAGGAGAGAGGAGTTCTGTATTACTTATTTGTAGCTATAATTGGCTATTTTCAAAGATTTTAGCACAACTACTTACACACAAATGAAGCAGGAGTATCTCTAACTGTACATTGTGTGACACTTTAAACAAACCGTTACCTGTTTACTTGTAGTCAGATTATTTCCTTAGCTCATTCATCTCTGTAATCTGTGCTGTCCTATGTGCCTCACATACTTTTGTATAAAATGATCTTTTGAATGGACTTTTGTGCAAACATTATACCTATATAAATATTAGGTTTGAAATGTATCTATAGCTTTTACGAGACTTTATAGTTCTTAACATAACTATAACTTTATAGTTCATTACAGCGGTGTAGCATATTTCCTCTAACATATCTGACAGAAGTGCAAGTATTTTGAGCACATATAGTGGCTTTATTTGAGTCAAAGAAGATGGTGATAATAGTGGAAACAAGTGGGATGTTGGAAGAAATGTTTCTGAGGACATTAAATACCTTAGGGAAAAATCATTTGAAATGCTGATTTGTAGTTGTAAAACAAAGCACAGAAATGTGTACCACTTCATCTGCTACGTGAACAAGATGACTAAATCTAAATATCAATTTAGTCAAACACTCTCAAACAATCACTTAAATTCTTAGTTTTCATTCATTCCTGTAAACACTGAACGTGGACAGCTCTCAAAGAATCTTCACCTAAAAACATACAGTGCAACAAACAAAATATGAATAGTGTCATCTGAAGAAGATGACTAAAACTAGTGGAGTAATAAAACATCATTTACAAAACCATATTTACAAACTTTCACAATTGCTCACAACTGGATTTTGTGTGTTTATTATAAACGGCATCACAGCGGTGTGCCATAGCTGACAAAATATGTCGGCATGTGCAAATATGATTTTTAGCACAGCTATTTAAGAACATTCAAAGTAGGAGAATCTCCATCTATACATTGTATCACTTTGAACGTTCCATCACTTGTTTATTTGTGTCCAAATAAGATCCTTAGCTCATTCATCTCTTTAATTTGGAATGGATGTTGAAGTGTTAGTTGAAAAGTATTAGTAAATAACAAACAAAAACCTTTAAAGCAACATGACACCATAATATTCATTTTGAAAATATTGTATAACATGTTGAAGTACACTCGCAGTTTGAAAATGACTTCCATAATATTTTCTCTTAGTATGAAGCTGTAATTGTCTGGATCACCCAACGCAAAGTTTTGTGTTCTGGGTGAGAGCCCACAAAGATTACACCAAGATGAGCTTTCTTGGGAGTCCATGAGCTACGCCTGTAATGTTCAACACTTTACAAAATAAAAGAAGAAACTACACGGCTAACTGGGAAAAATAACTATTCTTTTTGTCTTGTTTCAGTAAAATAACAGTACTTTATAAAGTAAAAAGTTGCATTAATATTACTGTTTTCACAAATTTCTTGTAGATAAGACCTTACAATCCCTTACAAAAAATTACTGCAGTTTTTTTAGAAGTAATACTGCAGTTTTTGTTACATATAGAAAAATGCAGTTTTTTGGACACGAAAAAACTGCAGTATTGCAGTATAACCTCAAATGTCTGTAGTTTTACTGGAGTACAATTACTGCAATACATCTAAAATACTAGTAAAATAAAACTGCAATACAACTGCAGTTATACTGTTTTTATACTTCATGCAACTTTCAGTTGTACTTCATTTTACTGCAGCTGTACTTATACTACAGTTTTACTGCTGTTGAACTTCAATGTACTGCAGTTGTACTGCGACTATACGTCATTATACTGCAAATCTATGGTTGTGCTTAATTAAACTGCGGTGCTACATGCTACTGCAGTTTTAATGCAGTTCTACTTCAATATACTGCAGTTCTTTTTTGTAAGGGAATTTAATACGATTTTTTAATTACCCCTATAATTAATGCTACTTGTTTGGTTTTGTATAACTTTTGTGATGCTCTTTGTTTACAGTCCAGGAGTCATACTGGTTTCATCCAGAACACTACCACAGGGATCACTCAATTATTAGTGTGATTAGAATAGCAGCTGGCATGCCCTCAACCTAAGCACAAGCTTAACACTTCACCACAATGGTAACCCCAAAACTATTAACATAACAGAAACTTTTAAATATCAACATAATAGAACAGTAAACATTAAAAACATCTCTCAATTTTCTCATCTTGCTAAAAACGGTTTAAAATAACACTTTATTTCAACATTTACTCTCCCAGTTCAGCCCCTTTGCAAAGCATGATGGGAAGTGAAAGTCCTGTTTGATTGAGTCCTGGTTGAGTTTACTTGAGTGAAACATGTTATTTTAAAATGAAAACATTACGTTAAGTCAAAAAGTAATCATTTCAAGTCAATTTAACATGAAGCAATCACGTTTGAACCTAAAACCAATATAATGGTGTTGAATCAAAATAAGTTGTTTAAATAAAGTGAACAGCATCGAAAAATCTTTTTTTTGGAGTGTGCAATACAACTGCAGTTATACTGCTTTTATACTTCATGCAACTTTCAGTTGTACTTCATTTTACTGCAGCTGTACTTATACTACAGTTTTACTGCTGTTGAACTTCAATGTACTGCAGTTGTACTGTGACTAAACTTCATTATACTGCAAATTTGAATTAAACTGCAGTCAAACTGGTACTGCAGTTTTACTGCTGTTGAACTTCAATGTACTGCAGTTGTACTGTGACTATACTTCATTATACTGCAAATTTGAATTAAACTGCAGTTAAACTACTTGGTACTGCAGTTTTACTGCTGTTGAACTTCAATGTACTGCAGTTGTACTGTGACTATACTTCATTATACTGCAAATTTGAATTGAACTGCAGTTAAACTACTTGGTACTGCAGTTTTATTGCAGTTCTACCTCAATATACTGCAGTTCTTTTTTGTAAGGGATACCAAACAAAGTTCACGATGCCATCAAGAGTTCACAATGCCAGATTCGCCAGTGCTGTTATAAAACGGCCCGAAACATCCTTGGATGTTTTACGGCCTTTAAGCGCTCATATCCACGCGTCACTGGTTCTGCGTTTCGAGCAGACTCCTTTCTCGTTGTCTAACAGCATGATACAATCACTCGCGATGTCGTAAAAGCTTAGACTTTCAACTATTTGTGTGTGTGGTATTGTTGTTATTGTTGTTGCAGAAGGGGGAGAGACTTGAAAGGTTTTGAAAAAATACATAACTAAATTAACTAAAATGGACAAAAATCATAATTTAAATGCCATTTTGTTACGTTATTGTTTTGTTGTGTGTATGCGTATGTTTCCTTTGGACGCGCGTGCTGCTTTACACACGATCCTCTTTCAAAATGTTTGTCGTTTGCTAGTGATGAGATCTGATGAGAAGCAGAAAAGATTAAGCTGCTTGATGTGAAATGTTAAAAACGGGGAAAGTTGTCGTTGGACATATTTTAACTTTTGCGTGTTATGTTTAATGCTTTACGCACTGTAACGGTCATATTCGCTTTGAGAGTCGGCATGACTACTGCGCATGTGCTCAGAGGGTGTGTCTCTAGGAACGCTCTCAACGCTAGTGTGAGAGCAGCAGAAGCGATGGCCGTGTCTTTTGCTTTAATTTTCCTCTTTTTATTTGAGATCTGAGTTGAATGTTTTCTTTGAACTTTTTTTTTTTTTTTTTTTTTTTCCCTCACTTAATCCCCATGTATGCGGACGAGTGTGATGGCGTTCAAGTTTAGCAATCAAACCTCGGGGAGAATACGATGTCATCTTTACATGCGGTACAAACACTGTTTTTCTCCCTGGACTATGCTACATTTTAACTTTGCGTTACAGCATATTGTTTTAGCTCTTCTGAGATTGTTTAACATCACGTGAAAAAACAAACAAAACTTTGTGACCGTATTATCTTTTGTTGTTTGTAACATTTTTAATGTTATATGTGGGTTGAAACACTTTTCAAATGTATATGTGAAAAGATTTTTAACAAAAAACACCCTTGATTGTAATATTTAACCTCAAAACATTGTTTCGCATTCTTAAATTTTAATGCATAATGTTTATGGTTTTCCGAAACACCTTTACTGATAACATTTTTACTATGCCTGTATTTCTGTTTTTAACGATCTGCATCACTTTAAAGTTGTACCTATTAGTTGAAAGTGTTACATGCGTGTGAACAACTCTTTACCTCCCGCGTTTCACGTTTTTAAAGTTTAAAGCACATAGTTTCAGTACTTTACTCCAAAAACACATTCTCAGACAGTGGTACATAAACTCCCCCAGAGGGTGCGTGAATGATGCTATCCAAGAGTGAATAAATCAATAAGTTAATGAACTAAAAATGTTAACTTTATTAAAAAAAAAAAACGTTTTGTTTAATTATTTCGTTACAATTTAAATGCACACCTCGGCTCGAGTCTATCCTCCGGTGCTGGGGGGCGTGGCTTTATACGCAGATCGATTCTCTCTCTACTGTAATCTTTGGTGAGTGAACATGTCTTGCACGGAACAGCTTTGAGTTATTTTTTGCTAAAAACGAAAAAAAAACTTTAGCAGCAAATTGTAGTTGAAATGTTTTGCTTGAAACGATTCGGGTTTTTAACAACTGTTGCTTGATATGTTTGACGCTAACGCGCTGTTTGAAACGTGTCAGAAGACGCATATTTGAACCCTTTTCTGTTATTTGTAAAGGTCATGTGTGAAAAACAGTCTCCAACTTGTTTTACATTTTTCTGATAACGTTAAAAATGGATAGGCCTTTGTGCTTTAACGATGTGTAGCCTACATCATTTTAGATGTTATTAAAGTTGTAGACCCTGCCTAGTTCCTACTGTGAAGGAAGCTTTGAGCACTTTTATTCTTATAACGTCCTGGTAACTGATTTGTTGTTGTTGTTTTTATCGTTTTTTAAAAACTGTATGTGAAAAAACTTGTTTTACATTTTTAAATGACTGAACATTTACTTTTTTTAACGTTTTTGATGTGATGGAAAAGCTTTCTGTTACTTGTTTTACTTTTTTCGATTACGTTTTTTAATTTGACTTTTGTTTTCAACATTTTTAATCCGACGGAAATACTTGTTTTTACATTTCTTCTGGTTACGTTTTAAAATATCTGTATAAACTTTTTGTTTAAACTGTACAATTCATTTTTTAAATGTCTTTAAATGATGTGTGTAAAGGAACATCTTCAAATGTATGTGAAAAACAAACCTTTCTTTAATAAACATTCCATTGACCTCCCAATGTTTGTCACTGTCACCCATTACATTGTTACACATTTTAATGTTGTACATGGTCTTCAGAAACACATTTCACCTTTTCTTATAACATTTTCTATGCCTGAATACTACGTTTTTGTTATTAACGATCTGCATCACTTCATGTGTGAAAAACTGTTTAGTACGTGGGAGGTAAAAAATGTTAAACTTTGTTAAAACAACTTTATTTCTAAACGTTATTTTGTTTAATTATTCTACCCTCATTTAAATATACATCTCTTGCGTCTAGCCTCCGGTGTTGGGGGCGTGTTTGGTGGGAGGATGCAGGTGTTAGGGGAGTGGAGACTCGGGTGCCTCTTCACATGGCTCTTGGACTTCACTTTGGTTTTTGCGTCCAGAGAGAGTGGATATTCGTACAAAAAGTAGCGTGAGTATTATTTTTTTTCTAAAAAGCAAAACAAAAACAGTCTTTACAAACTGTTCAACTGTACAAAAACAAAGAAGCAAAATTTTAACAGCATCATCGATTAGTGGGGGGGGGGTGTCATTTATAAAACTATATTTACAAACTTCCACTATAGACCAGGAGAGAGGAGTTCTGTATTACTTATTTGTAGCTATAATTGGCTATTTTCAAAGATTAACAAAGATTTAAAGATTTAACAAAAATGTACCGTTAAAATATCTGACTTGAAACTATTCGCATGATGTGTTTTTAACAACTGATGTTTGATATACTTAATGCTTAATGTGTTTGAAAATGTTCACATTCACAAACTTAATTACATTTTTCGTGATAACATGTGTTAGGGGGAGTGTTAGGGGTGTGTTAGGGGCGGAGACTCGGCCGCTCCTACACACAGCTCTTATGTTTCATTCTGATTTTTCCGTCCAATGAGATGGGATGTCCCCATCAAAGCTGGTAAACATTATTTTTACCTAAAAACAATTCTTTAACAGTGAAACGTACCGTAAAATGTCCGACTTTAAACTATTCGCTTGATGTGTTTTTAAAACTATTGTTTGATATGCTTAATACTTAATGTGATTGAAAATGTTGTTTCAGAAAATTCTTTTTAATCTTTTACTGATATCTTTCATTACGTGAAAAGATGTTGACAAACTTAATTATATTTTCCTGATAAGATGTGTAAGGGGTGTGTTAGGGGGTGTGTTAGGGGTGTGTTAGGAGCGGAGACTCAGATGCCCCCTTACACACCTGTCTGAAGTCATTCTGGTTTTGCTTCCGAAGAGAAAACATGTCCTCGCGAATGCTGGAAAGCAGAGTAAGCATTATTTTTTTACCTAAAACAAACTTTAACAGTAAGATGTACCATTAAAATGTCTGACTTTAAACTATTTGCATGATGTGTTTTTAAAACTGTTGTTTGATATGCTCAATGCTTAATGTGTTTGAAAACACTGTTTCAGAAAATACTATTCAAATGTATGGGAAAAACAAAACTTTCTTTAATAAAAAAGCAACCTTTAACCTACCAATGTTTGTCACTGTTACACAATACACTGTTTAACTTTTTAAAGTCTAAAGCACATCGTTCTTGAACACTTTTGATCCTCTTCGATCATTCTCACTTCAATATTTTTATGAGGGTAATAAATCAATCAAAATCTGACAGCAGGTGCCCTATAATTCTCTCTGCAATTGATCTGATATTAGATGCATTATGTGAATGCTTGGCTAAAGAGATTTGTCTTTAATCTAGCTTTAAACTGGGTGAGTGAGTCTGAGCCCCTAACATTATCAGGAAGGCTATTCCAGAGTTTCGGAGCCAAATGTGAAAACGCTTTCCCTCCTTTAGTGGACTTAGCTATCCTAGCTACAACCAGAAGTCCACAGTTTTGTGATCTTAAAGAACGTGACGGATTGTAGGGCAATAGAAGATCGGTTAAGTACACAGGAGCTAAACCATTCAGAGCCTTATAGGTCATTAGCAATACTTTATAATCGATATGGAACGTAATGGGGAACCAGTGTAGAAATGATAAAATTGGTGTTATATGATCATATTTTCTTGACCTGGTAAGAACTCTAGCAGCTGCATTTTGTACTAATTGTAGCTTGTTTATTGAGGAAGCAGGACGACCAGCTAATAATGCATTACAGTAATCTAGTCGAGACGTCATGAAAGCATGAATTAACTTTTCTGCATCAGAAATAAATAACATATTCCGTATCTTAGCAATGTTTCTGAGGTGAAAAAGGCTGATTTTGTAACATATGAAATATGATTTTCAAAGGACAGGTTGCTGTCTAATATAACACCCAGATCTTTAACTGTCGAGGATGGAGTAACAGCACATCCTTCTAAATGCAGACTGTAGTCGGAGAGATTCTGTATACAGGTCTTTGGTCCAATAAGTAATACTTCAGTCTTATCAGAATTTAATAGAAGAAAATTACTGGTCATCCAATGTTTTACTTCTTTAACACACTCTGTCAGTTTGGATAATTTAGATTTCATCTGGTTGTGATGAAATATATAACTGAGTATCATTGGCATAGCAGTGGAAACTAATACCATGTTTTCTTATAATATTGCTAAGTGGCAGCATGTATATTGAAAATATTAGAGGGCCTAACACAGATCCTTGTGGCACTCCATAGTTTACTATTGTTATCTTAGATTTTTCCCTGTTTAAATAGACAAAATTGTGTCGGTCTGATAGGTATGACCTAAACCACCGTAATGCCCGTCCCTGATTACCAGTGTAATTTTGTAGTCGGTCTAGGAGTATTTTATGATCTATAGTGTCGAAAGCAGCACTGAGATCAAGTAATACTAGGATTGAGACACAGCCTTGGTAAGAAGCTTGAAGTCGTTTGTAATTTTAACGAGTGCAGTTTCTGTGCTATGATGAGACCTGAATCCTGACTGAAATTTTTCGTAGATGGCGTTTTTTTTTTTGCAAGAAGGAGCACAGTTGGGCCGAAACCACTTTTTCTAATATTTTAGACATAAATGGAAGATTTGAAATCGGTCTGTAATTTGCCAGTACATTTGGATCTAATTGTGGTTTCTTAATTAGATGCTTAATAACTGCTAGCTTGAACGGTCGTGGGACGTGTCCTAGGGATAAGGATGAGTTGATACTATTGAGAAGAGGTTCTTCTGATACAGGTAACAGTACTTTCAGTAGTTTTAGGGGGTATTGGATCTAATAAACATGTTGTTGGTTTAGACACAGTAATAAGTTTATTAAGCTCATCCTGTCCTATAGTTGTAAAGCACTGCAACTGTTCTTCAGGGGTGATAATTGAGGCTGAATCATAAAACTCTGTTAAAGGTTGTACATTTACAATTGTATTTCTGATACTTTCGATCTTCTCAGTAAGAGTTACAGGTCATTAAAAGGATTTGGAATCGCAACAGTCAAAATATTTAATCTAGCTCCATCTAGTTTAAGATCTTTTTGATCACGCCGGTATGGGACGGTTTGTTGGGATATGTGTCACTAGCTGATGAGTCGGTAAGGTCTTAACAAATGATGAGCTAGTTAACACAGTCTCCGCCGACACCACAGGGCCACATTGCTGCCGCACACAGGCACAGGTTCCCCGTCTGACCCGGACACAGCCCGGACCCAGACAATCACGTTAATTGGTAAACCTCGGGATAAGCAGAGAGACAAAAAAAATTAGCATAGACGCCATTCTTCTTCTGATGTAACGAGTACATCTGGTGTTATAGGAAGTGTTCCCGGTTCTGGCTGACCTGATCTATGCAGCCTAACAATCCTTTAACGGATATGAAGACAAAAGT
The DNA here is from genome assembly GCA_037194245.1 of Opsariichthys bidens. NCBI lineage: Eukaryota > Metazoa > Chordata > Actinopteri > Cypriniformes > Xenocyprididae > Opsariichthys > Opsariichthys bidens. The sequence continues at coordinate 7,549,009 of CM074315.1, read as the reverse complement.
TTATAGTGCGTCATGTGTATGCCAGGTTAAATAGATGCGTTTTTAGTCTAGATTTAAACTGACAGAGTGTGTCTGCTTCCCGAACAATGCTAGGAAGATTGTTCCAGAGTTTAGGTGCCAAATAGGAAAAGGATCTACCGCCTGTGGTTGATTTTGATATTCTAGGTATGAACGAACAACTGGCCAGAATTCTGAGATCGTAATAGACACGAAGGACTATAATACATTAAGAGCTCACTCAAGTACTGGGGAGCTAAGCCATTTAGTGCTTTGTAAGTAATTAGCAAGATTTTAAAATCTATACAATGTTTAATAGGGAGCTAGTGCAGTTTTGACAGAACCGGGCTAATATGTTCATACTTCCTGGTTCTAGTAAGGACTCTAGCAGCTGCGTTTTGGACCAGCTGTAATTTGTTTATCACGTGAGCAGGGCAACCACCCAGTAGAGCATTACAGTAATCTAGTCCCGAGGTCATAAACGCATGAACTAGCTGTTCCACATTTGTCATTGAGAGCATATGTCGCAATTTAGATATATTTTTAAGATGGAAGAATGCGGTTTTACATATGCTAGAAATGTGGCTTTCAAATGAAAGATTGGTATCAAAGAGCACACAGAGGTTCCTAACTGACGAAGATGACTTTACAGAGCAGCCATCAAGTGTTAGACAGTATTTGGTAGGTTTCATCAGGGCGAGAGGAAATATAGAGTATTCATAGAGTATCATAGATTCATAGAGTATCATCAGCGTAACAGTGAAAGCTAATGCCATGCTTCCTAATGACATCTCCCAAGGGTAGCATGTACAGAGTGAAAAGCAACGGTCCTAGAACTGAGCCTAGTGGTACTCCATATTTAACTTGTAATCGAAATGACGTCTCTTCATTTACTACTTCAAACTGATAACGGTCAGATAAGTATGATTTGAACCATGCCAATGCAATTCCACTAATTCCAGCATAATTTTCTAGTCTATTCAAAAGAATATTGTGGTCGATAGTGTCAAAAGCCTCACTGAGGTCTATAACACTAATAGAGAGATACAACCACGATCTAATGATAAGAGCAAATCATTTGTAACTCTAATGAGAGCAGTCTCAGTACTATGGTACGGTCTAAATCCTGACTGGAATTCCTCACAGATACCATTTCTTTCCAAGTAGGAACACAGTTGAGATGATCGGTTTACTGACCTGTAACTCTGTCTGGGTATCGGACAAGTGTTCACTGTTGGCCAGAGGAGAACTGGCCCCCCGACTAAGCCTGGTTTCTCCCAAGGTTTGGAGTTTTGGTTCCTTGCCGTTGTTGCCTTTGGCTTGCTTAAGTTGGGGACACTTGCTTGATATTCAGCAGTGTTTTTGATATGCCTGCATTGGTGTCGTTGTATGCGAACTGAGCTGAGCCGGACGATTACGTCACTGTTTTCTGCAGTGCTGCTATACCTAAATTAACTAGACTAATAACTACTGATATTTGCAACGAAATGAATCAATAATATATAGAATAAGCTGCACAATGACACCATTTTCTTATTAATGTAAAGCTGCTTTGCCACAATTTGCATTGTAAAAAGCGCTATATAAATAAAGATGACTTGACTTAAGAAATTCATAAAGTCATCACTGCTAAACTGTAATGAAATGTTTTATTCAGGTGAAGTCTGTTTACTTGTTAGTCTAGCTACTGTACTAAACAAGAACTGTGGATTGTTTTGGTTGTTTTCTATAAGTTTGCGGAGATGCTCGGCCCTGGCTGCTTTTAGAGTCTTTCTATAGCAGGTTGAACTGTCTTTCTAAGCGATTCTAAAAACTTCTAAACGGCTTTGTCTCCATTTGCATTCTAGATTACGAGTTTCTCTTTTCATTGTGTGAGTAATACTGTTGTACCATGGTACAGTATTTTTGTCTCTAACCTTTTTTAATCTCATCGGTGCAACAGTATCTAATGTACTAGTGAAAATAGTGCACATGCTGCTTGTCATTTTCTCGAGATCATTTACATGTTCAGGTATGATGAGCAGCTGAGACAGATCAGGTAGGTTATTTGTGAATTTATATATAGTTGTCGGGAGAATTGTTCTGCCTAGTCGATATCGCGGCGCAATATCAGTATGCAGTACACAAGTTAAAAGATAGTGATCAGAGACATCATCACTTTGCGGTAGAATTTCTATATCAGTAGGATTTATTCCATGTGATATAATTAAATATAGAGTATGATTAAGACGGTGAGTGGGTCCGGTGACGTTTTGTTTGACCCCAAAGGAGTTTAGTAAATATGTAAACGCAGCCCCTAACGCATCGTTTCTATTGTCTACATGAATGTTAAAATCTCCAACAATCAGAGCTTTATCGACGTTGACCAGTAGGTCTGAGAGAAAGTCTGAAAACTCTTTTAGGAAATCAACATAAGGCCCTGGATGTCTATAAACGGTAGCCAGAGTAAGAGATAGAAGCGACTTTTTACTTATATCTGAGAGTGTAACATTAAGTATAAGAATTTCAAATGAATTAAACCTGTAGCTTGTTTTCTGAGTAATGTTCAGAAAATCACTATGGATGCATTTATTTTAATAACAGTAGCCAGGTGGACAAGACTCATTTAGACCGAAATAATCATTTGGTTTAAGCTATATAAGGCAAATTATACCAAGACTATTATCTGTGATTATTTCATTTATGATAACTTCCTTAGGTGTCAACGATCTAATGTTTAGTAGCCCTAGTTTAGAAATTGTTTTTGTTCAGTAATTTTGTAATATTCTGGTTTGATCACGATTTTATAGATCCTTTATTTTTATTGCTAAACCTCACTATTCAGGGAATAGACACAGTTTCTATAGACTGCATTACACTCACATTTCTATTAATTAAGTGGGCAGAACACATATTGTGATTTGACTTACTAGTCATACAGTACGAAGCGTCTTGGAGATGTTCTCCGACAGAAGATCAGCTCCGGTTCTGCTGGGGTGCAGGCCATCAGCACGGAAGAGCCTACACTGAAAAAACTAACTGTAAGGCAGAGGTAGAGGCGTCGGAATCCATTTGCGGAAGTTTATTAACATTAATAGACGTACACATAAATGGGTAAACAGGCAAAGGGTCATACACAAGATGGCAGTCCAAACAGGCAACAAACAAAAGGGTAATCCAAGAGACGTAGGTAAGTAAGCAGGCTTTGAGTTCAAATACATATATCAGTCCAGTCAGGCAAACAAACACAAGGGATAATCCAAATGGCGGTAAAATGGGTAAAGCAGGCAAGGTCGTGATCAATAGTAGCAGGCAAGACAACAAGAGTAACGCTTGGTAAGGCAGTGAAAATGGCGATATTCGCAATGGACAATTGCACATGTTCAGACTAAATAGGCCCAAACAGGAAGTCCCAGGTGGCAGCAGAGGGAGCAGAGATCAGTCAGTATTCGGGAGAGGGCTCCCTCTGCTGGCGCGGCGTTACAGAATCCCCCCCTCTAGGAGCGCCTCCTGGCGCTCGACGTGGACGTCCCCGTGGTCGTGGTGCTGGACGGTCGGGTCTTGCTCGATGGAAGTCTTCGATAAGTGAAGGATCCAGTATGTCGTGGGCGGCTACTCATGATCTCTCCTCTGGTCCGTAGCCCTCCCAATCCACCAAGTATTGGAGCCGACCCCCTCTACGCCTAGAGTCAAGTAGCTCGCGTACTTCGTACGCCTGAGTTCCATCAATATCCAAAGGCGGTGGAGGTTCTCTGGCCTCGGCGTTGGGGTCAGTTCCCGGGTGGAATGGTTTGAGGAGGGAGACATGGAAGGAAGGAGAGACACGATAATTGGCAGGAAGCTCTAATTTGTATGTGACCTCATTAATCTGGCTCAGAATTTTGAAAGGACCAACATACCTGGGGCTGAGCTTCCTGCTGGGTAGCCGAAGTTTCAGGTCCCTCGTTGATAGCCAGACCCGTTGGTAGGGAGGGTGTGGTCGTCGTCGACGATTAGCCTGGGTTTCTTGTTTTCTGACAGCTCGTTGCAGATGAACATGAGCAGAATCCCACACCCTCTCACTACGTTTAATCCAGTCATCTACTGCTAGAACTGATGATGGTTCACCCGACCACGGGAACAACGGGGGTTGGTATCCTAGTACGCACTGGAACGGAGTTAGTCCTGTAGAGGGCTTAACTAGGGAATTCTGTGCATATTCGTCCCATGGCAGAAACTCTGACCATCGATGTTGTTCCCGGCTGCAGTAGCTCCTGAGATACCGACCAATCTCCTGGTTGAGACGCTTGACTTGTCCGTTAGACTGGGGATGATAACCTGAAGTCAGACTAATGTTAATATCCAGATGTTTACAGAATGCTTTCCAAACTTGAGATCTGAACTGGGTCCCTCTATCACTCACAATATCCTCGGGTAGGCCATAGAGACGGAAAACATGGTGAAATAGGGCTATAGCAGTTTCCATGGCAGTGGGAAGTTTTTTGAGAGGAACCAAACGACAGGATTTAGAGAATCGATCGATGACTACGAGAATTGTGGTGAAACCTTCTGAGAGTGGGAGATCGGTCAAAAAATCTTTGGAAAGGTGTGACCAGGGACGTTGGGGAATTGGTAGTGGTTGGAGGAGACCAGCGGGTAGTTCCTTGGGGGTCTTGGATTGAGCACATACTTGGCATGATTTAACAAAACTAGTTATATTCTGGTGCATAGAAGGCCACCAAAACGAATTCCTGACGAGTTGTATTGTGCGCGTGATACCTGGATGACCCGAACTGATGGAAGTGTGAACCCATTGCATGACTCTGTTACGGAGGTTTTGAGGTACATAGTGTTTGTTTGGTGGGCAGGTAGCAGGTATTGGGTCATTAGCTTGCTCTCTCTGAATCTCCTCCATCAGATCCCATGATACAGGGTCAATAATTACAGACGGTGGAAGTATGTTGTCTGGGGTGCCTGATTTTATAGCGGGGTTGTATCTTCTGGATAATGCATCAGCCTTACTGTTCTTGCTACCAGGTCGATATGTAACTGTAAACAGGAATCTAGTAAAGAACAAAGCCCAACGGGCCTGACGTGGATTAAGGCATTTAGCACTCTTGATATATTCAAGGTTCTTATGATCAGTGATTACCTGGAACGGGTGGATTGTTCCCTCAAGCCAGTGTCGCCTCTCTTCTATTGCTGCTTTCATGGATAGTAAGTCCTTATTCCCCACGTCATAATTCTTTTCTGCAGCTGTGAGCTTCCTGGAGAAAAATGCACATGGAAATAATTTACCGGGTTGACCATGACGTTGGGATAAGACGGCTCCAATCCCACAATCCGATGCGTCGACTTCGACTACAAACGGTAGACTGGGGTCAGGATGTTTCAGAATTGGGGCCGTCGTGAATCGGTCCTTCAAATTCTGGAAGGCGTTGGTTGCATCTGGAGTCCATCTTAGTTTGCTGGGTTTACCTTTTAGAAGAGAAGTTAGGGGAGAAGCAATCATACTATAGTTTCTGATGAACTGTCGATAAAAGTTAGCAAAACCCAAAAATCTTTGTAATTCTTTTATTGTTGAAGGAGTGCGCCATTCTGTCACTGCTTTCACCTTGGATTCGTCCATTTTAACTCCTCGATGACTAATGTGATATCCTAGGAATGACGTTTGTTTAACGTGAAACTCACATTTCTCAGCTTTGACGTACAAATGGTTGGTTAGGAGTCGTTCCAGGACTGTTCTGACATGACCGATATGATCTTCCTCAGACTTTGAATAGATCAGAATATCGTCAATGTATGCAACAACATATTGGTCAAGGAGGTCCCTGAATATCTCATTGATAAATGACTGGAAGACAGCAGGGGAGTTTGCTAGCCCATAGGGCATAACGAGATATTCATAGTGACCCCTGGTGGTGAGAAAAGCTGTTTTCCACTTGTCGCCTTCCTTAATACGTATTAAGTTATAAGCGCTCCGTAGATCAAGTTTGGTATAAATAGTTGCTTCTCGTAGTTGTTCGCGTGCTGATGGGACCAATGGTAAGGGATAACGGAATTTAACTGTTACATTGTTGAGACCTCTATAGTCAATGCGCATGCCCAAGTGCTGACCCCAGACGCCTGTGTGCTCGTGTGTTTGTTTGCTTGCTTGTCTGATTTAAACTGTCTAAACAGGCCACGTACCAAAAGCAACATGATTTTTAAGATAATCGCTGTGCTCTGGATTTTAAAATGCGCTATAGACTGTGTGTCTGCGCTGGGAGATGGAGTGGATTCGGGAAATCTAAGGAACAACAGACTAATGAGGACAATGTTTTACAGCCGCGAAGATTTGATGAGATTCCGACACAATGTCAGAACCCCACCAAAGCTCCTTTATGAACCTTCTGAAATAATCTGTTCCATCCATACAACAAACAGAAAGAAGAAAATAAAACGGAGGGGCTCTAGAGGCGGAATCCGAAACAGACTTAAATCTCGCGGCAGTCGGTTTCCCCTTCCTACAATAACTTTAACTAATGCTCGTTCGCTTCAAAATAAAATGTCCGAACTCACAGCATTGGTGAAATATAACTGAGACTTTAAAAGAGCTAACCTGATCTGTATCACGGAGACATGGCTGACGGAGGCGATTGACAATATACACTTGGAAGGATACTCATTAATCCGTCTGGACCGCGACAGTGCCAAGTCAACCAAAACAATCGGAGGAGGATGTATGTTCGTTAGTAGCAGGTGGGCAAATAATATCACGGTACGTGAAACACACTGCTCTGCTCACTATGAACTATTGACTGTCTCCTTTAGGCCATATTATTTGCCTCGTGAATTTGGACAAATAACAATTATTTTAGTTTATGTGCCTGGACCAAACTTTGCACTTGCTGCCGAATGCATAGCTGCTAGTTACAACAGAGTGCTTTGCAACTCTGCCGACGACCCAGTCCTCTTGCTTGGAGATTTTAATAAAGGTAATGTATCAACGCTGTTGCCAAACCTTGAGCAATATGTAACCTGTCCGACTAGACTGGTTAAGACTCTGGACAAATGTTTCGGTAACGTGGAAGTTGCATATGTGCCAAAGCTATATCCACCTCTAGGACGTTCGGATCATAACGTTATTCATCTGTTACCAAAATACAGGCAGCTTTTAAAGAGGATCAAGCCTGCCGTTCAGCAGGTTCAAACGTGGTCTAGGGACGAAATAGAAAAGCTAAGAGGCTGTTTTGAGTGCACTGAATGGGACTTATTTTTTAACGATGATGACTGTTGTAATAATCATGAATCGTTGAATGATACAATAACCTGTTATGTTAATTTCTGTGTAAATTCAGTGGTCCAAACAAAGAATATCAGAGTCTATCCAAATAATAAGCCGTGGATTAACAAAGATTTGAAACATTACCTAAACATGAAGAAAATTGCCTTCTTGCAGAATGATCAGCAGAAAGTAAAAGAGTTAAACAAAGCATTAAAACGTAAGATAAAAGAGGCACAGAATGAATATAAAGAGAATGTTGAAGAGAAATTAAATACAGGGAATGTTAGAGACGCATGGAAGGGTTTGAATACAATGATGGGCAGACAAAAGAAAAGAGTTCAACAACATGAAGACCCTCATTGTCTTGCAAATAATCTTAAAATTTTTTACTCACGATTTGATAATGATTTTAATGATGATTTGTCTGTTAGTAATGAATTAATGACGACTATGACTCAATCACAGCCTATGATCATACAGGAGAGAGAGGTTGTCACAGTGCTTCGTAAAGTTAAACCACATAAGGCATCTGGCCCAGATGGTCTGAAGGGGAAAGTCTTGAAAGAATGTGCAGCACAACTTGGACATGTGTGTACAAGGTTGTTTCAAATCTTCCTGGACAATGGTTTTGTACCATTGGCCTGGAAGAATTCCATTGTCATCCCGGTGCCGAAAATACCTAATGCAAAATCCCTCAAAGACTTTCGCCCAATCGCACTCACATCTATTCTGTGTAAATGCATGGAGCGCATAGTATGTAAGGAACTGTTATCCCAAATTGAGACAGGCATAGACCCCCTGCAATTTGCCTATCGGGCAAATAGGAGCACTGTGGATGCCTCTCTCACTCTTTTAAATAAGGTTCAAAATCATTTAGATAACTCAAATTCCTATGTTCGAATTCTCTTCATGGATTTCTCATCCGCCTTCAATACTGTCCAACCTTATCTTCTCTTAAAGCGCCTCTATGAGTTAGGTGCTAGTAGTTGGATGATCCTGTGGATTAAGGAGTTTTTAAAAGGTCGCCCTCAGCGAGTTTGTGTTAATAATAATGTCATGTCGGATTGCTTGGTTTTAGATACTGGGGTACCACAGGGATGTGTACTGTCTCCAGTACTTTTTTCCATATACATAAATGAACTGAAGTGCAATGATGATAACCTTACTCTTATAAAATATGCCGATGATATGGCATTGGTTTCATGTCAGAAAGAAATTAACTGCACCTCATATTTTGAGTATATTGACAGTATTATCTGTTGGTTTGAGAGTAGTTTTTTACATCTTAATATTGAAAAGACAAAAGAGTTATGTTTCAGAAATCAATCGAGAAGAGTAGATACCGCATCTGAATATAAACCAGTTGTCATAAAGGAAAAAACTGTAGAGCAGGTCTCGAATTTTAAATACTTGGGTACAATTATAGATGAGAAACTTAATTTTGAGAGTAATGTGGAGTACATACATAAAAAGGCACGACAACGCCTGGGTCTCCTCAGGAAACTGAGAAGTTTTAATGTTAGCCCACAGACTCTAACTATGTTATATCGATCAATGATTGAGAGTATTCTCACATACAATATTGTTTCATGGTACGGCAATCTAACATTAATACAAAAGAACAAACTCTCACAAACAATTAATCAAGCAAATAAGATTATTGGACAAAAACAACAGTCACTTCAGAGCTTGTTCGATCATTTTATGGGAAAAATGGCAATTGCGATTTTTAAAGATAACACACACCCTCTTCACTCTGCTTTTGAATTGCTCCCATCTGGACGCAGACTAAAAATTCCCTTGGCTAGGAAAAATGTCTATAAAAGATCTTTTCTTCCAATGGCAGTGATTATCTTGAATCGTACAGTGTTCTAACTGAAACAGTAAAAAAAGAAAAATTAAAAGTATTAGCAGCCATTCTATTGTGTTCAACTTTATAATTCTTTGTATTTGTGCTGTTGATGTATGATGTGTTTTAAGCAGTGAATGTATGTTACAGCATCAAAGAAAAATTTCCACTCTGTGAAAACAGACTGGACAATAAAGTTCAATTCAATTCAATACATGGCCTTAATCCCCCATCTTTCTTTTCCACGAAAAAGAAACCGGCTGCGGCTGGTGATGTGGATGGGCGTATAAACCCTGAACTTAGAGCCTCTTCAATGTATTCCTCCATGGCTTGAGTCTCTTTCAGATAAACTTTACTTTTAGGAGGCATGGCATTGGGATACAAATCAATTGCACAATCCCAGGGACGATGTGGGGGTAGCTGAGTGGCTTTAATTTTACTGAAGGCTTCTGCCAAGTCTTCATAACATCTAGGTATATTAATTTTCTTATGGTTCTCAGGGCTTTCTACGCTGGTTGTTAGACCAGGTAGAGGAACGCAAGTAAAACAGTGCTTGATACATGAATGTGACCAATGGGTTAACTCACCACGTTGCCAGGAGATAGTGGGATCGTGAATGGTGAGCCAGGGAAGTCCCAGAATGACTTCATGCTTGGGTGAGTCCACAACATACAATGAAATTTGTTCCTGATGAAACAGTCCGATTCAGATTAGATTCAGCGCGGCACCTGAGTCAACCATGGCCATCAAGGAAAGTGATACATTGGTGGTATTAATGTCAATAGGAAGTTGAAATGATTTATTGGTCAACATTGAGAAATGATTTATGGTTACCTCTTCAGAAGATCGGTTATTAAGTGGGCAGACAACATTGCGATGGCCTGGTTCACCGCAGTAGAAACATAACTGAAGTTGGCGTCGTCTTAGTCTTTCCTCTTCAGATAATCTAGTGATTCCGAGCTGCTTGGGTTCAACCGTGGTTTGAGAATTGGGTCGTTGACTGGGGATCGGGACTGGTGTGGGTTTTCGCTCGGGTACTTCAAGTTATCAGTCTTAATTGCGAGAGTTACAAACTCCAAAAAAGATAAATCCTCACCCTTGCAGATTAATTCTGACTGCAATTCATTAGTTGATCATGATATCCTTTCAACACTTCAGTTTGGAAGGAGAATGCAGCCTGTAGATCCACCCTTTCCGCTGGATTCGTTGTGGGCGAAGTATTATGTAAGGCAGAGGTAGAGGCGTCGGAATCCATTTGCGGAAGTTTATTAACATTAATAGACGCACACATAAATGGGTAAACAGGCAAAGGGTCATACACAAGATGGCAGTCCAAACAGGCAACAAACAAAAGGGTAATCCAAGAGACGTAGGTAAGTAAGCAGGCTTTGAGTTCAAATACATACATCAGTCCAGTCAGGCAAACAAACACAAGGGATAATCCAAATGGCGGTAAAACGGGTAAAGCAGGCAAGGTCGTGATCAATAGTAGCAGGCAAGACAACAAGAGTAACACTTGGTAAGGCAGTGAAACTGGCAATACTTCACAATGGACAATTGCACATGTTCAGACTAAATAGGCCCAAACAGGAAGTCCCAGGTGGCAGTAGAGGGAGCGGAGATCAGTCAGTATTCAGGAGAGGGCTCCCTCTGCTGGCGCGGCGTTACACTAACATGTAAAATTTACTTAATAAAATCCTCGTAACAATTTGCACACACAATTTTTAAGTAAAATTTTCTGCTTTATTTTTAGGTAAAACACACTTTCCAGAATCAAGTAAAATCTATGTATTAATTGACGTAACATTTGTGAAAATATTAAGTAAAAATTACTAAATTCTTTTTAAGGTAGGATTTATATTTATTCTAAGCATTTAGATAAAGTCTATATATTTCTTTAAGTAATAACATACAGCTGTCCTTAAAATATTAAGTAAATTTTATTTACAGTTATAAGGTAGGTTTAATTTAATATTTCAATTTATTAAACTTATGTTTCATTTTTTCATCATTTAGCAGACGCTTTTATCCAAAGCAACTTTCAAGGGTCGCTTCAAAATTTTCAAAAATATAATAATTTTGTCTGCATTTTAATAAAACACACAGCGTAGATACAATCAACATTTATTTTTTTCCAACATTAAACTTTCAGTTACATTTAAAATAGTCTAAAACAATTTAGTTTAAAACAATTAACATTTAACAATTAACAGAGTAGACAAGTGCTCTAAAAATGACAAAGAAAAAAAAGACAAGATGCTTCAGTTGGCACAAAGCTGAAAACAAGTCTTCCCACCACTGTTCACAATGGTGAAAGTAAATTCAAGAGCAAAACTGCTAATTATGTAGATAAGTGAAATGAAAAACATGTCTGTAAAAAAAAAAATAGTCCAACAGAACCTGGAAGACTTTAAACTTAGTTGGGGAGTACTGCATCCAAAAATGTGCAGTACTTGCCATGGCAAAAACATTCAATAAAACAACTTTGCCTTTAAAGCTTGTACTTTTGGAGACAGCTTAATCACATCTAATTCAAGAAACAGTTTCTGAAACACCTCGAAACTGTAACACAGTGCTCTGGGGTATGCAAGGTTGAGGGCATAAATGAGTCCCATAAGCAGGGCACAAGCTTCCGCAGTATTATTGCATCCCGGCAAGATCTCTTTGCCTTCTAAAATTATGGATACATCCACTGGATCCTTTCCATCATGTACAACCAGAATCTTGAGGGTGTGCTCTGTTGTGTCACTGCGGTTGACCTCCTGCAAAATTTAGACAAACTAAATTACTTGGATTTTACTTAAAAAGCTAAACTGAGTCAAGCCGATTTTACAGCGAGTCAGGTTTAGTAAAACATTAGTCAAACATAGCATAACAGCCAAATAATGTTACCATTAGCCATAAACCCCTGCTTTAAGGTTAACCTATACATAAGTTCCTGGATCTGTGAGGATTTCCAGTCAGGATTTAGACCGTACCATAGTACTGAGACTGCTCTCATTAGAGTTACAAATGATTTGCTCTTATCATTAGATCATGGTTGTATCTCTCTATTAGTGTTACTAGACCTCAGTGCTGCTTTTGACACAATCGACCACAATATTCTTTTGAATAGACTAGAAAATTATGCTGGAATTAGTGGAATTGCATTGGCATGGTTCAAATCATACTTATCTGACCGTTATCAGTTTGTAGTAGTAAACGAAGAGATGTCATTTCGATCACAAGTTAAATATGGAGTACCACAAGGCTCAGTTCTAGGACCGTTGCTTTTCACTCTGTACATGCTACCCTTGGGAGATGTCATTAGGAAGCATGGCATTAGCTTTCACTGTTACGCTGACGATACTCAGCTCTATATTTCCTCGCGCCCTGACGAAACCTACCAATTCTCAAAATTAACAGAATGCGTAGCTGATATAAAAAATTGGATGACTTGTAATTTCCTACTACTAAACTCAGAAAAAACAGAGATTCTAATTATTGGACCAAAAACTTCACATAAAAACCTAGAATACTGTCTAACACTTGATGGCTGCTCTGTTAAGTCGTCTTCGTCAGTTAGGAACCTGGGTGTGCTCTTTGATACCAATCTTTCATTTGAAAGCCACATTTCTAGCATATGTAAAACCGCATTCTTCCATCTTAAAAATATATCTAAATTGCGACATATGCTCTCAATGACAAATGCGGAACAGCTAGTTCATGCGTTTATGACCTCGAGACTAGATTACTGTAACGCTCTATTGGGTGGTTGCCCTGCTCGCGTGATAAACAAATTACAGCTGGTCCAAAACGCAGCTGCTAGAGTCCTTACTAGAACCAGGAAATATGAACATATTAGCCCTGTTCTGTCAAAACTGCACTGGCTCCCTATTAAACATCGTATAGATTTTAAAATCTTGCTAATTACTTACAAAGCACTAAATGGCTTAGCTCCCCAGTACCTGAGTGAGCTCTTAATGCATTATAGTCCTTTGCGTCTATTACGATCTCAGAATTCTGGCCAGTTGTTAATACCTAGAATATCAAAATCAACCGCAGGCGGTAGATCCTTTTCCTATTTGGCACCTAAACTCTGGAACAATCTTCCTAGCATTGTTCGGGAAGCAGACACACTCTGTCAGTTTAAATCTAGACTAAAAACGCATCTATTTAACTTGGCATACACATGACACACTATAAACTTTTGTCTTCATATCCGTTAAAGGATTGTTAGGCTGCATAGATCAGGTCAGCCGGAACCGGGATCACTTCCTATAACACCAGATGTACTCGGTACATCAGAAGAAGAATGGCGTCTACGCTAATTTTTTGTCTCTCTGCTTATCCCGAGGTTTACCAATTAACGTGATTGGCTGGATCTGGGCCGTGTCCGGGTCGGACGGGGAACCTGTGCCTGTGTGCGGCAGCAATGTGGCCCTGTAGTGTCGGCGGAGACTGTGTTAACTAGCCCATCCTTTGTTAAGACCTTACCGACTCATCAGCCAGTGGCACATATCCCAAAAAACCGTCCCATACCGGCGTGATCAAAAAGATCTTAAACTAGATTAAATATTTTGACTGTTGCGATTCCAAAACGGTTTAATGACCCGTAACTCTGCCTGAGTATCGGACAAGTGTTCACTGTTGGCCAGAGGAGAACTGGCCCCCCGACTAAGCCTGGTTTCTCCCGAGGTTTTTTTCTCCATTTGTTGGAGTTTTGGTTCCTTGCCGCTGTTGCCTTTGGCTTGCTTGAGTTGGGGACACTTGCTTGATATTCAGCAGTGTTTTTGATATGCCTGTATTGGCGCCATTGTATACAAACTGAGCTGAGCCGGACGATTACGTCACTGTTTTCTGCAGTGCTGATATACATAAATTAACTAGACTAATAACTATTGATATTTGCAACGGAATGAATCAATAATATATAGAATAAGCTGAACAATGACACCATTTTCTTATTAATGTAAAGCTGCTTTGCCACAATTTGCATTGTAAAAAGCGCTATATAAATAAAGATGACTTGACTTGACTTGACTTGATAAGGGGTGGGTCCTGAAGTCAGTGTCCTGCAGAGTTTAGTCCCAACCAGCTACAACAAACATGCTTTGAAGTTTCTAGTAGACCTTGATTTCCTGGATCAGGTGTATTTGATTAAAGGAACACTCCATCTTTTGGAAATAGGCTCATTCTCCAACTCCCCCAGAGTTAAAAAGTCGAGTTTTACCGTTTTTGAATCCATTCAGCCGATCTCCGGGTCTGTTGATAGCACTTTTAGCATAGCTTAAGATAGATCACTGAATCCAATTAGACCAGTGGCATCGTGTTCAAAAATGACCAAAGAGTTTCAATATTTTTCCTATTTAAAACTTGCCTCTTCAGTAGTTACATTGTGTACTAAGACCGGCGGGAAATGAAAAGTTACGATTTTCTAGGCCAAAATGGCTAGGAACTATACTCCCATTCCAGCATAGTAATCCAGGACATGAGCGCAGCAGGCGCAGTGATATCATGCAGCACCTGAAACCTGCTGCGCTCATGTTACAGCAGCACAGTTCCTGGATTATTACGTTGGAAAGAGTGTATAGTTCCTAATCATATTGGCCTAGAAAATCATATCTTCCCATTTTCTGCCGATCTTAGTACACAATATAATTACAGAAGCATCAAGTTTTAAATAAAATGCTAAGAGTGCTATCAACTGAAGACATTCAGAAACGGTACAGAAACTTTTTAACTCGGGGGAAGTTGAAGAATGAGCAGGCCCTCCAGGAGCATTGGTTCCCACCACTGGTGTACGTTACGGTAATACAGTTTTAACATTTTTAACATGATATTGAATAAAAAAACGCTTTACTTGGCAATCTTCAAATAGTTCCTCTTCTTTCTCGCCAAGGTACAGAATTAGGCTCCGGATAACAGCTTCACGCCTCATCTCAATGTTTTGGTTCTGTGAATAGATAATTATTTTCAATAGATAACCAATATCCATAGAAAACAAACTACCAAGTGATAATACAATGGCATAAACATGCAAGGAGCAGAGATTTGAGCGAAGACTACAAGAGAAAAGCCTAGAAAGTTGGAGTCTGTCTGTTGGTTGCTTTTGTAACGTGTTAAGCTTTTTTTCAAAATATTTACTTTGTTGCCATTCTTTGCGGCTTAAACTGCTAAATATATCTACACTACATATATTACATATTGTGTAGCAATTAAGGTATGTCTGGATATTTCACATCACTAGGTTTAAATCTGAAATAGTGTTTTCAGCAAACAGACAGAAGTAACATTTTTATGCTGCAACAATTTAACAAACTGTAATGGAAACTGCATAATGACACATCCCAAATACTTTAAACTTAGTTACATCTAAAGGTGATTGGTGTCAACATTTAAAGTTGCCTTTAACTGTTTCGCTTTCTTATCTTTACGTTTAACCCAAGGTTTCTGATCTAATCAGTCTTATCAAGTCTGGATCCATACCAATTTTTGACTGCTGATGATATTTTGCAGACAGCTAAGACCCAATAATTGGCCTCTACAATCATTTAAGACCTCATCTGTGCTGTGTAAAGTACTATATAAATAAAAGGGATTAAAACTGTATGTGTGTACTGTGTGAGAGGCAGACCACATTCCTGAAAAAAAGTGAAAAAGCACAAATTAACAAACACACCTGACTCAGTATGTCCATGTACGGCCTCAACTTGGTGCCCACTACACCTCCCTTCAGCTTCATTAGGGTAATCATTTTTGGTGTGTAGGCGTCAAGCCTGTTCATGAAGCTCTGTTCCAGGGAAATGGTAGTTAGTCTCATAAATTCTTCTTTTATCTGAAATGACAAGAGATCAATATTTAAATAATACTTTTAAATGATTGTTTCTGGCCAAACAAGAGGGCTTCATAAAGGGAGTACATTTACATACCTCAGCTGCACAAAATAAGGCAGGCCATCTCTCCTTGAAGTCTTCAACAGCTGGACTACCACTCACAACCTCAAGCCTTCGATAGGAGAATGTTTTTGCCATTTTCTCTTTTATCACTTTATGATTGTTCTTCTTTTTAACCTCTTCGAGAAGCTCCTGCCTCTCCATTTTAAGGCTATCAACATTTTCTCCATTTGGATGTGGAGGTAGGAAGTTGACTTCCGCTCTCTTCGGTCTTTTGCAGTTCTTTGCAGGAGTTTGCTCACTGGGCAATTTGCTTTTTAAGGAGTTGATGGCAAGCTCGGGACAAGGTACTTCACGCTTTCTCAATTTAGAATGATAATTGGCCATCTTATACTTGAGACGCTGCTGCCACCCATACATATCTGAAAATGAGGTACCAGGCTCCCTCAGACAAGGATGTTTCTTCAACAGAGCTTCTACAACAACCTCAATTTGAAGCCCAGTGGGATAGGCAGTGTAACGGAATATTTCTTCTGCAAGCTTCTCAAGCACACCAGAGGTAACGCTTGGATTATTAAGAAGTGTTCCATCCCTTCTAAAAACCTCATTTGCTTTCTGAAGGAGAATTTCAACATCATACGAAAAGATGGGTATCACAAAAGTAGTGGGCCAACCTTCTGATCGATACTCTGGAGGCTGTAAAATAATGGTGTCAGATGACCTAGCTGAGGAACTGTCATCCTGGAAAGACAGACTGAGTGGCACTGAAGGGGATGAATCAGCAGCTTCATTGACAGGAGTCAACGTGAGAATAACAGAAGGTTCTGTTGTAACTAGTTTGATTGTATCTTTGTCCTTTAACTGCTCTGTTGATGTAAGAGTGAAGAACTGATTATCAAAATCTTGGTCAATATACATAACAGTGAAATTTCCCTGGAGTTGAAAACAATCCTGTGCAACTGCCAAAAGTCCATCTACAGTTCCAGGCAATCCATGTGGAAGGGTTAATTTATGAACTGTAGTCTCATCAATGATAACACGTAGTGTGATGGCAGACATTATCAGAAACTTGGGCGAGCAGAACTGCAAGAAAAATTAAGAAAAAGACCTGATTAAATTAGACAAAATCAAATACAATTTCGGCTCAAAATCACATTTAAATGTATGGAAATTAATACACATTTAAAACTAATTAGAAATAAGGCTGCAAGAAATTGAAACAATCAAAATATTACAAAGGTTTGCAATAATTATATGAAATAAGTACTTCAAAAAGTTAGGTGTTTAACTTTTAAATGGATAGATATGTATGCATCTTTTTGCATATTGTATTGTTTGGCAAGTTATTACAGATCACATTTTTCTTTAATGTCAGGCAGTCTTCAAATACACAAAAATGTTTTGAAAAGGTGTCACACAACAAAGCACAAGCCCTTCTGAAATTACCTAGTTTGATCAGCAGATGTAGTGTTTCATAGAAACCATTCGATCACCTTGTACTGCATAAGAAGACAGTGGGTATGTGTCATTAAGTTGTGACTGCTCAATTACCTTGACTATACCTGTAGACTCTAACTTGAAACATCGAAAATGCTCACAGTATCATGCACTTTGCAGTTTCACAACAAACACTAAATGGTCCTGAACAACAACAATTTGTAGTATTTCGGCAAAGTCAGGCAACCCACTGGTAGAGCCATACACCAACATCATGCCTACAGCATAGCTCGTGCCTTGAAATTCTGCAGTTTTAGTCAAATTAACAACAGTCTCCTTGGGAAATTTCTGTGCTAGAAAATCTTGCACACTCTCATTTACAACCTCAACTGGAAGTGTTGTCATTTTTGACACAGTGACAGCTGGTTTCTTGACATTTGAACTGTGCAGATGGTATGCGATCATCGACTGGTGTTTTTTGCCATGGACAATAAAATGTTACGGAAACTGCTGGTTTGTCTCACTATCTTCTAAAAGAAATGGTGTTTAGCCTAAAACCTCATTGTCCATAAAGACACTAGAGGGCCAAACGCTTTGATGAGCTGTGGATAATGCTCCACAAAATGGTGTTTCGGAATCAATTTCTCATGTTGAAAAACAATTTTAAATCTCTGTCTATGCTCTGCAATCAGGCTGTCCCGGTAACCAATGCTTTCCTCAGTGAAGGTAGGTGACATAACCAACTCAACAACATCTTTGAGTGTCATCAGTAACTGCCATGCTGGTTCCTCTTCTGGTACTTTGTCTGCAATCATAAGTGGAAGCAGCCTCAGTAAGCACCAATTTTCGTGGGCGTTACCACCAATGCTTTTACGGGAAGCAAATGTTTGTGTGTAACGCCACGCCAGCAGAGGGAGCCCTCTCCCGAATACTGACTGTTGTCTGCTCCCTCTGCTGCTACCTGGGACTTCCTGTTTGTTTTGTATTTAAGGAGTGTGCTTCCTTCAGACCATTGCGAAGTATTGCCAGTTTACCTGACTTACCAAGCGTTATCTTTTCATGCTCTGGCTGTTTTCCATTGTGTTTGACCTTGCCTGTTCACCTACTACTACGTTTCTTGGATTATCCATTGTACCTGTTTGCCTGATCGGACCGATGTTAATGTTTGACAGCAAAGCCTGCTCTTTGACTTATGCCTCTTGGATTACCCTTTGGTTTGTTACCTGTGCTTACTGCACTTTTGTTATCGACCCATTGCCTGTTTATCCATTTACGCTCATTACTGCTGTTGTAAATAAACTTCCGCAAATGGATTCTGATGCCGCCTCTGCCTCGTCGTCACATTGTGGTACTCCTTGGGGACAATTAGTCTTGTCTTTCCACTTGTAAGGGAAGTTTTTGATGATTCTGTTGAGCTCTTCTAGAGAGAAATATTTTTTCTTTTTCAAGAGAGCAAAACACAATGCCAATTCTCCGGGTACAATACCTTTGAGTAAATCGTGCAGTACATCAGGTGGGTAACCGGTTGTCACATGAAAATGACGTAAACTTTGAGTAAGTACACAATGTTTTTTAACGCCATGGCTGTGGGTGTTACTAGCCAATGCCGCTTCAACATCCAACTGATATTGCTGTTTTGTTCTGCTAGGGAACGCTCCTGTCCTTACTTCAAGTTCTAGAAACTGCGATCATTCTCCAACACAAAATCTGCAAGGGTGTGACCCACTGAAACTTTCAATAAAACCTCCAAGTGAGTGAGCACCAAGATTATCAGCAATCACAGAAAATACTGTTCATTTTACAACTCTTCCCAAATGAGGCACAAAAATTCCATCCTCTTCAAGGCTTTTCAAATCCTTTAACAATGGCCCCAGCACTGCAGAATAGCCAAATTTTTTAACATCATCAGCTTTGGCCAAAACAGCTAAGTAAATTGATGATAATGCAGACCTTAATACAGAAGGAATATCAGCCAACACCCAGTAAACTCCAGTTATCTTATGTTTTTTGCGCGAGGTTCCTAAAGGATTGCAAATTTCAAAATCGTCACAGTACAGTAAAAGTGAAAGTCTTAACTCCTCTTCAGATAGAAATTTGTTCTCCTTGAAGCTGGAACCATCACGAAAACTTGCATACTGACATGGTCCATGGTGTCTTACACTCTGGAACACCTTATCCTGAATGTCCGTTTTCTTTAGAATTCCTGACAAGGACCGCAAAATTGGTACATACTGGAACGTCTTTCCCTCCTTTTCATCAAGTATATACTCCAATGGCTCAACAATAGAGAAATGTTTCTTTAGGTACGTATTCCGCTGGAATGCTGTGGCAAGAGGACCTTTCTCATTGAAGGCTGCACTAATCGGATTTAACTGGCAAATGTTATTTACCAAATCTGTGATTACCAATTCTTCAAGATTGGAGTTATGGTTTTTTAATGTGTTGTGGACAATGTCTTTGATTACGGGTTCAGATGCTGTACAAGCATCTGTTCAAGAAAACCACCTCCTCTCCCCCGAAACCAGGTGTTAGGGCAATAAATGTTTACAATCCTTTTGTTCTGGTCTGGGTATTTAGGGGAAAAGGCACAGCAGCAAGAGGAGACATTCTGTAGCCAGAGACCCCCACATAGAGGTGATGAGTGTTTTTCACCCACCATCTCTGTGTGCATGCATAACTTTTAAGTACTCTTAGAGAAATATTTTGAGTAACTGATGTTATGTATTTATTATGTCTGAATTCTATCATAGCTATGTCTGTTTGTATCTGTTTCCCTGTTCCCCAGTCCTATCATATGTATCTCATGTCCCTTGTTTTTAGTTTTGTCCTGTCACCTGTCATGTGTTCTTTAGTTTGCATTCGTCAGTTGTGCGTTCATCCTGTGTCCCTGCCTGTATTACTCAAGTTATTAAACTGTTCTACGTGAAGCCATCTTCTCTGTGTCTTCTTCCGAAGCTACACGTTACAAATTGGTTTATAATTGTGTAATTGGCATTGATATATTTTTACCTGATAAATAAATTGATTTATTTTGAATTCTTCTGAAATCATTATCACCGGTAGATCAAGAGGTTTTTGACACTTCCGCAATTCTGGATCAGGATATGATCACACTGAAACCCCAATAAATGGAGCAGGTGGCACAGGTATTGAGATTTTATATTTCTAAAGTCTATCATGACATAGATCATGACTTAGCATGTTATAGTATTGTGGCTAAACAAACTGTTACGATCCCTGGTCTAGGTCAATCATACTCATTAAGTACTCATTTATTTTCTTAATTGTTCCATTTCTCATATTTTCTATCTTTTTGAATGCCATCAGTTTGTGTTGTTGTAAATAGACAATTTACAGACAGGAAACAGGATAGTGGGACAAAAATCATCAGGAGTGAGCATGTGCCAAAACAACAAACAAAACAGAAACTAACTCTCCCACAAACAAAGCTAACTTACCTATAAAAAGAAATAAAGAAACAAAACACACATAAACATAACCTACCTCCCTGTCTACTCAAAAACAGGAGAAAATGGCCTATTGGCCTACAAACAAACAAGGCACTCACCCCTTATGGTTTCCCAAAGTGCTTGAGAAATTACAGATGTAATCATAAGATCATTGCTGCTTTACACACAAGGCTCTCTCAAGAAAGAAAGGGTAACAACACTCGATTGGAGTCTAAGTCAGAAACAACAGTATTCACCAGCGATTGCACACAGTCTCAACAAATCAGGCATGAGCAATTAAAAAGGCAGAAAGCGCCCTCCAGCGAAGTCCTGAGGAATTTATAGTTTGGATCTCAGCACCGGTCCAACCACCAGCAGCCGCTCATTATGTCCAGGACCAATCCTGTGATGGAAAGAGAAAAACAAATAGCAGGAACCACACCCAAGTATTCACTACGTCATCGACGTAACAAAACAGCACTTCAATATTGTGAAATGCACTATACAAATAAATGTGAATTGAATTGAACAAACTTATGTACACCAAATTAGTATAAGATGTTTTGTGTGTGTGTGTGTGAGTCCAGAGAATCACCAGAAAGATTTTGATGTCATTCTTAAAACATCTAGCCTAAGCGACTGACACACACATTTCAGATCTTTGAGTCACTACTAATGTGCTGAACCTTAATCAGGTGTGTTTGATTGAGGAGACATGAAAAAAGAACAATTACTGTAAATGAATTCACACGTTTGACACTTCCAACAATAAAACACCAACACACTTCTGTTATGTTTAAGATGCAATATTTAATAAAAATAGAAAATGACTGCGGATCAATAATTGTGCTTAAAGCAGTTTAATTTATGGTGTAATGGGTATTTTAAATATTAAAAAAGATATAAATTAATGGATAATAGATATTTTCTTTAAAGTTTTTTTTTATCATGTGTAGAGATGACAGAGAAACAGAACACGAGCAAAGCTTTGAGGGACGCGCTGGCCATTTTGTTGTTTCTAACAACTGAGAACTTCAGGATGTTCAGTAAAAAGGACATCCATGCCTGAATCTCATCTTTTTTCATCTTTGTCTGTCATCATTTTTCTCAGGCTTTTCTTAGTTGCTGACAGACTGGCCATTAAAGCTGTGGGAAATCCTCCCTCCACAGTAAGATGGATGGGAAAGCCGACTCGTTTATCCTGGAATGGCTGGGCTTGCCATGATGCTGCTCTGAAACTGGCCCCTGTGTTAACTGTTAACAAAGTTCCTTTTCAAGGGAACTCGCGCTGCATCGAGAGTTGACGCAATAGGAACGCTCATGATTGTGTCATGAAGCACTTGTGAAATCAAGTCAAGTCAAGTCACCTTTATTTATATAGTGCTTTTTACAATGCAAATTGTGGCAAAGCAGCACGTTGGGGACACTTGCTTGATATTCAGCAGTGTTTTTGATATGCCTGCATTGGCGCCGTTGTATACAAACTGAGATGAGCCGGACGATTACGTCACTGTTTTCTGCAGTGCTGATATACCTAAATTAACTAGACTAATAACTATTGATATTTGCAACGGAATGAATCAATAATATATAGAATAAGCTGCACAATGACACCATTTTCTTATTAATGTAAAGCTGCTTTGCCACAATTTGCATTGTAAAAAGCACTATATAAATAAAGATGACTTGACTTGACTTGTAATCAGTAGAGCCTTTACAGAGATTGAATAATTGATCAGGGATGGAAAAAATGGAGGAGATTTGGCCGAAGACTTCCTTGAAGTGGTTGGTAAAGGCTGTAATTGATGAAATTACTCCTGCATTAGAAAACCATAAGGCTTGGGCCCATTGTAACGCTCTTCCCGACAGCAAGTTGATCATAAAAGCTACCCAAGCTTTGTCCGTGACGAAGACGTGAGGTTGCATTTCAAAATACAACGAACATTGTAGCAGAAACCCGTTGCAGTCCTCCACTTCGCCTGAGTAGGTCGCTGGTCGGGCCAAGGCAGAGGCAGCTAAAGTTTTTTTTTTTTTATTCAACTTTCAAGACACAAACATACAATAACATTTAACATAAGAAAAGGAAGAGAAAAGAAGGAAAAAAAATAGATTGGGGATACATATAACAGATCTTACAACAAACATGGTCAAATATTAAAATCTGCAAATTACTTTTTTCAATAGAAGAGAAGTTTTTATACATTTCTTGTTTCTGCTGATTGAAATCAAAGAGTCATAAAATATTTCAAGGTCTTTACAGAAGAAATGAAATGAGGGTATGTGAAACTTCCCAAGAAGAATAATTAACTTTAATGTATTATCAATTATCTCACTGCCAGTATTACAGTCCAGGAAGATGATCATAGATTCATCTATTTTAATTATTTTGTAGAATGTATCAAAAATCATCATAGAAACCTGTTTCCAAAAGTCTTCTGAATATTTACAATTGCAAAATAAATGTGTGAGAGTTTCAGATTCAAGATTACAAAAAGAACATTGTGGTGAGATATCTTCTTTGAATTTATTAAGAAAAGCCTTACATGGATAATACCTGTGTAGTACTTTAAAATGAGTTTCCTTTACCTTATTTGGTAATAAGAACTTATTACTTACTGACCAAATGTTTTCAGTTGATGGTACAGAAAAAGATTGTTTCCATTTCAAAAGTGCTGTTGGGTAACAGCTGTTGTCTCGAGTAAGACAGTTCCGAATGTAAGAGTTATTACACTTCCTATCCAAGATATTAACACCTCCAATAACAAGTTTTGGAATCTGCCGGCACACTGAATTGTAACTGAGATGCTTTTTCATAAGGTGGAGTAATTTATTGGAAATGCTTTTCACAACCATTTGGAAATCTTTATATGAAGACTGAATTCCTGAGAGAGAAAGAAATTCCTGATAAGTATAAATCTCACCAACACCATTTAGTAAGTCTGAGATGAATATAATTCCTTTATCAAACCATTCTCTTTTAAATATACTCTTTCTTTTAGATAATACATATTGGTTATTCCATAATATGCATGAGTGTGGAGAGAAATTATGTTTAAAGGCAATTTTCCATGCATCTAGAGATTGTTTATGAAAATTAGATAATTTGATGGGAAGTTTAGTACATTTGAAGTCACATGATAATAAAAACTTTAATCCACCACATTTTTCAAAAAA
This sequence comes from Opsariichthys bidens, assembly GCA_037194245.1. Lineage (NCBI taxonomy): Eukaryota > Metazoa > Chordata > Actinopteri > Cypriniformes > Xenocyprididae > Opsariichthys > Opsariichthys bidens. The sequence goes on along the minus strand of CM074315.1, from coordinate 7,525,003 downwards.
CAGATTGGGGATATAAAACCATATAGAATTATTCTGGGCTAAGCAATGTTTTATCCAATTGACTTTAAAGATTATATTAAGAGTGCTGAAATCAAGAACGTTAAGTCCACCCTCTGAACATTTTCGAATGATTGTTTTTCTCTTTACATATTCAGTTCTGTTTCTCCAAATGAATTTAAATAAGGCCCTATCAATATCTGAACACATTTTGGGATTAACATACAATGAAAGAGCCGGATATACCAGCCTTGATATTCCCTCTGCCTTAGAAAGCAGAACACGGCCATGGATAGACAAGTTCCTCTGAGACCAGCAATTAAAAACTGTTTTTGCTTTATGTAAACGCATAGAAAAATTATTTTCAACTCTTTCATATACACATTTACTTATTATAATACCAAGATATCTAACTGTTTGAAGTGTAAAGGAAGTGTTGCCGGGAAGTGTTGCCGGAAGTGTGCGATGAACTGCCTGGAATAGCTTGGCGAAAAGATCCGTCGAGCCCCCTCCATTGGGTTTCGGTGTTGTCTGCATGTTGTTGTTTTGGTCTGGTCTTCTGTCAGACACAGACAAGGGATTGAGTATAGGTAGGAGTCTTTTATTTGCAGACAAATGGATACTCAGGTAACAGGGCTGGTATGGTAAGTTATTGAAGTCAGAAACTCAAACTGATGACTTGCTTGCGGTTTAACGGATTTCTCCGTGTGTCGCAGGTAACAATGGGAGCATCCAGCAGTTCAACAGAGTTCGGCTTTGGAGAATGAAGACGAGGTAGATCCACAGGAGAATCCAAAGGAAGACGGGTAAGTAGCAGCAGGTGAGTCTGTAGTGTCATGTTAAGTCAGGACCAGACACTGAACTGACGGTGAGGTGAGTATATATAGTGTTCAAGGGTGATTAGAAACAGGTGAATGTGATTAATACTCTGGGGATGATGAACGAGTGGACTGAGCTGTGATGGTGATAGTGATGACTCTGTGACACTCAGGAGGAGGAGCTGAAGGCAGTACTGCCTCTACCTATCAAATATTGAGAACATGAAAAAAACAAAAAACAAAACAAAAAAAAAACATGACATTTAAACCGAAAATGCCGAGCGGTGCCAAGAGGGCCTGAATCTGTCAAAAAACATATTTTTCTTATGCTTACTTCTTTCTACTTTTCTTGATTCAGTTTTTTCCTTTCCATGCTCTGTGTATGGTTTTTGAACCAAGCATGATGTAAAATGGCATCTAAGCTGTACATAAACCTTGTCGCGTTGTTGTTCTCCAGTTTCTGCAAAAGATTCTTGCATTCTGTAGTTTTCAGAAGATAGCTGATTAGTCATGTTTGTCCATACTGACATTGACATTGACTGTTACTATGACATTCTCTGGTTGGCCATGAAAATGTATTCATTGCTAAACATTCACTGTTAATCCTGTGTGTTTTACACTTTTCTCATTTGTCATTAAGGTTTGACACTAATAATTTTACTATCACTTGTATCAGAGCTTTGTGTGTTTTTCAAGCAATGTTATTTCCATTTCGTTCTTGTTGTTGGTTTCACCTTTGGAGAGGACTCTTATTTTAAGTCCATCAATGAGCTCTTTCAGGATGTCCCACAAGCAGTCAATTCCCTCTAACACAGCGACGTCTTTGGATACAGCATTAATATTTCTAAACTCTGAAGCATTTTTGTCTGTTCCTGTAACCAATACATCTCCAGTGTTTAGTAAAACATCCACAGTAAACTGTAGTAAACAAGTCATCTGTGAAAGTGTTCAGAATGCCAACTCACCTCCTTTCTTGATGTATTTTGCGCAGCCAAAGTCTATTAACTTTATCTGCATGTTGTCTGGGTTGACAAGAATGTTACTCCAGTGTGTGTCACAATGATGAACACCACACTTAATGCAGTGATGTAGTGATGTTCCTCATAATGCTTTTCACTATATCTTCAGTCAGGCAATCATGTCTCTTTCCTCTGATGAACTTAATCAAGTCCATGAAGGACTGATTATATTCTGTAATTATGATGTCTTCATCTGTCCTGAGAAACCAGTCTTCTAACTGAATGACATGCTCGGAAGTTGGAGCGTTTTGCACTATGAACAATAAATGCGCCTCTAAACTCATAGATTTGGAAAACTGAGGCTATAAAGAAAAGAGATTGACAAAAGATTAGTTGATTCCTAACGACTTTCAAGCAATTAAATGTAAGCAATGAATTTACATCTACTTTACAACTGATGTTTCTAGGCTTTGATTGTGTAATTCAGTTTTTTTATCAATTGAATCAGTGAAGAAACACTATAAATGACCGTTTCAGTTCAACATCTACAATTGTTCTTTGTCATTGTCAACTTCGGCTTGCTCATTGGAGTTTGTGACTAAAAATAAAAAATGATAAATTCTAGGTGTGTATTACAGTTTTAATGAATGTTGTCAAACAACCGTCTTAAACAGACCATGGCATAAATTGAATTGTTAATTTTATTGAATTGCTTGCAATTTTAAGCTGTAATCAAGCAGGATAAAGAGGGGCTTAATTTATTATTCTCTGCAAAATAAGACAGATAAGAAATGTAAACCACACCTATAATAAGGAGGTATAGTTGCAGTTAGCGTTAAAGGAGGGTCACGGAATGTTTTTTTTTTTTGTATATTCATACACTATTACAGAAGGATCAAGCAGATTTAAAGGTTGTGAATGATGGGTTACAGAAAAGTGTTCCTGTGTTATTTTAATATATTCTGATTTGTAACCATGAAGTACCTTCAGCTTATCATTTAAGGCATTATTAAAATATCCATGTACACAATTTATCCCGAGTGCTTTTTTGATGCATATATTTAAAAAAGGGAAAAAACGCAATTTAGTATTAAATGTGAAGGTGCCCCTGGTAAATATTAATATAGTAAGAATAATGGACATATGAAACTAATCGATGCAAATTCTCTAAGTGCATGATACTGTTTTTTGTTTGTTTTTTTACTCATGCATGAAAAGTTGAAATCTCAACACAACATGTTTTTTATTCAATACTTGTAAAAAAGACATGACTCTCAAATGAACAAATGATCCGTGCATTAGATATTTATTTCATTTTTTAATCACATTAAAACACGAGTTCTCTGCGGGTTCATCTTGCCACCGGGGCATGGCTGCACGTTCAAACCTGGGATTTTGAATGTTGACGACGTCGTCTAGAGGTAAGGAAGACGGCTCGTTTAAAAAATAAAAACGGCCGATATTAAAAATGGAATGCGATGTTTATCAGATGCTACGATCTTTCACAGACGTCTCTGCGACTTACGTGTGCTATCTGGGTTAATGATAAGGCAAACTGCATCTTTAATTTCATACAGATTAGTACATTGCAGGAAAATATATTTTTTTAAATATTTGCTTTTTTATTTCTTTAGACATATATTTCCTGATTGTGTGAGGCTATTCGCTTCAGTTCATTTTTGAGTTTTAGAAAGATTCTGGTGGAGACACAGTTGAAAGCGCACCGTTTATTTTCTTTATTTTACAAAAACACGAGGTTTTGACGTTATTATGAGTGTGCACAAGTAAAAGTAGACCCTTTATAGTTGTTTTTCACTAACCTTTATGGCAAAAAGTGGCGGAGTCGCTTCCGCTTTCATTAAGGAAAAATCCATCAGAACGCGTCGCGCATTCATTGAACAGGATTAATGAAAACATAGCCTATTTAGATTCATATTTATGTTTAAATATTATAATATATATACATATATATTTAATTTCATCTGTTGATTATGAAAAGTGAACAGCACGAGTTAGACACAAGATGCGCGATCTTGCGAGACATGCAGCGGGTCAAACATGATTTTGACCACTTCATTAAGTTTTGTTTTGTAGAAAGTCTTTCTTTAAAGTTAATTTCGATTTGTATAAATCGTATCTTAATTTTAATCCATGTTTCATCAACCAGTTGCCTGGATTTAATAGGCCTACATGAGAAGAAAACCATAAAACGTCGCGTGCGGATTGAAGCGCGTAACAAACAAGCGGTCTTTGAGGCCGAAACAATGTCTTTCTGTTTTAATAAAGTACATGGCCTCAATTACAGTTGGCCTCTAGATAGTTGTAGCTAATATTTGTGGCTTTAAAGTAATAAGCTATATAGGCTAATAAAGTGGTAGACTATAAATAAACGTGACGTGACGTGACTGGAGAGCAGAGGTGTAATGTAACGAAGTAATAATACTTCGTTACAGTACTTGAGTATTTTTTGGGAAAATCTATACTTTCTTGAGTATTTATTTTTCTGTCAATTTTTACTTTTACTCAGAGGTGTAATGTAACGAAGTAATAATACTTCGTTACAGTACTTAAGTATTTTTTGGGAAAATCTATACTTCTTGAGTATTTATTTTTCTGTCAATTTTTACTTTTACTCCACTACATTTCCTCAATAAAATGTATACTTTTACTCCGATACATTTCCCCAAAGCATCTTCGTTACTTACTACAAAATAAATTTGGTAGAACACAGACTGCAAGCGAACATGTGCAAACATGTGCAAACAAGTGCTCGCACAACCGCGCTTGATTTCATTTTCCGGGTTGCGTCAGTTGCCGGAGCGGCTGAGAACAGTGCCGCATGAGAGCGACCTCTAGAGGCCAAATAAAAAGTATCACTCGTGGCTCGTACGTGAGACTGCGCGCTCCACTGAACTGCACACTTCGGATTTAAAACAGACAACAAAGCGGTATGTTATACAGTACACTACAGCAGGCGCGCAGATGGCACTGGGGACCCCAAATTCATAGTGACCCGATCCGTCCCCCCCGCCCTCACTATCCCTACGAAAGGCGACAAAAATGGGTAAAACAGAGAATTAACCAGTGTTTGCACTCTCTCTGAGTGACGCCGGGCGCGAATCTTTTTTTCCGAGGATGGAAGGGGAAGGTCCCGCCTTTTTTCGCCTCTGATTGGCTAGAAGGGTCTCCTCCTATTGGGTAGGTTTAGGGGTCGCGTTAGTGTAGCCAATCGGAGAGAGCCTTGTCACTACTCGATCCGTACCGGAAACACGATTTGTTCTGCGCATGCGCGAATACTGCCACTTCCTGTCATCCCTAACTTTTTACGACAACGACGTCACTGTCGCGATTTGTGCGCATGTACTCGATTTATAGTGACGTGCTGGAGAATGACATTTGATAGCAATATGGATTCTTTTGCGTTTTATGTGCATATTCAAGAACTTCTCTCAAAAGGAGAAATTCCTGACAATCCCACAGAACATCGGAAAGTGAGACGGGCGTCTATGAATTTTACTATCAAAGGTAACTATGGCCCAATTTCACAGACAGGAAAATGCATAAAAGGAAAAAATCTATTAATTTAAATTAGAAGACCCTGCTGTGTAAATTTTTCTTTCTTTTTTTTTTTAAATTTTATTGTTGTTGTGCTCTGTTCTTTTAGATTCTCTTGTATCTTAATACTGCCTTATTGTACTTGTTTCCTTTTGTAATAAAAAAAAAATATCACGTTAAATAATAATAAAAAAAAATTCACAGACAGGGCTTGGATTAACCCAGTATTAGGCCTAAATTCAATTATGGCATTTAAGTTTATTAGATTAGATTATTCAAAAATCCACAATTTTTACAACCATCTTATGTAGCCTAGCTATATTTAGGCTGTTTTTAATAGGATGGACAGTTAAAGGAACCCAACCTTGTTATACTTATTGGTAACACTTTACTATAAGTTTCATTAGTTAAACATTAATTAATGTATTAACCAACATGAACTAACCATAAGCAATACATTTGTTACTATATTTACTAGTCCTCGTTAACGTTAATGAAAATACAGTTGTTATTTGTTTGTTCACAGTGCATTAACTAATGTTTACAAGATTTTAATAATGCATTAGTAAATGTTGAAATTAACATTGACAAAGATTAATAAATGCTGTATAAGTGCAGCTCTTAACACAGCCACAGCATATTTCTACTTGTTACACTGCCTTTATTGGAGAGAAGAATATGTTCAGCTTCCTTCCTCCGACGCTTCGAATATTTGATGTTGATTGCTATTGAAGTTTTGAAGATTAAAAAATGGTATTCAGACCAGCCCTAATTTATTCACTGTTAGCAAAGTGATACTAGAAGGGTGTTATACAAAGAGTTCATATACATTTTCATATTTTCCAAAGACATGGACAGAGATTTGCATTCTGGACAGAAGCATCATCCCAACTCCTTCAGGGCACCTTGAGCCGGTCTTTAGGGTGTCTAAATCCACCTCCAAACTGTCACCCAGCAGAAGACTGGTTAAAGAAGACACTGATAAGGTAAATGATTTTAGTGGCCATTTATCAAGCAGTTGCATGCATACTGGAAAAAGAGTTCAATTATTTTGTGCCATTTTTGTCTTATCCAGGGGCAACAACCAACTATTGTGAGAGACCTTCATACTGCAGGGTATTGGGTTCAAGATCACACAGACACTTTTCGTGGTGAGGTGACAGAGCCTGCGTTTCTGAGGATGAACCCTGATGATCAACAAAATGCCCTCAGGAAGGTCCTGGGGGGTGAATCCTGTGAAGAAAAGGATGACTTTTTGTTTATATTTCAGTGGCAAGAGGACATGGAATTGTTTTTGTCTCACTGTGCTGATGAAGAAGGCCTGAAAGTCATTGCTATGTTCCTCAATAAGCAATTCCAGTAGATCAGGGAAGGACGGGGAAAGACAAAGTGAGGGAGGGAGGGAGGGAGTGAATGAATGGTGGAAGAAATTAGTTCATTTATGAATATATAAATTGAATAAATATTTATATAATCAATAGTGTCCTTTGTGTTACTTAAATGCAGACATTTGTTAAAGTATGCTGGAATAAGTAGAACAAATCTTTAGAAAATGAAATATTAAATATAAACAAAAACACACTTATATACACATCTGTATTTCCCAAATGAGGTCAAGCAAATGTGAACTGGTTGTAGTTTAATTGTATTTAACTTTTCTTTTTATTTAATCAATTTAATTTATGCCACATATTAACATTGATATATTTTACCAAAAAAAGTATTTTGTCAGGGACTGAGTAACGGTTCATTCAACTAACTCTTACTGGTTAAACATACAAACCTTTGTTTTATGCTAATTGTTCTGTTTCAGATTAGCTTTATTGTAGAGGCAATAATACAAACAGATGTGTAGTCTTTAAAGAAAAGTGCTTTGATAAAATAAATGTCTGGTCTTCATGAAATAAATAAAAATAAACTTTATTGTCGAGTTTCACAGGATTGATAGTGTTCCATAGGTATAATGCATGATAACGTGAAAGTGAAAGTCGTGACGTGTTGTCAAGTATGGTGACCCATACTCGAAATTGGTGCTCTGCATTTAACCCATCCCAAGTGCGCACACACACAGCGGTGAGTAGTGAACACACACAGTGAACACACACCCGGAGCAGTGGGCAGCTATTGCGACAGCGCCCGGGGAGCAATTAGGGGTTAGGTGCCTCAAGGGCACTTTAGTCATGGTATCGAAGGTGGAAAGAGTGTCGTTTATTCACAATTCCCACCTTCAATTCCTGCCGGCGTGGGAATCGAACCCGCAACCTTCTGATTACAAGCCCAACTCCCTCACCATTAGGCCACGACTACCCCTGGCCACGACTACCCCTTGACGTGAAATACATTATGTATTAAAGAACTATTTCATGTACGAATCGGGTAGCGACAAATAACGACTGCCGTGAATTGTTTCGACATATTTCAGACAGGAAGTACACGCATTTCGCACATGCGCAGAACAAATCGTGTTTCCGGTACGGATCGAGTAGTGACAAGCCTTTCTAGCCAATCAGAGGCGACAAAGCGGGACCTCGTGCCTATATGAGCGGTAACCATAGTGATCATATACAATTTATGACTGATCTGAGTAGGTGATTTTCCGAATTGAAAAAAATCGACTGCGAATGCCACATAAAGACAATGAAGAGACAAAAACCAATCACCTCGTTTTTTCAAAAAACAAACAATGTAAGTATCCTATGCCTGTTGAGTTTCCCAGATGTGGCAGATTAGATTTGTTAAGGGGAATAACTAGTCTGACAATAATTTACAGTCCCTCCAGAAAAACGCGGGATTTTTTTGTGGTTGTTGCGGGCAAAAATCCTTGATTATGCGGCACGTTTTCTTAAAAAATGCGATGGAATATGTGGGATATTTTTGCAATTTCATGCGATGAAATTGCGGGAACTTGCAAAAACTGTGGTTTTTGATGCAAAAGAGGAAAAAAAGGTGATTCCCCCCAACACCCTGTTCTCACTAGACTCTACCTTCATGTAAAGAGGCAGGCTTACTAAATCACAGAATATTGAAGTTCTCATTCTGTTTTATTTCACACCTTCATCAACACATCGCTCAAAATTACATTGAGTCAAATAAGTTCTGTCGCTTTACAAAAGGAATATTCAACTTCTGTAAAAATGAATAAATAAAATATAAAAAAATAAAATGTGCGCTTCCTGTTTAACAGAGGTAGCTGTACAAAACAGACATCTTCTGTTAAATGAAGTGCTTCCAGTGCACAAAGTGCAATCTTACTGCAACGTAAATTATTTTACATACTACTAATATACTTGAAACTGCAAAGTGGTTTTCCAGCGTCGACTTGCGTCTGTGGTCCAACACGAAGTTGCACAGAGTGCAAAATAATTTGCCCCCACTATCATGTAAAAGACCGGGAAACTGCTTCGCGCGCTCTTTTGAGCTTATTTTTGTTGGCAAATGAGAATTATTGGCGTGTTTCATCATGGTTTCACCGCGGGGTTTACAGATGACGTTCACGTCGCGTAATTACGTCACTTCATAAGGTTCCCATGGCAATGGGGGGAAATAATGGCGCTTTACTTGTGTATGTATTGTTGATGGTGGTGCCCATATCATCTGCTGAGGCAGAGCGCAGTTTTAGCGGATTACGCAGGTTGAAAACTTGGTTGCGATCAACCATGACACAAAAAAGACTCAATGGCATTGCTGTGTGCCATATTCACCAAGAGAGGCTTGACAGACTGGACAGACATGAAATTGCCCAGCAGTATGTTCAGGGTAATGAAAGGAGGAGAGATGTTTTTGGGTCCTTCATTGAGTAAATTTGTTTTGCTGCACTAGACGGAATTTCTCATACTCCGTATACTTATTTTTATTCATGCAAATATGTTGTTGTTATTTTATTTTATTATTGTTTTTTGCACATATGTTCTTTGCTTTTTTGTTCACAATGATAGACTTTGTATGCTGAGATAAGCAAATGTTTGAATAAAACATACTTTGCTGAAGACGTGAAGTTTTGGTGGGTGATTGGTATACTAGTCAAATAACAGTCTGATCATGAATTGCTAGTGGCAAAATAACGAATCGAGTTTAAATAATTTGCTGACAGCTTGGTCCCCCCCAGTTAAAAAATCCTATCTGCGCCCCTGCACTACAGTATATGTTTTCATATCACTAAAGTAGTTTGTTGACTAAATGCTGTATTAGTGGGTGTCTGCACAGCAAATTTTAAAGTGTTAAAATCACACTGTGAGTTTGAAAATTAACACTTTTCCAGAGTTTATATGAGTCCACACTAAATCGAGTTAAATTTACACTTTAAAAAGTGTTAATTTTTTAACACTCACATAATGTTAAAAATAACACTGTGAGTGTTCGCAGTTAACACCATTGAGGAGTTTCATTTACACTAAGTGAGTGTTACAACCACACTAGGTGTGTCAAAAGTTTAACACTACAGGAGTTACTTTTAAACTAATTTAGTGTTCACGTAACACTAAGAGAGTTATTTTTAAACTAATATAGTGTTCACGTAACACTAAAAGAGTTATTTTTAAACTAATATAGTGTTCACGTAACACCAAGGGAGTTATTTTTAAACTAATATAGTGTTCACGTAACACCAAGGGAGTCATTTTTAAACTAATATAGTGTTCACGTAACACCAAGGGAGTTATTTTTAAACTAATATAGTGTTCACGTAAGACCAAGGGAGTTATTTTTAAACTAATATAGTGTTCACGTAACACCAAGGGAGTTATTTTTAAACTAATATAGTGTTCACGTAACACCAAGGGAGTTTTTGTTAAAAACTAATAGTGTTCATACATCCCCATATTAAGGCATTTAAATACAATCTACACTGGTTCAACTAAATACATTAAATTAAAGAACAGCCAACACAATGTATCAGTTTGATATGTATATTTTCTCTTAAACCAACATCTCAAACTAACATACATGAGGGTATAACATATGCACCATCTGACCCATATGGACTCTGTAGATCAAAAGGCCTGAAGAACTTCAAATTGCTGGCTTTGACAAGTTCATTCAACCCACAATACCTCTGTACATTGAATGCATGACGATGCTCGGAGAAATGCTCTGTTACAAGTTTGTTAACAATAAAATACACAGTATCATTGATTAGAAGTATTTTCTGAATCTGACTGAAAATAGGGATTTCATTCTCAATTTCATTGCACACAATCAGGTCTTGTCTATATTCTGTCCCATCTAATTTAACCCAGTTCATGGATCGCATGACTGACTGTGCAGGATTTTGTAGCATTTCTGCCATCTTTTCACCATTGTCAATATCATCCCAACAGAATGTTTTCATAGGCCCACACTCTATTTGTGTCATTGGTGTTGTTTCCCAAAGATAGCCTATTGACATCTGATGTCTTCGTGCCAGAGATTTGGTAATGTTTTTGAAATTCTTGAGTGTACTCTTAAAAACTTTATGCTTGGCCTCGAATCTCATGCTCCACATGTGTACTAATGGACCAATTTTTCGAATGCATGCTGGATAGTGGATCATAAAATGGTGTTTGGGCAGTAGATTCTTATGTGGATACAATTCTTTAAACAATTCATGGTGCTCAATAATTAAGTACTTCAGGAGGACAGTCATGCCTTCTGAGATACAAGGGGAAAAGACCAAATCTAGAATTTGAAGTAAGAGGAGCAGCAAATGCCAATTCTTATCGCCAAGGGGTACAATATCACCAAACAGTAATGGAATGTTTTTGACAAGACAGAGTGCCTGAATAGAATTGAGACCAATGCTATTTCCACTGTGCTCCAAATTTACCCTTGTAGGACAATTCTTTCTCTCTAAATATCCATAATCATATGAATATATTCTAGAGAGCAACTCACACTGTGTAACAAACTTGTCAGAAAGATATTCAAACAGTAGTTTCATTTCAAATTGAACAACTCCTTCCAGGAGATCATGCATTACATCTAGAGTAGTTGTGGCACACATGAAAATATTCCAGACTATTGAGTGTTGAGTTTCTTTTAAGTCCATGTGTTGACTTGAGTTGAGGGTTAGATTCCAATTCACTGCAATGCTGTCCAAAAATTGTACGATCACGCAAAATAACCCTAAAATCATCCTCATCGTAAAATAACTGAGTATCTGCTTTTTCAGTCAAACATAGACGGCAGAAGTAATGCCCACTGAACGATTCTGTGAACCCAAGGATTGAATGCATTCCCAAGTTGTCTCCAACTACTTGACATATGGTTCCAAAAACTTTACTTGTGGATATGGGTAGATCAATCCCATCCGTTTCTAGAGTCTTTATATCATGAATCAATGGTTCCAAGATGGGGTCAAAGCCATACTTTTTTAAGTCTTGAGCATGAAACAGTGCTATTAAGTGAATATTCATCAGCCTTGAATTTAATTTTGGAGGTAGATTTCTCAGTACAAAATAAAGAGCACCAATCTTGTGTACCCCACGTTTAGAGCCAAGAGGGTTCGCCGTTTCAAATTCATCAAAGTATACTTGGATCTGTAAAGCACTGGGATCCTTTGAGAACAATGGATGATTCTTGAAGAAACTTCCATCACAGAAGTCCTCAAAATGAAGTTTCTGCCTTTCTTTAACTTGTGTTAGCAGTCTACATACTTCTACATTTTGACACATAAATTTTAATGTTTCCAAAACTGGGACATAAACAAATGTATCTTTTACTGGGACCTGATCATAACCTCCTGTTTTTTTGTTTCTCCTGATATCGTACCTCATACCAAGCATAATTTCAACTGGCTCAACTACACCCCATTTGTCCATGAAATATTTAGATCTTTTAGTTTCTGTGTTAAACAAGGAAAGTGGACTGTCAAAATGTCCTAAACAATCTTCGACTGCTGATCTGGCAGGATTATTGTGGGGAATGACAGACATTACATCTTGGTGAATTTGGTTATGCAGTTCTGTTGTGAGTTCCTCAAGCTCTGAAACAACTGATGATACTAAGCTACTGGCCACTCCACTGCACTGTAATTTGGCCACAACAGAAGCACATATATCTGCAGTATTTCTCCTGAAATGGGTGACATTTTCCTCAACAGAGTCTATGAGAGAAACTTGGGAATGACTTTCTTCAATAAACAAAGAACCTGAATGAATAATATCAACATTTTGAGCTGGCTGTTCACCATGCTGTAAATGTGCTGGACTGAAATCAGCAACATGAACACTGTTCAAGTGTCTTCGAAAACCGGAATACGTACAAAACTGTCGACTACAGCCACCTTGTGCACATAACAGCTTAAACTTTAATGAAGGATAAAAACTGTGCGTGACTCTCAAGTGAGATATCAAAGAGTGGCTACTTGAATGCAAACTTTGACAACAAAAACACCTTAACATTTAACCTAGTTTAAAAGCTTTGCACGTAATTCCTTTACTCTGGGAGACTCACAGGAAAGTCCAACATCGATGTTGTAGATTGTAGTCTGCAGGAAGGTAAAAATGTTGACAAGGGCTTCCTCATATGACAGGTTGAACACGTAGTGGACTTTGAAGAGTTCATCTAGAGCACTCAAGGAGCTGGTTCCAGCACACGGGATGAGATGTTTGTCCACAACCACATAGAAGTTGTCGATTCTGCTCTTAATCCTTCCTAACCCAAGAAGGTATGGCTGGTGGCTCTCCCTGCCACTGAGATGGCCTTCAATACTGGTGCAGGACTGGAAAAAGCAACAATAATAAAAATTAGATTTAACAAATTAAAAAAAAAAAAAATACAGTGTGTAATGATGAATCCATGCAACTTGATGCTGAACCTTTTACAAAAAAAAAAAATAATAATAATAAATAAGAAATGACTAATATCCAAAATTAAATGTGACCCTCTCTCTGAAATCCAGGCCAAAGTCTCAACTTAATTATGAGATTAGGAGCTTTAAAGCTTGATTTCAGTCATTGATTTCGCATTGATTTTAATCGTTGACATTATACTAGTCAATATAAAAGATAAATGTTATATTTGCACAGACTGTTCTTTATATTGTGTAAGATTATATTATGTGGACAACAGACAAACAAATGACTTTAACTGGGTTTTTACAGACTGAGTCACATATGTGCAAAAAAAAAAACAGTTAATCACCAAATATTTCACCCCCCCAAAAAACGTGCTGATACACCCTCAGGCCATCCAAAATATAAGTGACTTAAATTCTTTATCAGAACAAATGATGAATTTAACAAGGAAATCCCAGCTCTGCAAGTCAATACAATGCCCAAACACATATTTAAACAGTGTCACATTATGGTATCAAAAACCATAGTTCTACTAGTAGAAACAAACACATTCACAAAGATTTGCAACAGTATTATAAGTTTTACCTCGTGGAAATGCACAAGTCTATCAACAGCCTCTGTTGGACTGATCTTGGTCTTCTTCCTTCCCGAAGAAGGTGGCAGGAGATGCAAAAGTAGCAGGATGGATGACATGTCACTGTCCCAATCTAAACAAGTGGATATTATACGTTTTAGTTCTTACAAAAGCACAGAAAATCAAGGCAAATCTGAAGCTATAACATCCTCAAAAATCATACTAACCATTTTCAGATCCTTGTCCCACTGCTGCATTGAGAAGACATTGAATTGCTGCTGTCGAAGTAAGAGACCTGGCTTCATTGATGATCTTGTGCTTGAATGCTGTCTCCCACCTCTCAAGCAACTTGTTGGATGTTTCAGCATTGAACAGAAGAGCAAAGTCCTGATTTATCTAATATTGAAGCATATTTGAAGACAAATATGAGAAAATCAGGACTCAAAATGGATCGTGTGTGCATGTGAAAATTGATAGACTAAGAAATAAAAACCAAGAAAAATTTCCAAAAGATGTTTGATATTGTTTGTGACAGTAATTATGAGGCCAATTACCCAAGTGAAAAAAGTACATTTCCTACTTGAAGTGCTCCATTTTCACATACTAATTTTATACTTAATATACTTAAAATTCTTCTTTATTACTTAGGATAATTTTAAGAACATCTAAGTGACTTATCTGTGCCATTTTGAAATGCAATGAAAAACTAAAATGTGCTAAAAATGTATTTAAAAAAATATATTTAGGTACCACTAAATTTGAACCCATCTTTGTATGCAGAGATTGTTAAAATCACGTTTTAGTTAATATTTATGGTGTCTCAAAATAGCACACTTAGATGCTATAAATCATTTTTAGTATATTAAGTACAAAATGTGCAAAAATAGAGCACTTTAAGGGCATTATGACATGTACTACTTTTTCACCTGGGTACTTGAACTCTGTATGACTGTCTGTACACCATGTAAGAGCAAGAATTATAAATCTACAACAGAGGCTATGTAGTAAAAATGACAAAAAGAAAGCATTATCTAACATATACACTTAAAAATCTTTGTAGAGAAAGTGTGCTATATTTACCAATCCTTTCACATCCAAAAATCTTGGAAAGATCTTAAGGATGTTAGCTGATCTTTCAGGGTTGTGTATGAGTTCTTGTCTGTGCTTAAAAGTCTCCATCTTTTGCATAACTTCATCTTCTTCAGCTGTGTGGACAAGGAAAGAAATTGCTTCCCTGCATGCATCTCCCTTAAGTTGTTGACCATCGTCTATCCTTCTACGGCGACTTGGCCCTGCGATTTCAGAGACTTCAAAGCGACAACGTTTTGGATTCTTTCTTGACAAAGTTTTAAGGCGCCAGGAGATAAACCCTGTTCCCTTTTCTGGATCATAGAAATGTTCCTGTCAGAAAGACAACAGAAAATTCTTTGGTAAGACCTGAAGTCATTTAATAAACTGGTACTGCATCATAACATAGAAAACTAACAACTAAAACACAAACCTCTTTAGCAAAAAAACTGGCACTGAATCATCATACATACACGTTCAAATAGGCAGAGACTAGTAGCAATCTAGTCAGAAAGATACTAATTAGTATGTCAAAATTCAATTTTGAATCTAATTGGGACCTTAAGAATTGATTCAGAATTAATTTATAAGGGTCCAAATCATTCCCACACCTAGTTGCAACTACATGAACAAATTATTCTTACATAGCCTTTTGTTGAAAATGGGTCTCTCAGGCCAGGAAAAAGAGAAACAATGCCCAGAGCATAAGTCTCACGCTGTTGGCGGGTGGGGATCCTTCTGTAAAATTTATAAAAAACAAGTTCAATGTTGCAGCTAAATTTAAACTCTCTATGCAAATTGACAAATGGCAGCTATTTGTATTTATTGCATATGCGCACAGAAATTTTACCCATGAATCTGAGTCATGTGACTAACAACAATATTAACAAGTTGCCGTCTGGTGCTGTGCTTTAAAGTTTTGGTTGCCTGGTATTCTTCAAGCACTTCCTCACCACCAGATTGGTTTTCCAGGGCATCTTGGACAATCTGATTAAGTATAATGACAATAAAGACTTTTGACTTGACTTTTTAAGAGAAGTAAAATTATGAAAAGTAACTTAAATTAACAATGATAAAAAACAACATGAATAAACACCCGTTTTGCCTTTTCAACATTCAAGGTTTCTCTACTGCTGCTGGCATTTGCTGACTGATTGTGCACAGCTTTGTCTGTGTCATCATGGTCAGTTGAAGAGATAGAAAGGGTATCCGTGCACGTGCTGGGAGTTGAGGATCTTGTGGGTGTAAACTCTGAGAGAGTCAAAAGCAGAACAATTTTCATGTTTTCTGTCAAGGCTTTACTTTGAACAGTGCGACAAACTAAAGTTTAATAGTGTTCTTTGCTGCTGAATTTTGCAGGGCCCTCCATCACAAAGTAAAACAACAAAAACAATAGTAATCATAAGAATGCCCCACCAGTGTAATATTGTGTCACCACTTAACAATGTGTTATTGCTTCCTTAAGATGAACTGCTTTTTACATTGCTAATATATGCCTTATAATTAAGGCACTTCAAATGAGAGCATTTGCCAAATGAATAAAATAAGTGTTTCTCTGTCACAAACACATTTTGCTTTATCACAATGTTAACATTACAATGAAGCCTTAGAAAGTCTGAAGTGTTGCTTTATATTTACCTTCAAGTAAGTCAGGAAAAATGGTTTCTTCTGGAGACCTTACAATAAAACATAAATCTGGACTGGCTTGAATCAATTCTTGGAAGACATCCTCCTCCACATTGGTGTCAGTGTCATCAAAGACTTGAAGAGATGTAGTTCTTGGAAATCCAAATTTGTTTTTAACTGAAAAATACAATAATAATTTTAATTTATTTTCATATTTAAGTCAAACATTAAAGGCAAATAGCACATTTGAAACCTAAAGATAAGACCTGTAGACTTCTGATATCATCAATCATTAAAATGCCTCAATAGCTGCAATATGACTGTTTTAAATAAGCACGTCTAAACCTACCTTCAGAAAGAAAATCCTGGAATGTAAAATCGTCAAGCAATTTTACACATTTCTTCACACCTTTACACTGAACTTTAACCAGCATGACGAAAGCTGTTGGAAAAAATAAGTAACATTAGAAAGTCTCCTGCTGTTAAAATCTAAAGAAGCAGTTACAAGAATATCAGTCACTGTCATTAACTTTGACTAATAGCTTAGTAAATGTCATTATGTAATTACAAATATTACATTCAACTAAATCTAAAGCAACTTAATTCTCATGTTAATGAGGTGCAAACCTGCAGATTGAGCACGTGCGGCACACGACATGTGAGCGAACGTAAAAGGTTATAGGGCGTGTTCCACCTGCGCAGAGGTGATGTGCAGACCGTGCGCCGCGTTATATGATATCAAAGTATTTTGATGTCATACGCCGAACGGTCTGCGCAGTGGCACGTGAAGTCGCTCACCATAACTAATCAGGAAAAATAAAGTTAAACAAAACGCGTTTTCACAGCGGATTCTTGCTGGGTTAATGAGGCAGGTGTAATGAATCCCTGAAGCATTGTTGGTTTTATTCGAGAGCAGCACAACGACCGAGTCAATCCACTAAAAAACACACATTCAGCTGAACCAATCCCTTCAATGTACTAACATTACTGATATAGATTAGCTTAAAGTTATAGCACATACTATCAGTTATGTTTTCTTTGTACATAACAGTTAACTTAATCCAGTAATCTTACCCCGCAGATTTTGTCTCGTCTCTACGCCGTCTTCATGGCAGCGGGTCGTATTGCAGGCACCAATCACAAATACGTTTATCATACACTACTGATCAGTGGCCACGGCCAAATTACATTAACAATCGACCCGAAAATCGTCGCGTGTCCCCAGCTTTATCTGATATTTTCCCTGCAATGAGTATCAGTCACCGCGAAATGTTTCAACTCCACAGACCATCCAATGACCCGCGCTGTTCAAGTTTACATTTAAAACGAGAAATTTGTGCGTTTAATTAAACTGTTGCCGCTAATTTAAAGATTTTTGGTGGTGGAGGAAATACATGACCGTACTAAAAGTAGTCAATTTTGTTACCCTTACCTTAATTGGCCAGAGTTATCCCCCCCCCCCCCCACCCACACACACACACACACACACACACACACACACACACACACACACACACACACACAGCTTCCCTCGGTTCCTGTCGTGCTACCTGAAAGGAAATTATTTTAGTACTCGTAAAATGTATTTAAGCTTACAAATATTAGTTAAAAATGATTAGAAATGTAGAACAAATCAGAAAATTGATGGAATAAAATAATTATACCTGTTCGAACACTGCGGTCTCCACGTGCTTGTCCGCCATTAATCAAAAAGGAAGTAACGTGCGAAGACCGGAAATTTAATATACTCTCTACTAGTGTGATTTAAGATCAACTCACTGTAATTACACTAACTCTCACCATTGATTAACACTGCAAGTGTTGAAGTCGTTTAAATTAACACCAGAATCAACACTTTTTAACTCTGGTAAATTAACACTTGAAAAACAACTCCAAACAACACTGGATATTTTGCTGTGTGCGTGTCCGTGTTGAACTTGCTTTTTGTAGAAAATGCAGGGATATGATTTCCGCGATGCAGAAAACGCGGACAGAATCCATTCATAAAAAGGGAATTTACTGTGTAACTGGGATTGTCAGGATTAATGGTGCAAGCACGCGGTTTACTGCTGAACAATTCATTCAGAGACACAAAACATGCAGGATTCATATTTGAATAGTATTTTTTTCCGTTAACATATACTACTCCATATCGCGATTTAATTGTGTACCAACTTGCATTTGATGTATTCATCCAAACTTTGAAAAAATTCTTCCCCAAAACAATAAATTCCTTTTATTATGAATGAATTCCGCGATTCCGTCCGCGTTTTCTGCATTGCGGAAATCACAGGGCCCTTAGTGAACATTTTACTGTTTCATTTGTGTGAAACTACATCACACCACACACACACACACACACACAGAGAGAGAGAAAAAAGGGTCTTTAAGGCAACCCGTCAAATTAAAAGTTTGGTTATACTCTTTAACAGTATAATGTATGTCTAATTTCAGCAGTAAACCTCTGTTGTGCAGCACTTTGAATGTACAAAAATGTTTTTTTGTGAAAATTTACATTGGAATAAAATATAAATGTTTTATTTCTTCATTTAAAACAAACAATATACATTTCTACACAGGCACACTTCAGTTTTGGTTGAAATAATTCTTTAGCTTGTAAATGTACGATTTCGTTAAAATAAAAAAATAAAAAATATATATATATATATATACTTTAAAGTTTATAATTAGACAGCCCTGCTGTGAGTAAACAATTGTGCAGTGAAAATTACCCCAAAGTACCACCTAGTGTCCAACCTACTCTAATACTGTTATAACCCGTTTACATGTGAACAAGGAATTACAATATGAAGAAAGACATTAAAACATGTACAAGAAAAATCTATACATAAAAAAAATAGACACAACTATGGGACGCAGCCGTCGAGCATAAACATGAGTGAACATCAGAAGGAATGTTGTTTCAAGCACGGAAAGACGTGAGGACACACAATTTATCAACTTCAAGTTCGCCAACGTTAATCTACTAACTCCCCTGATTGCTTTGTTGGACAAAATGGCAGATTTGGGGTTATGATTGGTCAGATCGCCTGTCAATCAAACTGTTTGCAAGGGTCAATTAGGTCCTCATTCCTGTATTTTGCCTGGGGCCCTCAAATCTCTAAATCTGCCACTGGTGAAAGTATACATAGCCTATAAAATGCCTTTGCGTGTAAAGATGGCCATTTTAAGCATGATTGTTGGATTTAAATGAAATGGAAACACTTTACAATACCATTTGAAACATTAAAGGTTAATGAAAGTGTTGTTCATTGTTAATTTCAACATTTACATTTTAACATTTTAAAGTTGCCTCTAACATTAATTATAATTCACTATAAATTAACATGAATGATCATGGCATAAGTTTTTGCCATTTTTTTTAATTCAAATAAACAAAATTTAAGAAATAGAGTTAAAACAATCTTGCTGCTCAAACTGTGTATAGAACAATTTTTAATAATATTTTCTGCTTCTTTCGTATTTTGCATTCACTTTTACTTCTACTTTCAATACTTAAGTATGTTTTATATCAAAAAAATACTTTTCATACTTAAGTACAAAAAATATCACATACTTTAAAACTTTTACTCAAGTAATATTCTAAACAGTGACTTTAACTTTTACCAAAGTCATTTTCTGGTAAGATATCTGTACTTTTACTCAAGTATGGCTTTTGTCACAATCATGTCTGTAATCATGTCTGTGTTCATCTGCGTATTCTGTTCCCCAGTCCTGTCTTTGTCACATGTTCTTTGTTTTCATTTCGATCTGTCATCTGTCACATGTTCTTTTGTTATTGTCCTGTCAGTTTAGTCATGTGCTCTTTGTTTTGATTCCTCGTCATTATTAGTTCATTGCCACCACCTGTGTCTCGTCATTCAGTCATGTCTTTCACCTGTGTAACCCTCATTATCCTCTTGTTCTCTCTCTTTATAAATTCCCTCTGTGTCAGTCCTGTCCTGGTTCGTCGTTAAAGTTTCGTGTTTGTGTTTCAGTATCTGTAACCTGTCTTGTCGTAATAAATAAGTTTGATCTTCATCTGTCCTGCGTCCGCGTGCTTCCTCCACGCACCCAAGCGAGCCGTGACAGCTTTCAAGTACTTTATACACCACTGAGTGGGAGAGATGATTGGTTTGGGAGCCTTCGGTCGTGTCCACATAGGGATTAGAAAATCTGATGGCAAACAAGTATGTTGCATAAAGCAAACTTTTTGTCTAGTCCTGACATAAATCAGTGTTTAGTTTATTCAAAAAAAAAATTTTAAATGTAAAGAAATATTCACAACATTCTCAAATATCACAAATGTACAAAACTTTTTTTTTTCTTTCATTTTTTAGGTGGCCATCAAATTTGTTAAGAACCGCTGGCCTATGAGCCCCATTCAATTGGTGAGTTGAGAAGACTTCATTCTTCTTGGAAATCTCTATTAAGAATTGTTTTATTAAATTCTGTATGTTGATGTATGAGATACACTGTAAAAAATAAACCGTAAATTTTACGGTAAAAAAACTGGCAGCTGTGGTTGCCAGAACTTTACCGTCAAAAATACGGTAGCAACGTTATTGGTTTTACGGGATTGCACCCACTGTACTGTATATTTTACGGATTTAAATAGTTTTTTTTTACGGTTTATAACATCTAATTAACATATTTATGTTGCTATAAAAACAGTTTAAACCTGTCAGATTGAAGGGTTTACATTGTAATATTTACGGTCCGTTACCATCTTTTTTACAGCTCAGAACTGTCTTATTTAAAGGTTTACATTGTAATATTTACGGTTCATTACCATCTTTTTTACAGCTCAGAACTGTCTAATTTAGAAGTTTATGTTGTAATAGTTATGGTTAAAATCTGTAATTATTTCACAAAGCAGACAGGAAACTATTTAAACTACGGAAAAACATTAAGGGACAGTTTCACAAACAAGGCTTAAGACTAAAATGAAAGTTTGAGCTGTCTTAACTGAAAATAAATTGCCTTGACACATCTTAAAATGTTATTGTCATTTTTTTTTGTCTCAAGATGCTCACCTGTAATGTTTTTATCTAAGGCATTTTTATAAAAGCAACTTAAATATCCAAATTTTACTAAGGCATAGTCCTAGCTTAAGCTAAGCCTTGTCTGTGAAACCAAGCCTTAATATGTAAATGCTGTTGACTGTTTTTTTTATTATAAATAAATTGAATATAAGTGAATTCATTCAATTGAGAGTATTGCCCTCAATTTTGTGAAAGCATTATTTTATCACACTAGCTGGGAGCTTACATTGCTTAAGATTCAGATTCAGTTTATTTTACCTTGAAGAAACTATTAGGAGTACTTTTATACTAATTGATGAATATGCAAACCTAAATCAAATCAAAACCCATCAAAATCTATTAAAGACTTACACATCAGTGTGGTCCCAAGTATTTTTTTTTAATAAAGACTGTCAGGCATTTAAATCAACATAACTTTTTTTTCCTCTGTTCTTGTCATGTCTTCTTAACAGTCAAGACTACTCATTTAAAATTTAGATTCAGAATTTAAAACATTTCTGCTACTTAACTGCCACTTTAAACTGAGCTTGGGAAGATAAGTAAAGGTTAAGTTGAACATTTACAATAATAACTACTAAAGCAGAATGAGGCACAACACAAGTGCTTACATATACATTTCAATGTTAGTTTAAACTTGGAAACCTTTACAAAGTCTCTCGCCACTCATGATCAGAAAGGTCAGAGATTAAGGTCAAGACTCTTGGGTTCACTGGGAGTCGTTTTTTGTTCTTCTTTTCCTTTGTGCCCTTTTTGGGATTGATAGTGAAAAAACACCTTGAAAAGAAAAAGCAACATTGAAAACCTCTGTAAATTAAGCCACATATAAAGTGAACCTCCCCTCCTAGGTGTCTTTACATACCGTTGCAAAAATTCAAGCACTGATGCCAGCTCGGTAGGGTAGTGAATGTTGAAACAGTAATAACTGCCAAACATTAGGCAGACAGCAGCGATGAATGTAGTGATGTCATCATTCACAATCTTGCGGTCCACACTGAGCATGAATCGAACAGCAGCATAGCAGGAGGGTCCTGTGGATACATTTCAATGAAATTAATTTATGTACATGTAGCAAGGTAATTGTGTATTTACATATTATTATCATACAAATTGCATTTTTTTTTTTTTAGTATTGCCCTGCAAAACTTTCACATAGTAGATTTTTACATATTCTACAACACAGATTACTAACTCCATTTACTAAAATAACCTAGTTCAGATACCCCAAATGGTTAATACTTTAAGGTGCACTATGAGATCCTGCATGATTTCAGTGCGATTTCATTTTTGTCTGAAATCGTAGGCATCTCTCCTTGATCCGCTAGCTGCCTTCCCCCTGAGTACACTGTGAAAAATCCCAGTCTCGGGAGACAACACAGGGGGTCGTAAACGTCAAACAAACACTGCACACAGGCTGTGCACCAAAATATAACAAACCATGTTCCAGCCAATCACCAACAAAATGGTTGGTAACCCCTACGCCTCCTCCAACAATCTTGTCGGTGATTGGCTGAACGTGGTTTGTTATATTTTGGTGCAAATAACTTTTTAGAACTTTTTCAGTGTACTCAGGGGGAAGGCAGCTTCAAGGAGAGATGCCTACGATTTCAGACAAAAATGAAATCGTGCTGAAACCATGCAGGATCTAATAGTGCACCTTTAAGGACAATTATAAGGACATTCACAGCTATTACCTCTCTCAAATGTCCACATTATTTTAAGGCCAAATATGCAGAACATGTCAAAAAGCAAATAATGTGCTTGAATTTTGTGTGAATTTTCAGAAGTTTTGTCTCGGAATAAACAAGACTCTTGTGAACAATCACAAAACACAGAAATGTTCATAAGTATTAAGCAACTAGGGTATCTAAACTTTTGAACGGGATTATTTTTGGAAACGCAGTTATTGGTCTCTGTTAAAAACATCTATTATGTGGTGCAGTTTGATCTGTATATGAAGAAAACTTAAACTTACCACACACAATAATGCAAGGCGCCACAGGCAGGTTTTCCAACTCTACATCCTTTGCAAGGCTTGTCTCTTCTAGATAATGAAGAAGGAGCTCCTCGTTCTCATCAAAATAGGAGAGAAGTAGAAGAATCATGTCTTTTACATCCTCTGAGCAACCATTTGTCTGTCCTCTCAAAACTTGAAGTTTTGCGACAGTCTGTAAGACCCGCTTGTTCTTGGTTGCAGAAACATTTCTCATGAAGTTTAACAGCCTTTTTCCTTTTCTGTCAATGCTGTTCAGGAAGGTCTCTTTAAGTGGTATCCCTGTGAGATCTTTAAAGTGCACTTTCATTCCACTTTCCTGAAACAAAAATGGCCACTCCTCAGTGAGGGTTTTCATGTCTGTTCCTTTGTTGATATCTTGTCGTTGACTGTAGTATGTAGATTTCA
Source organism: Opsariichthys bidens (assembly GCA_037194245.1). Lineage (NCBI taxonomy): Eukaryota > Metazoa > Chordata > Actinopteri > Cypriniformes > Xenocyprididae > Opsariichthys > Opsariichthys bidens. The sequence goes on along the minus strand of CM074315.1, from coordinate 7,501,191 downwards.
TGAGAACCTTCACTTCCTCTTCATTCCAGTCAGTTGTTTGAGACAGACTCCTCATCTTCTCTTTTTTCAAACACTGACTCTCAGCAGTTTCACTGAGGGGCATAAATTTAACTTCCCAATTAGTGCAGCCATATGTATCTTGGATAGCAGCCCTTTTTTCAGGTGAGACTTCCTCAGTGTCACATTCCTCTGTATCATGAATGCGCTTTTTTATTTTTGGTGTGCTGGTCCTTCTTGCATTTTCAACCCTGGCTTGAAATTGTTTGACCAAGGAGTAATATCCAGGACCAATCACACTCTCTTCAATCACATCTTGTAAAGACTTTGGATATTTGGCAACCATCCTTTTAGCGACCTCCGTTAAATTCTTCCTACTTGGACAAGCACAAACTTTCATCATTGCCGCAACAACGATCCTCACCATTTCCCTACGTAACCGAGGACTTGGCCTTTTCTGTCTCTCAAGTGCCTGCACTCAAAAAAGCTGACCTCAAAGCTGTCCACCCAGTTCACACTAAGAGGGGAGGTGCTGGGAGAAGAGTATGAAGAACTCTCGGACAGAAAAGATCCTGGAGATGAACAGACTGCTTGTTTTTGGGTTTCAGAAATTTGCGCTGTAAAAAAAGTAATATGTCCGTACTTAGTTGGACCAGGAATAGTTCAACCAAAATGAAAACCATCATCATCATTTATTTCCCTATTGTTACTCCGAATCAGGTGTTCATTTAGAATGACAAGATAGTAAGCAAATTACAGCGAAACTGTTTTTTACAGTTGAACAGTTACTTTAACGGTCACAATGTTTTTGTTTTTTTTGCCTCACTGTTAAAATAAAAAGTAAATACATTGTATTAAATAGAACAAATAACAAAGGGTAATAAAGTAATTGCTACTTTTAACAACAAAAGTAATAAATATTTTTTAAATATTAATTAAATATGTATGACTATTAAAGGGATAGTTCACCCAAAAATAAAATTCTGTCATTATTTACTCACCCTCAGATTGTTCCAAACCTGTATACATTTCTTTGTTCTGCTAAACACAAAGAAAGATATTTGGAAGAATGTCAGTAACCAAACAGATCTCACCCCATTGACTCTCATAGTATTTTTTCAAGTCAAGTCAAGTCATCTTTATTTATATAGCGCTTTTTACAATGCAAATTGTGGCAAAGCAGCTTTACATTAATAAGAAAATGGTGTCATTGTGCAGCTTATTCTATATATTATTGATTCATTCCGTTGCAAATATCAATAGTTATTAGTCTAGTTAATTTAGGTATATCAGCACTGCAGAAAACAGTGACGTAATCGTCCGGCTCAGCTCAGTTTGTATACAACGGCGCCAATGCAGGCATATCAAAAACACTGGCTTGCTTAAGTTGGGGACGCTTGCTTGATATTCAGCAAAGGCAACAGCGGCAAGGAACCAAAACTCCAACAAATGGAGAAAAAAACCTCGGGAGAAACCAGGCTTAGTCGGGGGGCCAGTTCTCCTCTGGCCAACAGTGAACACTTGTCTGATACTCAGGCAGAGTTACGGGTCATTAAACCGATTTGGAATCGCAACAGTCAAAATATTTAATCTAGTTCCATCTAGTTTAAGATCTTTTTGATCACGCCGGTATGGGACGGTTTGTTGGGATATGTGCCACTGGCTGATGAGTCGGTAAGGTCTTAACAAAGGATGAGCTAGTTAACACAGTCTCCGCCGACACCACAGGGCCACATTGCTGCCGCACACAGGCACAGGTTCCCCATCCGACCCGGACACAGCCCAGATCCAGCCAATCACGTTAATTGGTAAACCTCGGGATAAGCAGAGAGACAAAAAATTAGCGTAGACGCCATTCTTCTTCTGATGTACCGAATACATCTGGTGTTATAGGAAGTGTTCCCGGTTCCGGCTGACCTGATCTATGCAGCCTAACAATCCTTTAACAGATATGAAGACAAAAGTTTATAGTGCGTCATGTGTATGCCAGGTTAAATAGATGCGTTTTTAGTCTAGATTTAAACTGACAGAGTGTGTCTGCTTCCCGAACAATGCTAGGAAGATTGTTCCAGAGTTTAGGTGCCAAATAGGAAAAGGATCTACCGCCTGCGGTTGATTTTGATATTCTAGGTATTAACAACTGGCCAGAATTCTGAGATCGTAATAGACGCGAAGGACTATAATGCATTAAGAGCTCACTCAGGTACTGGGGAGCTAAGCCATTTAGTGCTGTGTAAGTAATTAGCAAGATTTTAAAATCTATACGATGTTTAATAGGGAGCCAGTGCAGTTTTGACAGAACCGGGCTAATATGTTCATATTTCCTGGTTCTAGTAAGGACTCTAGCAGCTGCGTTTTGGACCAGCTGTAATTTGTTTATCACGCGAGCAGGGCAACCCCCCAATAGAGCGTTACAGTAATCTAGTCTCGAGGTCATAAACGCATGAACTAGCTGTTCCGCATTTGTCATTGAGAGCATATGTCGCAATTTAGATATATTTTTAAGATGGAAGAATGCGGTTTTACATATGCTAGAAATGTGGCTTTCAAATGAAAGATTGGTATCAAAGAGCACACCCAGGTTCCTAACTGACGAAGACGACTTAACAGAGCAGCCATCAAGTGTTAGACAGTATTCTAGGTTTTTATGTGAAGTTTTTGATCCAATAATTAGAATCTCTGTTTTTTCTGAATTTAGTAGTAGGAAATTACTAGTCATCCAATTTTTTATATCAGCTACGCATTCTGTTAATTTTGAGAATTGGTAGGTTTCGTCAGGGCGCGAGGAAATATAGAGCTGAGTATCATCAGCGTAACAGTGAAAGCTAATGCCATGCTTCCTAATGACATCTCCCAAGGGTAGCATGTACAGAGTGAAAAGCAACGGTCCTAGAACTGAGCCTTGTGGTACTCCATATTTAACTTGTGATCGAAATGACATCTCTTCGTTTACTACTACAAACTGATAACGGTCAGATAAGTATGATTTGAACCATGCCAATGCAATTCCACTAATTCCAGCATAATTTTCTAGTCTATTCAAAAGAATATTGTGGTCGATTGTGTCAAAAGCAGCACTGAGGTCTAGTAACACTAATAGAGAGATACAACCATGATCTAATGATAAGAGCAAATCATTTGTAACTCTAATGAGAGCAGTCTCAGTACTATGGTACAGTCTAAATCCTGACTGGAAATCCTCACAGATACCATTTCTTTCCAAGTAGGAACTAAGCTGAGATGATACTGCCTTTTCTAGTATTTTTGACAGAAAAGGCAGATTGGAAATCGGTCTGTAATTGACTAATTCACCAGGATCAAGTTGTGGTTTTTTAATAAGAGGTTTGATAATAGCCTGCTTAAAATTTTTTGGTACGTAACCTAGTGATAAAGATGAATTAATGATCTTAAGAAGAGGATCTATGACCTCTGGAAGCATCTCTTTCAATAGCTTAGTCGGTATAGGGTCTAACATACATGTTGTAGATTTTGATGATTTAACAAGTTTAGACAATTCTTCCTTTCCTATAGCAGCGAATGAATGGAATTTTTCCTCAGGGATACAACAACCCACTGTCTGATGTGATACTGTAGTAGACAGTTGCATGGCTATAATTTTCTCTCTAATGTTGTCAATCTTGCAAGTAAAGAAGTTCATAAAGTCATTACTGCTGTGCTGTTTGGAAACATCAGAAGTTGAGGCTGTATTTCTTGTTAATTTAGCCACTGTATTAAATAAATACTTAGGGTTGTGTTTATTTTCTTCTAAAAGATTTGAAAAATAAGCAGATCTAGCGGTTTTTACAGCCTTTCTGTACTCCATCATTTTCTCTCTCCATGAAATCCGAAAAACTTCTAGTTTTGAATTCTTCCAGCTGCGCTCCAGTTTTCTGGCTGCTCTCTTAAGGGCCCGAGTGTGCTCGTTATACCATGGCGTTGGACTAATATCCTTAATCTTTTTTAAGCGCAAAGGAGCGACAGAGTCTAGAGTGTTCGAAAAGAGAGCGTCAATAGTTTCTGTTTCAACATCGAGTTCTTCTAAGCTGTCTGGTTTGCTAAGTTGATGAAACTGATCAGGAAGATTATTTATAAAGCAATTTTTAGTGGTAGAAGTGATGGTTCTAACATATTTATGGCAGACAGGCGGTTTTCCAGCCTTGGATAAATGTAGCACGCATGAGACTAAATAATGATCTGAGACGTCATCGCTCTGCTGCAGAATTTCAACGGCATCAATATCGATTCCATGTGACAATATTAGATCTAGAGTATGATTACGACAATGAGTTGGTCCTGACACGTGTTGTCTAACTCCAATAGAGCTTAGAATATCTGTTAATGCCAATCCCAAAGCGTCTTTTTCATTATCTACATGTATATTAAAATCACCAACAATAAGGACTTTATCCACAGCCAGTACTAACTCCGATAGAAAATCAGCAAATTCTTTGATAAAATCTGTATGGTGCCCTGGTGGCCTGTATACAGTAGCCAACACAAATTTCAAATGAGAGTTGTCACTAACATTATATAAACTTACATAGAGCACCATCACTTCAAAAGAGATATATTTGAAAGACTTTTGAGTAATACTGAAGATATTACTATAGATTACAGCAACACCTCCCCCTTTACCTTTCTGACGAGGTTCGTGTCGATAATAGTAACCTTGAGGGCTAGACTCATTTAAAGTAATGTAATCGTCTGATTTTAGCCAGGTTTCTGTCAAACACAGCACATCTAAGTTATTTTCTGTGATAATATCATTTACAATAAGTGCTTTTGAAGAAAGGGATCGAATATTCAGCAACCCAAGCTTTATCATTTTGTTATCTTTATAATCTCTGTTTACTACTTGTTGAACATCAATTAAATTATAACCCGTAAATGGGTTTGGAAGTTTTCTGTATTTTTTAGTTCGGGGTACAGACACAGTCTCTATCTGATGATATCTAGGTGAAAGAGTCTCTATGTGTTGGGATTTATCTGAATTCTGTGACGTGAGACAGCTAGCAGACGGTCGGTTTAGCCAGTCTGTCTGCTTCCTGACCTGGGCCCCAGTTAGTCAAGGTTGAGCTCTAAGACTATGTGCCATATTACTAGAGAGAAGAGCGGCACCACCCCAGGAGGGATGAATACCATCTCTTTTCAACAGGTCAGGTCTGCCCCAAAAACTTTTCCAATTGTCTATGAAACCTATATTATTCTGTGGACACCACTTAGACAGCCAGCCATTGAGTGATGATAGTCTGCTAATTATCTCATCACTCCTACGAGCAGGAAGGGGTCCAGAAAAAATTACAGTGTCTGACATCATACGTGCGATTTCACACACCTTTTTAATGTTAATTTTGGTGATCTCCGACTGGCGAAGTCGGACATCATTAGCGCCAACGTGAATAACAATCTTAGAGTATTTACGATTAGCATTAGCCAGCACTTTTAAATTTGCTTTGATGTCAGGCGCTCTGGCTCCTGGCAAACATGTGACTATGGTGGCTGGTGTCTCTATTTTCACGTTCCGTGTAATAGAATCGCCAATAACTAGGGCACTTTCAACAGGATTCTCAGTGGGTGCGTCACTGAGTGGGGAGAACCTGTTTGATGTTCTAATCGGAACGGAAGAGTGGTGTTTTTTAACACGACTAGGCCGCCTCACGGTCACCCAGTTGCCCTGCTGCACGGGCTCTACAGCCGGAACCGAACAATGTACGGAGTTCACTAGGCTAGTCGCATCCAAAACAGTATCTGAAGCCCCTGCATTCTTACTATCCTCAATTAAAGTTTGGATGCGTGTCTCTAATTCTAAGATTTTCTCTGTCAGCCTGACTATTTCCCTACATTTATGACATGTGAATCCTTCATCGCTGACAGAAAAAGCTAAACTATGCATGTGACAGGCAGTGCAAGTAACAATGAAAGGAGAAGATGACATAGCTTACCGTGTTTGTAGACCGACTTACCAGATGTTTGATGAATTTGAAGAAAACGAGAGCGCGACAGAAATGACGGTGGGCACGGATAACACAAACTAGCGTAATGCTAACACGTTGTGATGGTGATTTAGATTAAAAGATTAAAAACTAGCGATGTCAAATTAATGTGATAGGCAATATAAGACAATATCAGATATATAGTGAAGATAAAGTAGACAGCAAACAATAACAATAAATAGATTCAAATAAAGCTATGGAGCAACAGACTCAAACAATTCAGCGGCGAGAATTCAGCAGCGAGAATCCTCTTGTGTCTGTTTAGTTACTGACATTCTTCCAAATATCTTCCTTTGTGTTTAGCAGAACAAAGAAATGTATACAGGTTTGGAACAGTCTGAGGGTGAGTATGTTGTGGAAATTCAATGAAATACTTAGAGTCAGTAATATCAGAGAAGGTAGATGTATTTTTACTTGCTGCAAGTCTCGTCTCACACATACAGCAGAGCATGCATGAGAGGAGTGAGGAGCTAGTCTCTCTCACTCTCTATTTATACTTAACATCTTAATGCTTCGCACACACTTTACGTTCACACCTTTGTCAAAACAGCATTTGCTTAGCACGGCTTGTGGTTTCTGTTAACTGCCCTTTGTTAGTGAGAAGTCCATCTTGTCACCCTAATTTCTTAGAACTAAGCTCCTCTACGGCCCTTTCAGCAGACAGCCACATCCTGTTGTTCTGCCTTGAGCAGTTACAGAGAAAATGTCATGAGAGGCACTATAATATGAACACTTATAACTTCTTAATGCCTTATGCCCATAAGCTTATTGAATAACAAACAAAAGATAAAAATTTCCATTACAAGTAAAGGATGACAATTTTCATTTCTGGGTGAACAATCCCTTTAATGGTCAGACATATTTATTACTTTTGTTATTAAAAGTAGCAATTACTTTATTACTTTTTCTTATTTGTTCTATTTAACAATATTTTATGTTTGGAACCATCTGAGAGTGAGTAAATGACAGAATTTTAATTTTTTGAACAAACGGAAAACAAATACATGGACTTACTGGTCTCCTTTATGTGGCGGGGCAGTGCGGTTTAAATCACGTGACCAAACTGTCACCAGAGATTAGTCCAACTACGCCACCCTGGGAAATAATCCCAGGGAAAAATACTCAATCATTAATTGCAGTAAGGCACACAGGTTTGATTTCCTCAATATTAGGCAAGAGACGTGAGCGAAGTACAGAAAAATATAAATATTTATTAAATACAATAATATTTTAAAATACAAAGCACTAAACAACCCACTTCAGTGAAAACAAGATCACAAAAAAGGGAAAAAAAGAAATAAATCAACCAGTCTTGTTCACAACAGTTATGCATATGAAGCCATATATGTATGTAAATACAAAAGGAATGTATAAAGTACCAGCAGGGCTGAGGATTCCAACCGCAAGGATTAATGTAGAAATTGATTTTAGAAGGCACTTCCTCTCGCGCACACACACACGTGCACTCGGATCACACCATCAAGCAGTCAAAGGTGACACCGCAGAGGACCACCACCAAAAGGAGGAAGGGGAATCTACCCATGGAACCTCAGCTCCTGTAATAAATCCATAAGAATTCACAAACCATACAAAAGAACAATGTACTTAATATCACACAATATGAGTAGCCCCTGATGTTCTTATAACCTGAACTCAATAAATAAACAAGTTCAGGTGCTTTCAAACCTGGACCAGGTGGCACAAAACTGAGTAATTGAATTATACAGAAAAGATGATAAACAAATCAAAACCGTTTCAATAATAATTAAAGCAAAAGAAAGACAGAATAATAGAAATATTTTTCCACTCCCAATAATAAAGTTAACGATCACTCACCATCAGGATGTCACGCCAGAGAGAACAGTTTAAACCAGTACGGGTTTACCATCATCCTTGTGATCAATAGCACGATATGATGCAGGAAATCATGCCTATTTAATATGCAACAAACTTCAAGACTCAATCATGCACGCTCAACGCAACAAGTTCTTAACAAGACATACCTAGGGAGGCAAACAGTCATAGACGCGCTCCCCTGACCCCGGCCGGCCCCCCGGCCCGTCCGAGCTTTTCGGCCGGCCGGGAGCCCCCCGAAATCAGAGACCTAAAAGTGGAGTTCAGCCTTCGTCCACAGTGAGGTGATATACCGCCCAATTGCCCATATATTGTATGGGATTCTCGGCCATTCATATTACCCAGACGGGGACCCTTTTCGATTCCTCCCCATGTCCCACGAATGTGTCCATTTGACCATTAAAGTCGGGAAGGGACCCATCCCATGAAACCATAATGTGTCCAATTGGCCATTAAAACCGGCAAATGACCACTGCCACAAACCCCTAACGTGTCCATTTGCCCATTAAAGTAGGGAAGTGACCTGTCCCACGAACCCCTAATGTGTCCAATTGCCCAATAAAGTAAGGAAGTGACCAGTCCCATGAAACCATAATGTGTCCAATTGCCCAATAAAGTAGGGAAGTGACCAGTCCCACGAACCCCTAATGTGTCCAATTGCCCAATAAAGTCGCTAGTGACCCATCCCACGAACCCACAATGTGTCGATTTGACCATTAAAGTAAGGAAGTGACCAGTCCCACGAACCCCTAATGTGTCCAATTGCCCCTAAAACCGGCAAATGACCCCTGCCACGAACCCCTAACATGTCCATTTGCCCATTAAAGTTGGGAAGTGACCTGTCCCAAGAAACCATAATGTGTCCAATTGCCCCTAAAACCGGCAAATGACCCCTGCCACGAACCCCTAACGTGTCCATTTGCCCATTAAAGTTGGCAAATGACCGGGAACCCCCGCTGACCGCTCCCAGGCCACGCCCCCCCCCGTCCCACGAACCCCTATTTTGTCCAATTGCCCATAAAAGTTGGCAAATGAGCCAGGGTGCCACGCCCATGGCCCCAAGCCATGCCCCAATCCCACGTACCCCTATTTTGTCCAATTACCAATAAAAGTTGGCAAATGAGCCAGGGTGCCACGCCCACGGCCCAAGCCACGCCCCCATCCCACGAACCCCTATTTTGTCCAATTACCCATAAAAGTTGGCAAATGAGCCAGGGTGCCACGCCCACGGCCCCAAGCCACGCCTCTATCCCACGGACCCCTATTTTGTCCAAATACCCACAAAATTTTTCAGACGACTCCCAGCCACGTGTCCGATGCCACGGCCCCCTCCCGTCGTTCACCGTGGTGACTGTTCACTAACTCATTATAACTTGAATTTGAAGTACATGAATTTGAAGGTTAGGTCCTGTCGTCATAAAAACTATTTTACTGCGCTCAGCAGACCCCCCTGAGTGCGTAGCACCAAGTTTCGTCCCAAAATTCCACCGTTCACGAACCCATAAAACGGTACAATGGGATTAACCTGACGTGGGATCGCCGTATCTCAGCTCTGGAAGGGTCTAGCGCCACCAGACTTGCAGTCCTGTCTAAGTCTGGTCGCCCTGGAATGGAATCCTGAGTTTCGAGAAGATCGGAGAAACTTATTTTTCAGACCCAAAAAAACTAAAAGGTGTATGTACCCTTACTGTTTTTTTAGGTCCGAAAAAAAAAGTTCCTCCGATCTTCTCGAAACTCTGGATTGCGGCACAGGACGCAGAGACATAGACAGGAGCGTCAGTTTGGTGCCGCTAGACCCTTCCAGAACCGAGATACGGCGATCCCACGTCAGGTTAATCCCATTGTACCGTTTTATGGGATCTTTGATGGGAACTGGGTCTGTTCGCACTTACCTCTTCCCGTTTGGACCAGAAATGCCCTAACGACTTGAAAGTTACATAAACGCATGCGACAGAGTGCCCTTAGTACCGCTTGGGTGTTTTAATCCCGAAAAATTGATGTCCACGAACCCCTAGGTATTCTGCTCTTTTTTTTTTTTATTGGGAACTGGGATCATTTGCGCTTACCTCTTCCTGTTCGGCCATTTCTCGCCCAAACGACTCGAAAGCTACGTAATGTCTAAGTCTGTCTAAGTCTGGTCGCCCTGTGTCGTAATCCAGAGTTTCGAGAAGATCGGAGAAACTTTTTTTTCGGACCCCAAAAAAACTGTACACCTTATAGTTATTTTGGGTCTGAAAAAAAAGTTTCTCCGATCTTCTCGAAACTATGGATTACGGCACATCGGACCAAAATATTTGTTTTCTTTAAAATGTTGTATTTTGAGATGACACTCAATGATAATTCATGACACTAAACAATATTCTCCTCTGAATTACATACTGTTCATTTCTATATACAATAACACTACCATTTGAATTTTTTATTCAACTTTTTTTTTTAATTCAATGTAGTATGTTTAATATAAAAATAAGAACAATAGCGCTATTGTTGCCATGGCGAAGGTTTATAGACAGGGGAAAAAAATAAAGGAATTTCTCTTATCAAATAACTGAAAACATTGTCTCTTTATTTAAATATCTAATAATACAAATATTGCAAATAAACACATTTTAATTCATTTCTTTGATTCAAGATGTATGTGTGAGTTCAATTCAAACACATAGATGCTGTGTGGTTCAAAAGAATTCTATTCATAACAAAATGTAATATATTGAATGAGCACTAGATGGCACCATATACCTATTTTTACAGGGTTGATATGACAAAAACTCTAAAAAAGAGAATGTCTCATATTTGGTAAAATTAAATTAAGATTGTATGTTTGCTAATGTTTTCTCAAATGGTTCTGCCTTGGCAAAGGTTTAAATTAAGAACAAACAGGGAATTTGGAATTTGTCAATTATTCATGAATAATTGAAATATACACCGAATATCTATATTATATCACATATCATAAATAAACACTTTTTTTTAGATGTATGTGTGAATTAAAAAGAAGCAGAAAAGTACTCTTAAAATAAATTAAATGATGATCAAATGTGATATATTATAATGACCACAAGAAGGCAGCATATGCCTATTTTTGAGATGACACTGAATGATAATTCATGACACTAAATAATATTCTCCTCTGAATTATACACTGTTTATTTCTATATACAATATTACTACCATTGAATGAGAAATTTAAACGTGTTTTTTTTATCATTGTAGTATGTGTAACTTAAAAATAAGAAGAACTCTATTCATAACAAATTGTCATATATTATAATGACCACAAGAGGGCAGCATATACCTATTTTTGAGATGACACTCAATGATAATTCATGACACTAAATAATATTCTCCTCTGAATTATACACTGTTTATTTCTATATACAATATTACTACCATTGAATGAGAAATTTAAACATGTTTTTTTTATCATTGTAGTATGTGTAACTTAAAAATAAGAAGAATTCTATTCATAACAAAATGTCATATATTATAATAACCACAAGAGGGCAGCATATACCTATTTTTGAGATGACACTCAATGATAATTCATGACACTAAATAATATTCTCCTCTGAATTATACACTGTTTATTTCTATATACAATATTACTAACATTGAATGAGAAATTTAAACGTGTTTTTTTTAATCAATGTAGTATGTGTAACTTAAAAATAAGAAGAACTCTATTCACAACAAATTGTCATATATTATAATGACCACAAGAGGGCAGCATATACCTATTTTTGAGATGACACTCAATGATAATTCATGACACTAAATAATATTCTCCTCTGAATTATACACTGTTTATTTCTATATACAATATTACTAACATTGAATGAGAAATTTGAACGTGTTTTTTTTTAATCAATGTAGTATGTGTAACTTAAAAATAAGAAGAACTCTATTCATAACAAATTGTCATATATTATAATGACCACAAGAGGACAGCATATACCTATTTTTGAGATGACACTCAATGATAATTCATGACACTAAATAATATTCTCCTCTGAATTATACACTGTTTATTTCTATATACAATATTACTACCATTGAATGAGAAATTTAAACGTGTTTTTTTTAATCATTGTAGTATGTGTAACTTAAAAATAAGAAGAATTCTATTAATAACAAAATATAATTTATTGAATGAGCACTAGAGGGCAGAATATACCTATTTTTGAGATGACACTCATTGATAATTCATGACACTAAATAATATTCTCCTCTGAATTATGCACTGTTTATTTCTATATACAATATTACTAACATTGATTAAAAAAAAAACACGTTTAAATTTCTCATTCAATGTAGAATGTGTAACTTAAAAATAAGAAGAACTGTATTCATAACAAAATGTCATATATTATAATGACCACAAGAGGGCAGCACATACCTATTTTTGAGATGACACTCAATGATAATTCATGACACTAAATAATGTTCTCCTCTGAATTATACACTGTTTATTTCTATATACAATATTACTAACATTGAATGTGAAATTTAAACGTGTTTTTTTTAATCAATGTAGTATGTGTAACTTAAAAATAAGAAGAACTCTATTAATAACAAAATATAATTTATTGAATGAGCACTAGAGGGCAGAATATACCTATTTTTGAGATGACACTCATTGATAATTCATGACACTAAATATTCTCCTCTGAATTATGCACTGTTTATTTCTATATACAATATTACTAACATTTAATGAGAAATTTAAACATGTTTTTTTTAATCAATGTAGTATGTGTAACTTAAAAATAAGAAGAACTGTATTCATAACAAATTGTCATATATTATAATGACCACAAGAGGACAGCATATACCTATTTTTGAGATGACACTCAATGATAATTCATGACACTAAATAATATTCTCCTCTGAATTATACACTGTTTATTTCTATATACAATATTACTACCATTGAATGAGAAATTTAAACGTGTTTTTTTATCATTGTAGTATGTGTAACTTAAAAATAAGAAGAACTCTATTCATAACAAATTGTCATATATTATAATGACCACAAGAGGACAGCATATACCTATTTTTGAGATGACACTCAATGATAATTCATGACACTAAATAATATTCTCCTCTGAATTATACACTGTTTATTTCTATATACAATATTACTAACATTGAATGAGAAATTTAAACGTGTTTTTTTTAATCAATGTAGTATGTGTAACTTAAAAATAAGAAGAACTCTATTCATAACAAAATGTCATATATTATAATGACCACAAGAGGGCAGCATATACCTATTTTTGAGATGACACTCAATGATAATTCATGACACTAAATAATATTCTCCTCTGAATTATACACTGTTTATTTCTATATACAATATTACTAACATTGAATGAGAAATTTAAACATGTTTTTTTTTTAATCAATGTAGTATGTGTAACTTAAAAATAAGAAGAACTGTATTTATAACAAAATGTCATATATTATAATAACCACAAGAGGGCAGCACATACCTATTTTTGAGATGACACTCAATGATAATTCATGACACTAAATAATATTCTCCTCTGAATTATACACTGTTTATTTCTATATACAATATTACTAACATTGAATGAGACATTTAAACGTGTTTTTTTTTTAATCAATGTAGTATGTGTAACTTAAAAATAAGAAGAACTCTATTCATAACAAAATGTCATATATTATAATGACCACAAGAGGGCAGCAAATACCTAATTTTTGAGATGACACTCAATGATAATTCATGACACTAAATAATATTCACCTCTAAATTATACACTGTTTATTTCTTTATACAATATTACTACCATTGAATGAGAAATTCAAACGTGGTTATTTTTAATCAATGTAGAATGTGTAACTTAAAAATAAGAAGAACTCTATTAATAACAAAATGTAATATATTGAATGAGCACTAGAGGGCAGAATATACCTGTTTTTGAGATGACACTCATTGATAATTTATGACACTAAATAATATTCTCCTCTGAATTATACACTGTTTATTTCTATGTACATTATTACTAACATTGAATGAGAAATTTGAACGTGTTTTTTTTTAATCAATGTAGTATGTGTAACTTAAAAATAAGAAGAACTCTATTCATAACAAATTGTCATATATTATAATGACCACAAGAGGACAGCATATACCTATTTTTGAGATGACACTCAATGATAATTCATGACACTAAATAATATTCTCCTCTGAATTATACACTGTTTATTTCTATATACAATATTACTACCATTGAATGAGAAATTTAAACGTGTTTTTTTTAATCATTGTAGTATGTGTAACTTAAAAATAAGAAGAATTCTATTCACAATAAAATGTCATATATTACAATGACCACAAGAGGGCAGCATATACCTATTTTTGAGATGACACTCAATGATAATTCATGACACTAAATAATGTTCTCCTCTGAATTATACACTGTTTATTTCTATATACAATATTACTAACATTGAATGTGAAATTTAAACGTGTTTTTTTTAATCAATGTAGTATGTGTAACTTAAAAATAAGAAGAACTCTATTAATAACAAAATATAATTTATTGAATGAGCACTAGAGGGCAGAATATACCTATTTTTGAGATGACACTCATTGATAATTCACGACACTAAATATTCTCCTCTGAATTATGCACTGTTTATTTCTATATACAATATTACTAACATTGAATGAGAAATTTAAACATGGTTTTTTTTAATCAATGTAGTATGTGTAACTTAAAAATAAGAAGAACTGTATTCATAACAAAATGTCATATATTATAATGACCACAAGAGGGCAGCACATACCTATTTTTGAGATGACACTCAATGATAATTCATGACACTAAATAATATTCTCCTCTGAATTATACACTGTTTATTTCTATATACAATATTACTAACATTGATTAAAAAAAAAACACGTTTAAATTTCTCATTCAATGTAGAATGTGTAACTTAAAAATAAGAAGAACTGTATTCATAACAAAATGTCATATATTATAATGACCACAAGAGGGCAGCACATACCTATTTTTGAGATGACACTCAATGATAATTCATGACACTAAATAATATTCTCCTCTGAATTATACACTGTTTATTTCTATATACATTATTACTAACATTGAATGAGAAATTTGAACGTGTTTTTTTTAATCAATGTAGAATGTGTAACTTAAAAATAAGAAGAATTATATTCATAACAAAATGTCATATATTATAATGACCACAAGAGGGCAGCATATACCTATTTTTGAGATGACACTCAATGATAATTCATGACACTAAATAATATTCTCCTCTGAATTATACACTGTTTATTTCTATATACAATATTACCAACATTGAATGAGAAATTTAAACGTGTTTTTTTTTTAATCAATGTAGAATGTGTAACTTAAAAAAAAGAAGAACTCTATTAATAACAAAATGTAATATATTGAATGAGCACTAGAGGGCAGAATATACCTATTTTTGAGATGACACTCATTGATAATTCATGACACTAAATAATATTCTCCTCTGAATTATACACTGTTTATTTCTATATACAATATTACTAACATTGAATGAGAAATTTAAACGTGTTTTTTTTTAATCAATGTAGTATGTGTAACTTAACTATAAAAAGAAGAACTCTGTTCATAACAAAATGTCATATATTATAATGACCACAAGAGGGCAGCATATACCTATTTTTACAGGGTTGATATGACAAAAACTCTAAAAAAGAGAATGTCTCATATTTGGTAAACTCATTATTTGACAAATTAAATTAAGATTGTATGTTTGCTAATGTTTTCTCAAATGGTTTTACCTTGGCAAAGGTTTAAATTAAGAACAAACAGGGAATTTGGATATTGTCAATTATTCATGAATAATTGAAATATGCACACCGAATATCTATATTATATCACATATCATAAATAAACACTTTTTTTTAGATGTATGTGTTAATTAAAAAGTGGCAGAAAAGAACTCTTAAAATAAATTAAATGATGATCAAATGTGATATATTATAACGACCACAAGAGGGCAGCATATACCTATTTTTGAGATGACACTCAATGATAATTCATGACACTAAATAATATTCTCCTCTGAATTATACACTGTTTATTTCTATATACAATATTACTACCATTGAATGAGAAATTTAAACGTGTTTTTTTTTAATCAATGTAGTATGTGTAACTTAAAAATAAGAAGAACTCTATTCATAACAAATTGTCATATATTATAATGACCACAAGAGGACAGCATATACCTATTTTTGAGATGACACTCAATGATAATTCATGACACTAAATAATATTCTCCTCTGATTTATACACTGTTTATTTCTATATACAATATTACTACCATTGAATGAGAAATTTAAACGTGTTTTTTTTTATCATTGTAGTATGTGTAACTTAAAAATAAGAAGAATTCTATTCATAACAAAATGTCATATATTATAATGACCACAAGAGGGCAGCATATACCTATTTTTGAGATGACACTCAATGATAATTCATGACACTAAATAATATTCTCCTCTGAATTATACACTGTTTATTTCTATATACAATATTACTAACATTGAATGAGAAATTTAAACGTGTTTTTTTTAATCAATGTAGTATGTGTAACTTAAAAATAAGAAGAACTCTATTCATAACAAAATGTCATATATTATAATGACCACAAGAGGGCAGCATATACCTATTTTTGAGATGACACTCAATGATAATTCATGACACTAAATAATATTCTCCTCTGAATTATACACTGTTTATTTCTATATACAATATTACTAACATTGAATGAGAAATTTAAACATGTTTTTTTTTTAATCAATGTAGTATGTGTAACTTAAAAATAAGAAGAACTGTATTTATAACAAAATGTCATATATTATAATGACCACAAGAGGGCAGCACATACCTATTTTTGAGATGACACTCAATGATAATTCATGACACTAAATAATATTCTCCTCTGAATTATACACTGTTTATTTCTATATACAATATTACTAACATTGAATGAGAAATTTAAACGTGTTTTTTTTTTAATCAATGTAGTATGTGTAACTTAAAAATAAGAAGAACTCTATTCATAACAAAATGTCATATATTATAATGACCACAAGAGGGCAGCATATACCTAATTTTTGAGATGACACTCAATGATAATTCATGACACTAAATAATATTCACCTCTAAATTATACACTGTTTATTTCTTTATACAATATTACTACCATTGAATGAGAAATTCAAACGTGGTTATTTTTAATCAATGTAGAATGTGTAACTTAAAAATAAGAAGAACTCTATTAATAACAAAATGTAATATATTGAATGAGCACTAGAGGGCAGAATATACCTATTTTTGAGATGACACTCATTGATAATTTATGACACTAAATAATATTCTCCTCTGAATTATACACTGTTTATTTCTATGTACATTATTACTAACATTGAATGAGAAATTTGAACGTGTTTTTTTTTAATCAATGTAGTATGTGTAACTTAAAAATAAGAAGAACTCTATTCATAACAAATTGTCATATATTATAATGACCACAAGAGGACAGCATATACCTATTTTTGAGATGACACTCAATGATAATTCATGACACTAAATAATATTCTCCTCTGAATTATACACTGTTTATTTCTATATACAATATTACTACCATTGAATGAGAAATTTAAACGTGTTTTTTTTAATCATTGTAGTATGTGTAACTTAAAAATAAGAAGAATTCTATTCACAATAAAATGTCATATATTACAATGACCACAAGAGGGCAGCATATACCTATTTTTGAGATGACACTCAATGATAATTCATGACACTAAATAATGTTCTCCTCTGAATTATACACTGTTTATTTGTATATACAATATTACTAACATTGAATGTGAAATTTAAACGTGTTTTTTTTAATCATTGTAGTATGTGTAACTTAAAAATAAGAAGAATTCTATTCACAATAAAATGTCATATATTACAATGACCACAAGAGGGCAGCATATACCTATTTTTGAGATGACACTCAATGATAATTCATGACACTAAATAATGTTCTCCTCTGAATTATACACTGTTTATTTCTATATACAATATTACTAACATTGAATGTGAAATTTAAACGTGTTTTTTTAATCAATGTAGTATGTGTAACTTAAAAATAAGAAGAACTCTATTAATAACAAAATATAATTTATTGAATGAGCACTAGAGGGCAGAATATACCTATTTTTGAGATGACACTCATTGATAATTCATGACACTAAATATTCTCCTCTGAATTATGCACTGTTTATTTCTATATACAATATTACTAACATTGAATGAGAAATTTAAACATGGTTTTTTTTAATCAATGTAGTATGTGTAACTTAAAAATAAGAAGAACTGTATTCATTACAAATTGTCATATATTATAATGACCACAAGAGGACAGCATATACCTATTTTTGAGATGACACTCAATGATAATTCATGACACTAAATAATATTCTCCTCTGAATTATACACTGTTTATTTCTATATACAATATTACTAACATTGAATGAGAAATTTAAACGTGTTTTTTTTAATCATTGTAGTATGAGTAACTTAAAAATAAGAAGAATTCTATTCACAACAAAATGTCATATATTATAATGACCACAAGAGGGCAGCATATACCTATTTTTGAGATGACACTCAATGATAATTCATGACACTAAATAATATTCTCCTCTGAATTATACACTGTTTATTTCTATATACAATATTACTAACATTGAATGAGAAATTTAAACGTGTTTTTTTTTAATCAATGTAGTATGTGTAACTTAAAAATAAGAAGAACTCTATTAATAACAAAATATAATTTATTGAATGAGCACTAGAGGGCAGAATATACCTATTTTTGAGATGACACTCATTGATAATTCATGACACTAAATAATATTCTCCTCTGAATTATGCACTGTTTATTTCTATATACAATATTACTAACATTGAATGAGAAATTTAAACATGTTTTTTTTTTTAATCAATGTAGTATGTGTAACTTAAAAATAAGAAGAACTGTATTCATAACAAAATGTCATATATTATAATGACCACAAGAGGGCAGCACATACCTATTTTTGAGATGACACTCAATGATAATTCATGACACTAAATAATATTCTCCTCTGAATTATACACTGTTTATTTCTATATACAATATTACTAACATTGATTAAAAAAAAAACACGTTTAAATTTCTCATTCAATGTAGAATGTGTAACTTAAAAATAAGAAGAACTGTATTCATAACAAAATGTCATATATTATGACCACAAGAGGGCAGCACATACCTATTTTTGAGATGACACTCAATGATAATTCATGACACTAAATAATATTCTCCTCTGAATTATACACTGTTTATTTCTATATACATTATTACTAACATTGAATGAGAAATTTGAACGTGTTTTTTTTAATCAATGTAGAATGTGTAACTTAAAAATAAGAAGAATTATATTCATAACAAAATGTCATATATTATAATGACCACAAGAGGGCAGCATATACCTATTTTTGAGATGACACTCAATGATAATTCATGACACTAAATAATATTCTCCTCTGAATTATACACTGTTTATTTCTATATACAATATTACTAACATTGAATGAGAAATTTAAACGTGTTTTTTTTTTAATCAATGTAGAATGTGTAACTTAAAAATAAGAAGAACTCTATTAATAACAAAATGTAATATATTGAATGAGCACTAGAGGGCAGAATATACCTATTTTTGAGATGACACTCATTGATAATTCATGACACTAAATAATATTCTCCTCTGATTAAAAAAAAACCCGTTTAAATTTCTCATTCAATGTTAGTAATATTGTATATAGAAATAAACAGTGTATAATTCAATGTAGTATGTGTAACTTAACTATAAAAAGAAGAACTCTGTTCATAACAAAATGTCATATATTATAATGACCACAAGAGGACAGCATATACCTATTTTTACAGGGTTGATATGACAAAAACTCTAAAAAAGAGAATGTCTCATATTTGGTAAACTCATTATTTGACAAATTAAATTAAGATTGAATGTTTGCTAATGTTTTCTCAAATGGTTTTACCTTGGCAAAGGTTTAAATTAAGAACAAACAGGGAATTTGGATATTGTCAATTATTCATGAATAATTGAAATATGCACACCGAATATCTATATTATATCACATATCATAAATAAACACTCTTTTTTAGATGTATGTGTGAATTAAAAAGTGGCATAAAAGAACTCTTAAAATTAATTAAATGATGATCAAATGTGATATATTATAATGACCACAAGAGGGCAGCATATACCTATTTTTGAGATGACACTCAATGATAATTCATGACACTAAATAATATTCTCCTCTGAATTATACACTGTTTATTTCTATATACAATATTACTAACATTGAATGAGAAATTTAAACGTGTTTTTTTAATCAATGTAGTATGTGTAACTTAAAAATAAGAAGAACTCTATTCATAACAAATTGTCATATATTATAATGACCACAAGAGGGCAGCATATACCTATTTTTGAGATGACACTCAATGATAATTCATGACACTAAATAATATTCTCCTCTGAATTATACACTGTTTATTTCTATATACAATATTACTACCATTGAATGAGAAATTTAAACGTGTTTTTTTTTTATCATTGTAGTATGTGTAACTTAAAAATAAGAAGAATTCTATTCATAACAAAATGTCATATATTATAATAACCACAAGAGGGCAGCATATACCTATTTTTGAGATGACACTCAATGATAATTCATGACACTAAATAATATTCTCCTCTGAATTATACACTGTTTATTTCTATATACAATATTACTAACATTGAATGAGAAATTTAAACATGTTTTTTTTTTAATCAATGTAGTATGTGTAACTTAAAAATAAGAAGAACTGTATTCATAAGAAAATGTCATATATTATAATGACCACAAGAGGGCAGCACATACCTATTTTTGAGATGACACTCAATGATAATTCATGACACTAAATAATATTCTCCTCTGAATTATACACTGTTTATTTCTATATACAATATTACTAACATTGAATGAGAAATTTAAACGTGTTTTTTTTTAATCAATGTAGTATGTGTAACTTAAAAATAAGAAGAACTCTATTCATAACAAAATGTCATATATTATAATGACCACAAGAGGGCAGCATATACCTAATTTTTGAGATGACACTCAATGATAATTCATGACACTAAATAATATTCACCTCTAAATTATACACTGTTTATTTCTATATACAATATTACTACCATTGAATGAGAAATTCAAACGTGGTTATTTTTAATCAATGTAGAATGTGTAACTTAAAAATAAGAAGAACTCTATTAATAACAAAATGTAATATATTGAATGAGCACTAGAGGGCAGAAAATACCTATTTTTGAGATGACACTCATTGATAATTCATGACACTAAATAATATTCTCCTCTGAATTATACACTGTTTATTTCTATATACATTATTACTAACATTGAATGAGAAATTTGAATGTTTTTTTTTAAATCAATGTAGAATGTGTAACTTAAAAATAAGAAGAATTATATTCATAACAAAATGTCATATATTATAATGACCACAAGAGGACAGCATATACCTATTTTTGAGATGACACTCATTGATAATTCATGACACTAAATAATATTCTCCTCTGAATTATACACTGTTTATTTCTATATACAATATTACTAACATTGAATGAGAAATTTAAACATGTTTTTTTTAATATCAATGTAGAATGTATAACTTAAAAATAAGAAGAATTCTATTTAAAACAAAATGTCATATATTATAATGACCACTAGAGGGCAGCATATACCTATTTTTGAGATGACACTCAATGATAATTCATGACACTAAACAATATTCTCCTCTGAATTATACACTGTTTATTTCTATATACAATATTACTAACATTGAATGAGAAATTCAAACGTGTTTTTTTTTTAATCAATGTAGAATGTAACTTAAAAATAAGCAGAACTCTATTAATAACAAAATGTAATATATTGAATGAGCACTAGAGGGCAGCATATACCCATTTTTACAGGGTTGATATGACAAAAACTCTAAAAAAGAGAATGTCTCATATTTGGTAAAGTCATTATTTGACAAATTAAATTACGATTGTATGTTTGGTAATGTTTTCTCAAATTGTTTTCCCTTGGGTTAGGGTTAACAAATCACCGCACTTCGGGCAGTGAAGTTCTCTGCATGTTTGAAAATACTTTGCAAACACACGGGAGGTGCATCGTCATTCCACACCTTGGGTTGTCACACATTTGTGCCTGAATATAAAAGAAAACGTTTGAAAAGGTCATAAAAGTCTGGCAACCCCTGTCACTGCAGTCAGTTCTATGGAAATGCGATTTCAATATATGTAACTTAAGTGTCAGAAAATTATACTACTCAACTACTTAGCTAAATAAACAGGAGAGTGAGGAAATAATCACTTTTTGAAAGTACTTCTTGCCATTCTTATCAAATGATGGAAGCTTGGATTTCCTCAATAAATGAAAGTTCATGACCTTTACTCATGTGCATGTTACCTGCAGGACAATTTTGCTGCACAAATAACACATTTTGACACATCAGATTCAAGTGTGGACGGGCTAAATTGAATGTTAGAAGGAATTTGGATAATTCTGGAAGAATGTTTTATGAAGTGATCAACCAAATGGGGACTTTGGGGCCCATGTGGCAGCAGTAAGTGAACTAAAAAAGAATACAAAAAAGGCATGACTTATGACATTCCCGGACAAATCCCTGAACCAAGATTCGCAAGTATGTAGATTTGCAAATATCAAATATCAGCTAATTATTTATGCTTTGATTCAAATAAACCTATGTTGAGATTGTACTGTAGTTTTTTGCATCAATATATTAGACACTTTGTGCAATGATTCCTCTGTGTCTGTAGTTTTCTCTCTACTGCAGTCCTTTTACAGAGATGTGTTTACTGTACATTTTGTTCTACAATATTTAATGATTGTACGAACAATGACAGTGAAATATCGGTTGCTTGTGTGTGGGTGATCTACAGTTATGTTTCAATGGTATTTCACGGTGAATTTATGTTTTGAACCAATGATTGTGCAAGTGCAAGATTTCTTTAAAGATGTGAACGCACAACGCGGTGTTTTGAACATTAGACTGCCTGTGTTACAAGTGATAACCGTTCTGAGGTTTGGAAAATGACATCAAGGTTCTGAAAATAGTAGCAAAGTGATTGTAAAAAACTGTAACACACTTTACTTACAAATGGAAACGAGGAGTCTATCATGTTTATGATAGTTTTACTTTAATGGATGGAGACAGTTTATTGACCACAAAATCCAGAAACAAACACTTTATGTAAAGGTTTTACATTGATTAGGATTTGATCAAGTGAATTCTGCCTCAGATTTCTGATGTGCCCATGTCAAATTAGTCCCTTCACTTTAAGAAAGCTCTCCCAAAGTCAGCTCGTTATATGAATAAGAGACACCTGTCCAAAGAATCTGTAACTTCCATTCAGTCAAAGGACATCAGCAAGATTGTAGAGACTCGCACAATGCTGGAATGGGCTTCGAGACCACCAGCAAAGAAACTTGGTGAGAAGGATGTACATTTAAATTGTTTATTTCCCCTCTGGCCACCGATATCAAGACTAACCCCTTCCGAGAGGATTAATCACGTAATGGCTTTATTTGCTTAAACTACAAAAAGCATGCCTCATTGTATATATAAATGGTGGCTTATATTATGTATATAAATGGTCGCTTATTACATTAAAGGCTTATTAAAGGCTTATTACTTTAAGGCTCATTAAAGGCTTACGCTTATTACATTAAAGAAAATGCTATGATTTAGTTTGACTAGTACAACTTTTGTAGAACATACGTTGTCATGGTTACACGCTGGCCGGAAATTGATTGCAACTTTTTTTCAACTTGCCCCATATGAGCTTCGTTGAATGGTAAGCCAAAATCGTGTGTTTGTTTGCCAAAATGTTTATGTCTAGTTTTAGCTTGCTAGCTAATGTCATTTACTTGTTTATGTATTTTGTTTGTTATCAGACATCGACTCTAGAGGAACTCTGATGTTATTGATTCTATCTTAAGTTAAATGTGGGCCACAAAACGTTTGTCTATGTTGCCGTTGAAACCGTCTATTCAATGCACACACAAAAAATACACAACTAGAAATCGTATTAAACTATTAATAGTAATCATTTTAAAAAGCAGTTAAACACAATATCCATTTTGGTCTGATAGGCGATTTCAGCAAACGCAAGGCGGCCATAATTACGCGTGTGGGCTAAAAGAATCAGAATCAGAAAGAGCTTTATTTTCAGGTATGTTTATTCATACTAGGAATTTTTTTAGTGACAGCGACAAGACTAGACACAGATAATAAAAAGAATAAAACGATAAAAATACTAATATACAATATATATAATTGTATGTACAGTTGTGGTGTGCGTAAATTTGAAATATAAATAAGTGTAAATAAGTGTTTTAAGTAAATGGTGTGTTATAGTTGTGTGTGTTCAGTTGTTCATGAGGGAAGAAACTGTTCTTGTGTCTGCTCGTTCTGACGCTCAGGGCTCTGTAGCGTCGACCAGATGGACAACAGTTCAAAGATGGAGTGTGCTGGATGTGAGGACTACCCTCTGTAGTCTTCTGAGGTCACATTTGGTAGCTGAGCTGAACAAGACGGTGATTGAAGGATGGATTCGATGATGGCAGAGTAAAACTGTTTCAGCTGCTCCTGTGGAAGGTTGAACTTCCTCAGCTGGCGAAGGAATTACAACCTCTGCTGGGCCTTTTTCACAATGGACTCATAGTATGCTGACTGCAGGGGGTCCAGTGATGTCCTTCAGATAAGCCAGAACCAGTCTTTCAAATGGCCACGGACATGTAAGGATGGGCCCAGCTGGTCAGCGCAGAAATGAAAATAAAAATGATTTAAAATGATTTTAATTTAAAATAAAACGGCATTCAACCGATATTTATTAGTGAATTCAATGCTTCCATTCTCTAAAAATCGTTTTTACCGCATACAGAAATCACAACTTTTTTGTAACTGACTTTTATCTGTGTATTATTTCATTGTGAGAATTTTGTATCGGGTCATTAATATTTGATCATTTATTTTAGATAGCAGAAATGACAGACAGTGGTGTGGAGACGTCAGGTGGAAGCAGTGCGGTAAGTACAACTCAAACTGTGCACAGCGAGCAACGGGCATTTAAAATGGGTAAACGTAAGAGGACTGTGTCAAAGTGGTTTGAATTTACTGCGTTTACTGCAGCAGTTGGTGCCCCTATGATCACAAACCACAACAGCCACATATATGAGTTCATTTATATTTAGATTAATTTCATTTCATAGGATGTCATGCGTCACTTTCCAGTGAATGCCACTCGAATGCCGATGTTGTATTATCCTCACACTTCTCTGCATGTGTTTTTTTGGCCTAACTGATCTACCATTTGCACACCAATCTTACCCACCGAAAGGATGCTTTCATTTAATTACAATGTGGGTGGGATCCGAATTTAAAAAAATATATATATAAAATTAACGAATAAAGCCAAATGAGTGTCCGGTAAGAGTGAGATGTGCGTCTAGATTTTGTTGCTCACTCATGAAAGATTATTATAAACCACCACTTTTTATGAAACTGTGTGAAATTTAATCTTTTTTTAATAAAATATAACCCTTTAAATAAATAATTAATCTAAAGTCCTATTCTCATACGTGCTGCTATAAAACACGGCATGTGACCTTGTGTAACGCCCATGTCTAGAAACATAGCGCCATAGTTCAAGTTCAAATGAGTGTAAAGTTTTCATTAGCAGTTCAAAATTTTGTATTGAGTCAAAACAATGTTTTATATATATATATATATAATCAAACTCAGAGCTGAAGTTTCATAAAAATGAATCAATGTACGCAGAAGTCATAACACATTTCCTTGCTACGGACAAACCATTTGAGATATTCGTTGCTTCGTCCTTTGGGCTTGGGCCCTAATCATTTTCATTGATTTACTTTTTTCAATGTAGTTTTTCTTCCCTAGGCAACAACTGTCATCATCAGCCGCACAGTAAGTAATCATCAAACAGTTCCTCTGTTTTTACACAGAGACGTGCAGTTTTTACAGCTGTTGTACTGTGTTATTTTGCAGGACACTGAGTACCCGTCCTCGGGGGAAGGCTCCTCCTCCTCCTCCTCCTCCTCCTCCTCCTCCTCCTCCTCCTCCTCCTCCTCCTCCTCCTTCTCCTCCTCCTTCTCCTTCTCCTCCTCCTTCTCCTCCTCCTTCTCCTTCTCCTCCTCCTTCTCCTCCTTTTCCTCCTTTTCCTCCTCTTCGTAATTCTTTTATTCATTTTCCTCCTCCTCCGCCTCCTCCTAATTCTCCTCTTGGTTCTCCTCCTCATTCACCTCATCCTCCTCATCCTCGCCGCCCTCATCCTTTTGGAGAGGATGTGGAAGAGGTAAAGGAAATATTCACTGTAGCCTGTTAAACTCTGTGTCTGTAAATGCCATTGTTTGTTCATTTTTTTTATTGTTTATTTTTTATTTCTCTCCAGTATTTTGCGGACGACGAGGAAGAGGACTGAGGTTTGTATTTTATTTTCATTATTCTTTAAACATTATTAAACATTGCGCCATAGTTCAAGTTCAAATGAGTGTGAAGTTTTCATTAGCAGTTCAAAATTTCGTATTGAGTCAAAACAATGTTTTATATATATATATATATATATATATATCAAACTCAGAGTTGAAAATTCATAAAAATTAATCAATGTACGCAGAAGTCATCACACATTTCAAAGTCATCAAACCGTTCCTCTGTTTTTACACTGAGACGTGCAGTTTTTACAGCTGTTGTACTGTGTTATTTTGCAGGACACTGAGTACCCGTCCTTGGGGGAAGACGCTCCTCCTCCTCTTCCTCCTCGTCCTCCTCCTCCTTCTCCTCCTCTTCATTCTCCTTCTGCTCTTCATTCTCCTCTTCATTCTTCTCTTCATTCTCCTCTTCATTCTCCTCTTCATTCTCCTCTTCATTCTCCTCTTCATTCTTCTCTTCATTCTCCTCTTCATTCTTCTCTTCATTCTCCTCTTCATTCTCCTCTTCATTCTCCTCTTCATTCTCCTCTTCATTCTCCTCTTCATTCACCTCCTCCTCATTCACCTCCTCCTCATTCACCTCCTCCTCATTCACCTCCTCCTCATTCACCTCATCCTCACCTCCAATATCCTGTTGGAGAGGATGTGGAAGAGGTAAAGAAAATATTCACTCTAGCCTGTTAAACTCTGTGTCTGTAGATGCCATTGTTTGTTCATTTTTTTTTCTCTCCAGTATTTTGCAGACGATGAGGAAGAAGAGGACTGAGGTTTGTATTTTATTTTCATTATTTTTATAAACATTTTTAATAAATATTATAATATTATTATTATTTTCTCTCTCTCTCTCTCTCTCTCTCTCTTCTTGAACGCAACAACCCTTCCAACATTCATCAGAATCTATCACCACCTGAAAGATGACGGCTTCCCAAATCCAGTGATACAGGTTGCGTGCAAGTAGTACCTATGCGTCACCAGATACGGTCAGGTAAGTTTAGGCCAATCAGATGCAATGTTATAATGAGGGTGAAACTTTATATATATATAACTGTGCGTCCCACACCACAGCCTTGGCCACGGCTGCCAGGAACGCAACAACCTGGGTCACACAAAGCAATGCTAAGAGCAGTCTACGCATCCTGGAACAGACCAATGTCGGACAGTAAGTAGTCATCAAACAGTTCCTCTGTTTTTACACCGAGACATGCAGTTTTTACAGCTGTACTTTGTTATTTTGCAGGACACTGAGTGCCCGTTCTCGGGGGAAGACGCTCCTCCTCCTTCTCCTCCTCTTCATTCTCCTCTTCATTCTCCTCCTCCTCTTCATTCTCCTCTTCATTCTCCTCCTCCTCTTCATTCTCCTCTTCATTCTCCTCCTCCTCTTCATTCTCCTCTTCATTCTCCTCCTCCTCTTCATTATCCTCTTCATTCTCCTCCTCCTCATTCACCTCATCCTCGCCTCCCTCATCCTGTTGGAGAGGATGTGGAAGAGGTAAAGGAAATATTCACTGTAGCCTGTTAAACTCTGTGTCTGTAGATGCCATTGTTTGTTCATTTTTTTTTCTCTCCAGTATTTTGCAGACGATGAGGAAGAAGAGGACTGAGGTTTGTATTTTATTTTCATTATTTTTATAAACATTATTAATAAATATTATTAAATATTCTAATATTGTTATTATTTCTCTCTCTCTCTCTCTCTCTCTCTTCTTGAACGCAACAACCCTTCCACCATTCATCAGAATCTATCACCACCTGAAAGATGACGGCTTCCCAAAGCCAGTGATACAGGTTGCGAAATAAAGTGCATCAATGCAATTTTGCATTATCTCTTCAAAATAGCATATATGTTAACTACATGCACAGCAGAATGAATTAATCCTGTTACACTTAGTCATTTTTCTGAAAAATGGTGCACGCTCAGAAAACGACTAAGTGTCAAAATTACTCCGTTTCAACCATGCGGTCTGTTTCTCTGCTCAAGCCGGAGAGAGTGCGAGGTAGGCGGCTTGAAGTTATAAGGATGTTCCCCTCATGTGAATGCACTCCAAATGAACCATGCAGTCAACTGACTGCTTTATGGCAGACGTAACATCAAATTAAGTCACAGAGGAAAGTTTTAAGTTTTAAATGGAATGAGTTATTTGTTATATGCTATGCAAAGCATCAAGTTCATATCTTATATTTTGCTCTGTGCAATGCAACAGCACATGTGTTTTCTCTTCATTGCACAACGAAATAAAGTGCATCAATGCAATTTTGCATTATCTCTTCAAAATAGCATATATGTTAACTCCATGCACAGCAGAATGATTAATGCTGATACACTTCGTCGTTTTTTTTAAAAAAATTGTGCACGCTCAGAAAACGACTAAGTGTCAAAATTACTCCGTTTCAACCATGCGGTCTGTTTCTCTGCTCAAGCCGGAGAGAGTGCGAGGTAGGCGGCTTGAAGTTATAAGGATGTTCAATGCAATTTTGCATTATCTCTTCAAAATAGCATATATGTTAACTCCATGCACAGCAGAATGAATTAATCCTGTTACACTTAGTCGTTTTTCTGAGCGTGCACCATTTTTCAGAAAAACGACTAAGTGTCAAAATTGCTCCGTTCTGTGCAATGCAACAGCACGTGTTTTCTCTTCATTGCACAACGAAATAAAGAGCATCAATCCAAATTTGCATTATCTCTTCAAAATAGCATATATGTTAACTCCATTGACAGCAGAAGGAATTAATCCTGTTACACTTAGTCGTTTTTCTGAAAAATGGTGCACGCTCAGAAAAACGACTAAGTGTCAAAATTACTTCCGTTTCAACCATGCGGTCTGTTTCTCTGCTCAAGCCGGAGAGAGCGTCAGGTAGGCGGCATGAAGGTGTAAGGAAGTGCCCCTCTTGTGAAAGCGCTCCGTTTGAACAATGCAGTCATATGACTGCTGTATATCATCAGATTAAGTCAATGAGGAAAGTTGTTGAAAAAGAATAAAAAGTAACAGAAAGTTCATGTTTGAGCACTAATTTATTCAAAATATGCCCTTTGGTCTTTACATATTTTTATATACACAGAAAAGCAACAAGTGCATTTCTTTTGTTGTGCTCCGTTCCTCCGTGTGAACCGGGTTGTGTGCGTCTCTGCTCAAGCCGGAGAGAGCGTCAGGTAGGCGGCATGAAGGTGTAAGGAAGTGCCCCTCTTGTGAAAGTGAACCGTTTGAACAATGCAGTCATTCCGACTTGCTGTATGACTGCTGTATATCATCAGACTAAGTCAATGAGGAAAGTTGTTGAAAAAGAATAAAAAGTAACAGAAAGTTCATTTGAGCACTAATTTATTCAAAATATGCCCTTTGGTCTTTAAATATTTTTATATACACACAGAAACGCAACAAGTGCATTTCTTATGTTGTGCTCCGTTCCTCCTTGTGAACCGCGCGGTGTGTGTCTCTGCTCAAGCCGGAGAAAGCGTCAGATAGGCGGCATGAAGGTGTAAGGAAGTGCCCCTCTTGTGAAAGCGGTCCATTTGAACAATGCAGTCATCTGACTGCTGTATGACTGCTGTATATTATCAGATTAAGTCAATGAGGAAAGTTGTTGAAAAAGAATAAAAAGTAACAGAAAGTTCATATTTGAGCACTAATTTATTCAAAATAATGCCCTTTGGTCTTTACATATTTTTATATACACAGAAACGCAACAAGTGCATTTCTTATGTTGTGCACCGTTCCTCCGTGTGAACCGCGCGGTGTGCGTCTCTGCTCAAGCCGGAGAGAGCGTCAGGTAGGCGGGCATGAAGGTGTAAGGAAGTGCCCCTCTTGTGAAAGCGCTCCGTTTGAACAATGCAGTCATCTGACTGCTGTATGACTGCTGTATATCATCAGAATAAGTCAATGAGGAAAGTTGTTGAAAAAGAATAAAAAGTAACAGAAAGTTCATGTTTGAGCACTAATTTATTCAAAATATGCCCTTTGGTCTTTACATATTTTTATATACACAGAAACGCAACAAGTGCATTTCTTATGTTGTGCTCCGTTCCTCCGTGTGAACCGCGCGGTGTGTGTCTCTGCTCAAGACGGAAGGAGCGTCAGGTAGGCGGCATGAAGGTGTAAGGAAGTGCCCCTCTTGTGAAAGCGATCCGTTTGAACATTGTGCAGTCATTCCGACTTGCTGTATGACTGCTGTATATCAGAATAAGTCAATGAGGAAAGTTGTTGAAAAAGAATAAAAAGTAACAGAAAGTTCATGTTTGAGCACTAATTTATTCAAAATATGCCCTTTGGTCTTTAAATATTTTTATATACACAGAAACGCAACAAGTGCATTTCTTATGTTGTGCTCCGTTCCTCCTTGTGAACCGCGCGGTGTGTGTCTCTGCTCAAGCCGGAGAAAAGGTCAGATAGGCGGCATGAAGGTGTAAGGAAGTGCCCCTCTTGTGAAAGCGCTCCATTTGAACAATGCAGTCATCTGACTGCTGTATGACTGCTGTATATCATCAGATTAAGTCAATGAGGAAAGTTGTTGAAAACGAATAAAAAGTAACAGAAAGTTCATGTTTGAGCACTAATTTATTCAAAATAATGCCCTTTGGTCTTTACATTTTTTATATA